>CM031234.1:650654622-650696331 GCA_018340775.1 Taxus wallichiana var. yunnanensis | reverse complement strand
CGGTATTACTTCGTTCAGTTACGTTGCTAGGCTTGAGACGAGGGTTAGTTGGCGTAGGCCCATGGAAGAGGAGATGGATTTGCGGGCTGAGGTTTATGAGTTGGGCTATAAAAATTTGGTTCTCACCATGTTATTTTAAAAGGGTATTTAAATATGATTTTACTTTTCTGTGGGTAGTCATAGATCATTCTAACCATCAATTGTGTAGAGGAAATGGTCTTAAGGCACAGTGTCCATTTTTTGAAAGGTAGGTGAAGTTTGATGATTTGATTCCTTTTTGAAATTTTAATCTTGCTAGATCTAACATTTTTTTGAAGTGTAAGATATGGTATAAAGTAGTGGAAGGGTCCATTAATTCTAAAAATACAAAAAGTGCTTGGTTGAACCAAGCACTAGTGAAGGTGAAGAGAAGGCCAAGTTGAGGAAAGGTAAGTATTTATGGATATTTCATGAAATGAGGTCATTCGATGCAGTAGTAGAAATGACATTATATGAGGTTTATATAACAGTTTACAATACTTGATTAGACACCAATAAGTGAAATAGACCATTTTAGTCAAGGTTTTGGGGAGATCCTCGGTGCAAGGCCTATATTGGGTGTGGAGTGGTTGATTGATCATCCTAACTTGTTGAATGCATGGAGAAATATAGATAGCTATTCTCGCATCAATTGCGAAAAAGTGATCCTAAATTGCACTAATAATATAAAATACTCAATCATCCATATAAATAGTTATGCATGTTATGGACCTTAACCCTCACACTTGGCCTCTTTAGCTGAAAAACACATTTTTGCATTGTGTTATCGAAAAATAAAGTGTTCTTGTGCCCGAAACTTACATAAGATCTTAGGGGACTCAAGAAGAAAATGTGAACCTAATGAAATACTTCATAGACTCTTCCCAAAGGTTTCTAGAAAATTTTAGATTTGGATTCAATGTTTTCGGGCTCCAAACACAACCTTCTCTCAAACCCTAACTAAGTCACTTTGTGAACCCTAAAATCTTATAAATCTTATAAAATGAGTATTTCTTGGCTTCAAACCCTAAATATTTGTTCCAAGGTTTGGATTAAGCCTCATAAAGGTTTTTTCCTACCAATACTTTCATGAAAATGAGTGTAAGGTCATCAACTAAATAAAATCTTACCTACGTGCACGTTTTAAGACAAGGTTTGGAAACCTTCCTTCGATCAGCTGAAGAATCAATCCATTTTCAAGTAAATATTTGATTTTTCTAAAATTCTAACCAAATTAAGTCTTCAAGATAATATGTACCTCTTACACCTATCAAATTTACAAACAAGTCAATATTTTCTCGCACCTCAATATACACAGGTCACACGGTCGATTTCTTGTTAATAATCCACCATACTGAAGGAACATAACAAGTATTCAACCTATAGATCATTCAAATTACTTTATTAATATCATACTCCTAAGGTGGATAAACTGAACCATGTAATTTGTTTGTTTATCTCCATCTTCTTTGAATTATTCATCTTATTTGCATGCTTTTGTCCTTTCTTCTTCACTCTCATTTTCCTTCTATGCTTCATGTCCATCTCGGCCCCATATATTTCTCTTTTTCCTTCCATTTTGCTTGACTTTTCTTTTTTATTTCTTGATACTAATCTTCACTTTCATCATGTTTATGCTTCCATATTATTTAATATCACACACAACATCAAAATAACAAAATATACTTTTATTTGTTTATATCACCTTTTCCATCTTTGTATAGCTCATATCTAACTTGTATTCATCACTTGTCTTGCCATTATATTCACTTTATTTCCCATTTTCATGTTCTCCTTTTTTCACTATCACACCAAGCTTCTGTAAACCTTTACTTGCATCCTCGTTGACTTCATTTATATCATCATGTGCTGAAACCATCACTTTCTCAGTGGCACGTGCACTTTTCTTTCCTTCGTCTATCATCTCATACGAAAAATTTTGTAAGAGATCATCAAAATCATCCATAAAAATTCATCACATCCTTTCTTATCATCATGCTCATCACTCTCAAATTCACTATTTAAATAGTTCTATACAATTTAAAGGAATTCACGTAAGTAATCATCACTATCAATCAACAAAAATTTAATTTTTCTCACATTGTCATCATCATTTACATGCTTCACTACTTTAGCCTCTATATATGCTTGTTTCTCATGAGTGTATTACCCAATTTATTCATTTCATTCACTCTTACATGTACCATGCTTTTAATTTTTATTTTCCATACCATATTCATCTCTTTGTGAATTGTTTGATGTTTACAAGAGTCTTATTTCTCTCTATTGTTTGGTATTTTTTCTCCTCATCTTGTTATCTCTTTCTTTGATTTTTTTCTCTTCTCTCTCCACTTGCTAGCTTTTTCATCCACTTGGGAACTATGTATTGATTGCCTTTATCTCATTTTTAAGAGCTTCTCATGGATTTTTCCTCGATCATCCTTTTGACTAATTTTTTTCTCTTGTTTTTTGTCTTACCTCATCTTCTTTTCTTATTTCTTGATTTCTTTTCTCAACTTCATTATCTAATTTCTTCTCATAAGCAGCACTATAATCCACTTAGCTTTCTTCTCCATCACAAAATCAATTCCATATTTCATCTCAATCTCATCTATTAGTAACTCTCCAATCTTCTCCATATCCCTTCTTAACTCTATTAACTCCTTTTGCATCCATTCTTCTTGCTTTCTTATGCTACATATTCTCTTCTTGGCTTCTTCTTTATTATTTCTCTTTATCTCTTCTTTTGGCTTATCATCATTACCAACTATCTCACTAACTCTTCTCTATCCATCCATCTCTTTTATTCTTTCTAAAGTAAGTTTTCTTCATCTTACTTCTCTCACCACTTACACCCAATGACAATACCAGATCTTGGCGATCTCCTAAGAATCCTAAAATGGATTAACCTTTCAATAATTGATCTATTTAAATATATGTGTCTTATCAAGAAGTTTACCGTGTTATATCAACCTCATACTGATATGTCATTTTAACTCCCAAAATGACCTCATTTCATGAAATATCCATAAATACTTACCTTTCTTGAACTTACCCCTCTCTTCACTTCACTAGTTCTTAGCTCAACATGAACTTTTTGGTATTTTTATCATTCAATTACCATTACACTAATTTATTCCCTATTGTACACTTTAAAAAAATTATATCCAACATTAACTTGTCTAAAAAATAATCAACTCATCAAACTTCACCTAACTTGTCAAAACTGCCACTTGTGCCCTCAAGACCATAGCCTCTACACAGTTCATGGTTAGAATGATATATGAATACCCACCAAAAATTTAAAACATATTTAAATACCCTTTAGGTACAACATGGTGATGTCTAAATTTTATAGTATAACTCAAAAACCTCTTCTTACGAATCCACTTTCTTTTACCTAGTTTCCTTGGCCTCAACTAGCCTGCTCCCAAGACTTTTCAAGCATATATTTCAAACCAATGAGTTTAAAAACTAAATGATTGGTTTTATAGACTCAATTAAAATATTTTACCTATGTGTCAATTTTCACTATTGGTTTCTTTGGAAAATATTGATCAAATCCTAGAATTAGGTTTTTTTGGGTCTTTTATGATTGTGACTCATATCCTCCAAAAGAAAGTGTGAATTTCTTCCAAAATATTTTATTATACTCTCCCTAAAGGTTTTAACCAAATTTTAGACTTTAACTCAATTTTTTTGGACATGAAACAAAAACTTCTCTCAAACCCTAATTATGTCATTGTGTGAGCTTGATAAACTTATAAAGCTTATAAAATGACTATTTTTGGTTTCAAATCCTAAATATTTGTTCCAAGGTTTTCTTAAGCCTCCTAAAGAGTTGTGTCCTACAAAATAATCATGACAACATGTATAAGGTCATTAACCAAATAAATTTTTACCTTCATACACGTTTTTAGACGAGGTATTTAAACCCTCCTTCTCAGCAAGGGTGAATAACTAAAACCCTTTTCAAGTAAAGAATGGATTTTTTTACAATTATCGCAAAATTAAGTCTTCTTAAATATAATATCCACCTCTTATACCTATGAAATTGAAAAATAAGTCAATATTTTCTCATACCTCAATGTACACATCCATAACCATATTTCTTGTCATTAATCCAACATGCGAAGGAACACAAGGATTGACCTCTAGATCATTAAAACTCATATATTAACATTACATCCATATTCCACACTTCCTCATGTGAATCAACTATTAAAATCGTCCATGTTCCTTGTAAAATCTATTACAAGTCTTGTCTTATTATTTCAACAAGTCAAAAAGAACCTTGAAATATTAAAAAACAAAGTAAGATCTCTTCATAGTTGACATAACCAATAAAGTACCCACATACACGGGGGTATTTAGCAATCATCAAGTTTCAAACTAAAAATTGGATCTTATTCATGCACATGCTAAACTTAAAGAATACATAGTTTTGCAAAACATAGTTTATTAGATTTACATACAAAATTTCATGATTCTCTTAGTTCTTTTTATCCTCGGTCTCGAGGATTATTTCTTCCTCCTTTACTCACCTTCCTCAAAAGGTATTCTCTTACCTCTCCCTCTCTTTTCCATTCTATTTTCTCTCTTTAATGTAAATTCTTTTTGCAAATCCTATATAACTCATGGACTCATACATACTCTTCAAATGCACATTAACACATTATGATGCATTTTACATATTTCTTAGCATTTGATAACATTTTCTTCACCCTAGGACCTCTTATACATGCCTAGACATATAAAACCTCTAAAAAGTCCATTTGAACCTTTTTACATGCCTTTAAAATTTTAATTACAATTTTAACGGAAAACACAAATTTTAAATTTTAAACCTCTCAAAAATCTAACTTTCTCTCTCATGCCTTCATCATACTCCAAAAAACTTTCTTTTATCTTAGAACCATGGTTAAAATAAGAAATTATAAATTTGAATGTTCTTTGCGGATGCCCACATCATACTCCCAAGGTGGAAAAAAGTCACCATGTACTTTGATAGTTTAGCTCCATCTTCTTTGGATGCTTTTGTCATCTCTTCTTCACTCTCACTATCCTTGTTTGCTTTATGTCTAGCTTTATCCCATATCTTACTCCTTTTCCTTCCATTTTCCTTAACTTTAATTCTTTCATTCTTGATATGCATCTTTAATTTCATCATCTTCAATCTTCCATCCTTTGTATCTGCACACACAAACATCACAATAGAAAAATATACTTTTATTCATATCTTATCACCTCCTCCATCATTGTATAGCTCATATCAACTTATATTCAACACTTGTCTTGTCATTTTCTTCACTTTATTACCTATTTGTTTGTTCTCCTTTTGTTCACCATCACACCAAGATTATCTAAACATGTATCTATATCTTCCTTTCCTTCATTTAGATCATCATGTGCCCAAGAAACCATAACTTTCTCGGTTCCACTGTTATTTTCTTTCCTTCATCCATCTCATCCAACAAACTTGTAAGAGATCGCGGCATCATCCATAAAAAATCATCACATCCTTGTTTATCATCATGCTCATCATTATCAAATGCACTATTTGAATAATTTTTTATAATTTAAAGGAATTCACCTAAGGAATCATCAATTTCAATCAACAAACATTCAATTTTGCTCACCTTGTCATTTTATTTTACATGCTTCCTTCTTTAGCTTCGTATATCTGTCGGTTTCTCATGTGTGTCTCACCCTCTTTCTTCATTTAATTCAATCTTACATGTACCCCTTGTACTCTTTATTTTCCATACCATCTTCATCTCTTTCTGTATTGCTTAATGTTTCACAATGTTTGATTTCTCTCTCTTGTCTAGTCTTTGTTTCCTTGAGATTGTTATCTCTTGCTTTGATTTGTTCTTCTCTCTGTGTTGATATATTTTTCATCCACTCAGGCACTATGTATCCATGCCCTTTATCTGGTTTTCAAGATATTCTCATGGCTCTTTTCCTCATTCATCCTTTTGACCACTTATTTCTCTTGTTTTCCTCTTGCCTCATCTTCTTTTCTTCTTTCTTGATTGCTTTTCTCAGCTTCATTATCTGATTTCTTCTCTGAGAAACTCTATAGGCCACTTATCTTTATTCTTCATCACAAACTCAATCCCATCTTTCATCTCACTCTCATCTCTTAGAAACTCTCCAAGATTCTCCATATCCCTAATTAACTTTGTCACCTCCTTTGCATCCATTCTTCTTGTTTTCATGTCTCTTCTCTCTTCTTGGCCTCTTTATTATTTCTCTCTATCTCTTCTTGTCTCTTATTATGGCTTATCATACTTACCAAATCTATCACCAACACTTCTCTATCTATCCCTCTCTTCTATTCTTTCTTGAAGCATGTTCTCTTCACATTTATTCTCTCTACACCTCACCTAGGATTGATGACTGGTCTTGGTGTCTTCTCACTCTCACACTTCCACTTCTACTTATTATTCTCTTTTAACCTATAGATTTCATCCGCACACTTACACATACATTTTTAGCTACAAAAATAAAATTTCAATTCTCAAAAAGAATCCTAATATCTCGATGCAAATGATTCGGATATATCTACATTTTTTCATGAATTAAACAAGTTAGGAGCATCATTGACCATTTACACCCAATATCCATGCACCGAGGATCTCCTAAGAATCGAAAGTTAAGAATACAAATTATTGTTAATAAAAAATGGTAAAAGGATATGCTAGAGTCTAAGTACCTGATCCAATCTTGTAATCATGAATTATTGAGGTGATAAGATCAAATTTTGACTCTTTATGAAATATTTTTGTTTCTTCCTTATAGATCTATCTGTTAGAGTCTAGTAGGTCTTCTTTAGGAAAAAATTAAATCTAACTTTCTTGAAGCTCACCTCCACAAAATTATGTCAATCTTTTAGAATACCCTTTTTCATGATCATGCAATTTATAAAGTTTCATTCTCCACCTTCTTATGGTTTCTTCCAATTCACATTTGATGATTCAGAAAATAGGCCTGAGCAGGTTAACTTGATTGATTTCTAGATGACTATTATTTGTAGTCACAAAATCTATGCACTTGGGTACATTTTAGATTCTAAAATCCGTTATCAATTACATGATTCCTAAGAGAGAAAACTAGTAATTGACAACTCCTTGAACCTTTTATATTGTCTTCTATACTTTTAATGGATTTATGCATCTTACACTCTTACTTACAATTTACTTTTTTAATATTTCTATGGCTTCACACACCAACACCCAATGAGGAAACTAGCACCAGTGCTCCAATCCTCCTAGGAACTCCTATCCCTCTTCACATATTTCTTATCCTTTTGGACCCCTTTCACTTATTAATTACTTTTACTAGTTTGAGTCAATCTTTTTGTTGTCAATTATGAAATTCAAACAATGGAATCATAAAAATAAGAAAATTATGTTTTCAAAATAAAGGACCAAGCACTAAGAATTACATACTACCACCTAAAATTGAATTAAAAGCAAAAAGAGAATCAAATACATCCATTCAATGATAAGGATGCATACCTCTGCATACACAACATAGGAAGGGAAAATCTATCTATTTCATCCCACACATTATATACATATCCTACATTCTAGATCTATCATGTTATCACTGCTTTGTGTAACTTGCACAATGGAATCATAGGGCATATTTTCCACACACACATAAGAAATACATGGATTCTAAGATTTAGTGTGACACTCGGTCATAATTTCTCTCATTGGGTATTGTCAGGGTCATTTCGACTCCCCATTTTTTTATTTTTTTTTTAGGTTTGATGTGGTTTATGGGTATGTGCAGGTGAACTTGTTTCTTGTAAGTTATAGGTATAATCACAAATGAATCCTGAATCCTCACTTGTCGGTCCCCACCATGGATATTGAGGGCATCTACATTTACTACTCTCATACGAAACATATTACAAGTTTTATTGTTACATTCTTTACCACTTTTCATTACTATATACATACTTTGACATAATACTTATATTTCTAACATGCTAACGGGTATTTCATGTGTTGAAATTGTCTTGCAAGACTATATACAACCATGGTTACTGTCTCATTTTTCTTGCTATTGTTTTATATTGTATTCTCATTGTTTGTGAGCTATTCCTTTATGTCTTATGTGATCATTTTATTATTTTGGATTCTTTAGCCCTAATCATCTTATGACATTGTGGAGTGATGTCCCATGTATGAAACTCATTTTTCGTGGTCTACCTTATTCGCACACTTGATTTTTACTTTGTTTTATTTTACATAATATCTATTGTTACTACTAACAATTACTTATAGCATACTTTGTTTGCATGTTCCTTGGTTTCTACCATGCACATCACCTACCCCCTGTAGGTATTAACTTCAGATAAACATAAGTTCATATCCTTTGGGGAAACTTTATCCTACTACCATAACATACACCCAAAACGAGGGGGCATACATTTGGTGAATAAATCATCCCTTTAGTAGCTCGTATCTACGGTTCATATCAGTACAGTGTATGGAAACATAACAGGTATACATTCACAAAATAGTCATGAATCAGACTTGGACTCTATCCATAGTATAGACACTAGTATTCATCCCCAGACACTAGCACCTGGCGCTCCTATCCTCCCCTGGGTGCTAATGTCTTAGGGCAAGAAACATAAATTTTTCTCAATTCAGCACAATCTTCAATAGTTTACAACACAATTTTCAAGTGGTAGGAATTTTCCTCCAATTACATAATGCATTTTATCTCCTACAATCAATTACAACACAAAATAATACAGAACAACATCAAACAACACGAGACGTACCATCTGTAATGTTGCTTATTTGAGAAGAAGTAATGAAAGGAGAGTAACATTAGATCTTTGTCCCCAACACTCTATTCTTGCGATGTAATATCCCCTAAACAACATGTATTTGGTGTGAGATCACCCAAAAAACTCACTCTTAACATGAGATCGCCAAAAACATGCTCTTGGTTCAAGATCACCCAAAACAACTCGCCCTTTGCACCATTTTAGGAAATATTTCTATCCTTTACCCTTTTATACATCAAATGCACACTTTCCTATTTACATACTTTCGTACTTTTAAATACCTAAACATGTTTTACTTATATTTTTCATATATAGGACTTTGACTACTCTTTTGCTCTTATTTTGCAGGTTCATCCGTGTCACGCAACAAGAAGCAACCTACACCATCAAATATAAGCACAAAAATAGGTGCAATCTACACATACACTTCACCCATAGGGTCCACTCCCTTTTCTTGGTCTTCACGCTAATTTTTCCACTCGAGTCGTTATTCACCACACTTGCTATAGGATCATAAGGTGCACATATTATCACTACTTTATGTTATCAAGCATTCACTCAACAACATAAAGTGAGGGCAAAATGTAGTCACATAATCTATGCACTTGGGTACATTTCAAGGTCCTAAAAACATGTTATCATTTACATGATTCTTAATCTAGAAAACTAGTAATTGACAACTCCCTTCAACCTTTTATGTTTCCTTTTATACTCGTATTGGCTTTATACATCTTACACTTTATTACCGGCATTTAATTTTTTTTTATCTTTCTATGTCCCCAAACACCAACATCCAATCAGGACACTAACACTAGGCACTCTTCTCCTCTTAGGTACTATTGTCTGTTTTACATATTTCTTATCCTGTTTGACCCCTTTCACTTCTTAATTACTTTATACTTCTTTGGTTCGGCCTTTTTTTTTGTCAATTACAAAATTCAAACAAGGGAATCATATAAATGTACACATTTATGTTTTAAAAATAAAGGAACAAACACTAAGCATTAAAAATATAACCTAATCTTGCATTCAAAGTCACGAGGGCATCAAAGACATCCATCTAGCATCCATTCAATGACAAGGGTTGCGTACTTCTTAATACACAACATAAGAAGGGAAGTCTATTCTATGTCATCCCCACACATTCTATACTTCTTCTACATTCTAGATCTATCTTGTTATCACTTTGAAACTTGCATAAGGGCATCATTTCTACACACACACACACACACACACACACACACACACACACACACACACACACACACACACACACAAGAACTACATGGAGCTGATATGTAGTGCAACACTCAATCGTAAGTTCACTCTTCGAAAGTGACCAGTTAGGATCATTCGACTCACCATTCTACATTTTCCTTTTTAATTTGGATGTGGTTTTGTTTATGTGCAAGTGAAATTATTTTTGTAATTTACAATTACAATCATAGATAAAACAGCCCAGAATCTAGAATGACAAAAGAGATGAACAAAAATCTTTTACGAAATTGAAAGACTCATATCCATAACACCTACACAATAACTAGATGTATACACCAGCACTTAGGCATTCATGACCTCTTGTGGGAACTCTTGTTTGGCATAGTTCCATATCTCGAGAACCTCCATAAGCCTATGTGACACTTTCCTCGGTCTGTTCCATTATTGCATCGACCATATCACTTCCTATTCACTCATAAATCAGCTAAGTCTTCATATCTCTCCTTCTTGCTTAGGGTTTTATATCATTACTTTATTATTGCTTGTGTCTCATTGTATATTAGCATTTGTACATCATTAGGTATAGTAGTTACTCTAAAATTAGATTTAATTAATTCAATTTATATTAATCATCGAGTTGTATCTCTCATCCATGAGGCCCAAACCTTTTTAAAACATTTTCCAACCTTAAAAATAACATATAAGGATGATTTCCTCCTAGTTTTAACTTTGGAGAATGTTTAATAATTAAGATATGAGGATTTTAGTTTAAACACTAGAAGAGGGTTTATAAGAACACGATAGGAATAAAACTTACTTATTTATCTTTGTATACCTTTCCAACACCCAAAAATTATTTTGTAAGATCTATGGATACCTTTTTAACTTTCTCTTTGATGATTTATGTCTAAGAGTGCTCATATACACACTGCACAACAATACTTGACTACTAATGCATCAGAATTAATTAAAACTAGGACACATCTCAAGATTGTTTTGCAAAGTATCATTAACTTTCACCATAAACACAGTCCTTTTGAGCCTTAACAGACTTCATCACATGATAATTGAGCTTAGATCAAGGAAAATTTTTGAAAAAATCTTATTATTTACTTATTATCAATATGATGGGCATAATTACCTAAAAATACATGATAGTAGCTTAAATACCCTATGTTCAATAGCAAATTACATCAATATTCATTAATTTTCCTACCTTATACTCATTATTATTCATCTATCTGCTAATTAGGAAGAACAATAACCACTTTATAAAGATCCTCCATGTTGTTATTTGAAGTAGACTATTGAGGTTTTCCCAACTATCTCACAAGAATATAGGAGGTTGTTTCTCCTATTATGGATACAAGCTACATCTATACCTTGATTTTTCTAATTTAATCATAGACTAGAAACTACATAATAATCCTCTAGAACCTATAACAATTCACCTCAATTATAATTTACATAATATTTGTACATATGAAATTACATGATAACATTCAAGTTCAAATTGGAGTTTTGGAGGGAAAACCTCCCATAGAACCAAATCAACTAAAACAACACTCATATTACCACATATAGCTTATTATAGTATTTATGGAGTCTTTCAACCTTTTGTTATCATAAATTGAGCCTCCTTAGTGAATAACATTGATTTTGTGGCCTCAATCAAAAGATATTTTAACTTAAGAATTGCTTTTTGTCTTATGTTTTCTAGAGATATTAAAGGATATTATGTTACACAACTTAATCTACAATATCAGATTTCCTAATGAAGGGATTGAAAAATAATTTTGACACCAATTTAAAAAATAATAATTTTTCTCTCTTATATAATGAGCCCGTTTTTTCTTATTAAGAAGCTTAGTAATTTATTGATGGGGTTAAATTTCTTCTCCCGACATTCCTTTGATAACATCTAGAATTATTTCATGTCTTGTTTGCTAAGTAAATTATTCCACATATGGAAACACACAAACACATATATGTATTATTAATATCAAGTGTTATATTTATTCTAGATACAAAACTTTAACAAAAAGACCTTTTATAAATTCATATATTATTTCAAAGACACTACCCAATGACTCATTTGAGGATAACTCTTAGGGGAAAACATATAAATTTATATATAGTTGAGTTTAGTTTTGATTTGATAAGAGTACATTTCAACCAATCTTGACATATGGTAGAAAAATTTGTGCCCTTGTACTTATTTCAACACTACCTTTTATAACTTGCTTTATTTGAATTTAATTGAGAAATATAAGAGGATTTAGTATTGTTATTCTCTTTTTGTGAAGTTATTGTGTTAATAGATATTATACAATAGTAATGGGTGACTAATCAGTGGAAAATGACTATACTAGTACTAAAATGCATCTACAAGCATATTAATCATGTATACATCCACCTTACTATTAATGTTATGTTTTTACTTGTAATTTTTGTCAAACATTTTTGTTGTAAACACTTGTGTGTTTACCACCAAAACAATGTTATTAATTTTAGTATACAATGATGTGAATTAAACCCACCACCTATCAGTATTATTATAGGTCCCAGTGGTCAATTGGCCTTTAGGGTCCCAAATAACAATAACTTGTTGTGCACATTGTATTTATTTAAGCTAAACAAAATGGTTTCAATTTTCCTACTAGATGGGCACAGTTGGCATGTATATATGGTGCTTGATATATGGGAATAGGTGTATGGCAGTGCATTATGACACCATGATAGCTTGCACCCTAAAGCTACGACCATGAATTTTTTATTTTTCACATTAAACTTGACATTTTTGTGACTATCGTCTAAATAAATCTTTGAGAAGACAATCTCTATGGTTATGGTGGTGATATTTAATGGTTTGATTATGAAATATTTAGTTTTTATATCAAATTTGACATGATTTTTACCATCATCTTTTTTCGATAATTAAAATTCAATCAAAACATGATAATTTGTTGACCATACAATAGATTTTGGGGATCCTTTTTCCAGGTGTTTTATGTTAGTATAGAAAAATATAAAGAGAATGTAATGACATTAGTATTCGTTGTGTTATGTGTAAAATCCAAAATAAGGGGGCTTGACATTATTAGATTCAAATAGACATATTTGAAAAAATTTACTAGTTTATATCTATTGGCATATGTAAGGAAACATTTTATGGGAAATAAGTGGATTTTCATATGAATATGAACTATGTTATCTTTATTCTTAACTAATGCCATATATAATTCTTAATATTTAGTATTAGATATTTATTAATGATTGATGTTGATCATTCCTTAATTTGTTTTTACATATAATATAAATAAATAGACTATAACTAAGTTGTGGTACAAATTCTCGGTTACTTATTAACTAAGCTAAATAAAATGTGAAAATACAAAAATAAAGCCTAATTTATCATTTAAAATCCAAAGATAGGTGGCATGTAATGTTTAGAGGTATATCTACATGATTTTGAGATCTAGTGAAAAACATTAAGATAGCTTGATGGAAATGTGTACTTGAAGTGATAAAAACCTAACCTATAAATTTGACGATAAATAAATATATATATCTAAAACATTAACTATTATCCTAGTTATGTACAAAGAATTAATGAAGCTCATGAAAAATGACATAAATCCCAAAATTAATTTCACAATTACATTCGGTTAGTCATCATTTCAAATAATCATTGTGTATTTAATGGTACAATTATGATCACTTGTAAAATAGATTTCTTCTCCTTGTCCTTGATTTGTATAAATCCCTAAATACACAAATTCTACTTTATCCCTTTATAAAAAAGGTCCCTATCAGTCAATTTCATTCTATTATATTTCCTCCATCTATGATTACCACTCTAACTTGTTAGATAAGGAAAAACAATAAGATATTATTGATCAAAATACTACGATTAACAATGACGAGTTTATGGAACTTACTAGTGAATTTTTTAGACAATTGTAATATCAATCTTATAAATGAATATGATTCTATGTTTCATTTACTTTTGGTCTCTACTAGCCTTGACATTCTTGTTTTCAATTTATTATGATATATATTAATGATGTTGTTCTACATCGCTAGTTGTTTCTACCACATTTATAATAGTTGATATATATTGTCCTCAAGTTATCATCCTAAGACTCCTTCAATAACTTTTAATCAACTTGATTTCAGTTATTTTCATCATGCAACACCAACTATAGCTATTCATATTTTTATGTAGTATGTTGTTTATGCACCTTACCATAATCCTATTATTGGATCTATTATTCCTTACCATCCAACCCACCTTAAGAGATATTTTCTATCTTGCTTTATTATAACTTAATTACACTACCCATTACATGTCATTGCTTTACTAAGAAGATTTATTTCTATGCTGAAAATTCCTTTTAGGATTATCATGTCATATATATGGGCACGATGCTAACCATTTCAAGCTCAAACTAATGACATCAATAAACTAAAGGCTAATGGTTTCATAACTAAATTAATTATGAATATATATTCAACTAAAATGAAAAATTTGTAGATATATAACCAAAAAGGAAACACTCTTTGATATGTTTCTAGCACACTTCATATTCATGCAAAATATTAGGAACGTGTCCTTAATTTGGATACAAATAGAAATATTTATATTTATGAGTATTTTTGCACCCTTGATCTTACCTATTATATATTATGTCACTTCCATCCCCATCTTGATGCCAAATCTTAGCTCATATTATTCTTATTTTTCAACATGTTAGATTAAAATCAAGAAACCCAATCCTTTTTTATGGTTATGGATTGTGATGTCTGGTCCTTTTCTATAGAATCCTCCGAGGGTTATTCATAAATTTGACCCTACATTCATTAATCCTAAGACATTATGGATCTTATATCTCTGTATACCTACAAGAACTAGTATCCTTCACTTTCATACATGTCAAACTCATTTACTTTCATGAGACCTTGAGTATGCTTGTCTATTAAGATAATTGCTTCATGCATGAGGATATAGGTGTATTATCATTTTCCATACTTGATATATTATTGATTGAACATCATTTAGAATCCTTAATACAATTCTTCCATCATCAAGTGCAAGAGACCTTCTTCTTTCTTCAAGTATTTTGTCTAGACTAGCTTATAGCCATGTCATGGGACATAATCAAGTATATATTTTAGTACACTCACCTTCTATGGAATGTAAAAGGAGATTCAAATACCAATTTCCAATATTTATATGTCTCTAAAGATTCATATGTCAAGTATTTATATGTTATTCAACTCTATAAGTTCTTCCTCAAGTTAGGTCTTAAATGCGTACATAAAACTGGGTTCTCCTCCAAAATATCACATACAACTTCTCACCTAGACCATGCCATGACTTCAGACCCTTAATATATAAAATAGGGATAAAATGTATTATTAGTTCCAAATATCAACATCTAAAACCATTGGGTGCTCTAGATACATGTAATTTTTGTAGCCTCCTCTACAAGACCACACACAATCCGGATGAAACTACTTCACAATTCCAATAATACTCATATGTAATGTTAAATAATAAAAACCCATCTGTAGAATGAAATTTTTCACCTACATTCCAAATTTTATACCATTTTGAGGTGGTAATAAAGTGTTATCATGGTATCGGGTCTCCAATACGTGTTTTAAGGTTTTCTAGCTAAATGATAAATTTTTACATGAGGAACTTCCACTTATGATCTATACATGAAATTTGGCATTCATAAACTAGACTAAAAATCCATTAATAATAATAAATTTCATCAATTTTTTTTTGGATAAAACTAATTTTACACATATGCCCTAGTTTGAGCCTAAAAACACAGAATTGGCTATAAAAATCTCAATTTTGATCATGAAGGCTTAAAATAAATTTTATTCATATTATATATATATTCATAATTTTTTTATCATCCAAGTGAAATAAATTGTGTCAGTGTGACTGTCACTTTTTTCAGGTGTGTTGCCCTATCTAGGATGAAGCTAGAAACATGATCAAAACTCATCAAAAATGCATAATACCACTGTGATTTTTTCCACAACCAACACACATGAATTATTCATGTTAAAAAATAATAGTACAATATCATTACATTCTAATAAATCCTCCAAATAATACATTATGTAATGCCAAGCCAAAAATGATGTTCTAAGAACACGCTACAACCCAACACTTAACCTAAAAATTGTCACTAATTTTTTTTGTTTAAGTTATGAAGGAGGTTACTGAGGGTGCTTAACCTTTAAAGTTCATTGAATTGACTTGCACTATGAAACTCATATTACAATTGAAGAAGAAGATCTAGTTGAAAGTTACATGTTTCCAAAATTATCTCTAGGGTCCATTAATCAAACATTCAAGGAAGGTAATAAGGATTAATTTACTTAATTAAATATTCTCTTCTCTTTAAATAGTGTTCAATCCTAACAAGGTTAACCTTATGTTAATTTATTAAATTCATTATCTTAATAGCTTAAAAGTCCTTTTATTAAATTCCTACAACATACTAAGGATTAATAAGGACATTACACCCCTAGGCAATTAAATGACCCCACTCACCCATCTACACATACCTTTAGGGATTTTAAATTAAACATTTAAAATACATTTCTACCTAATAAAAGTAGGGTGAACTCAACCCTTAGATCAAATCCATCTTAGCCACTAGATCCTAGGGTTCCAAACTTAGCCCTAAAATCCTTAAGAAATTCTATTAAGATCTTTTCTCATTCTATTCTTCTCATTTGGCCTATTTTATTTTGTTAAAATTGCAGGGTTGGAGAGAAAGAATACATCGAAGCACAAGAGGAAGAACCATGGAGGATTCTACATGGAGATCTAGTCTAGGATTAGTTTAGTTTTAGTTTTTTTAATGTATTCTATTTCATTCAAAGATTGGGAGGGATCTCTTTCCCTAATATGGTTTTTATTACAAACCATTTGTATTTGGGTCTTTAAAAATTTGGAGCAAACCCTACCCCCATAGTTATAAATGAAAGGATGCTTTTAGTCCACCATTTACATGTTTTATTGTTCAATCCATAGGATTAATCATTGTTTTACTTGCTTTAGTAATCATAGGTTAAATTTTACAACTTAGAAATTGGTGCAAACTGGATAAATTTCAGAGGCATGCGTGGATCCGTGGAGTTATTGTCATGGCCAGAGTGATAGAATTGCCACCCAAAAGCGAATCCGGTAGTCCTAGGACCGCCACCCTCACTCGGGTGACAAACCATGGACTTTCACCCTATAGAGTGGTAGTTTTGAGGCTGCGCATTAGCTTTGAGTGGTGGTTACTGAGACCACCGCTTCTGCTGTACAGGTGGACGTGACATGTCTGTTTCTAAAAACATAACCTTTTGTCAAAATTTTCACAAAAAAAAAGTTACCAAAAGGTTTAAAAATGCATTCTGAGTTTGTTTTTGTTCATTTAGAGTTCCATATTTGATATTTATTTCTCTTTTATTGATTTCTTAGTTAAATCTACTCATTTTAAAGTGTTATCAACTCTACTAAAACTCATCTACTTACAATGAATAATTCCATTTGTTTAACTAGATTTTTCTTTCCATTTCAAGAGCAAAAGTATCTAAATCTATTACTTCACATTGTCATTTTTCTAGCTATGTAAAGAAAATCAACATTTCTAAATACAATATATTCAAAATTGTTCTCTCTTTTATTTCACTACAATATTCATACATTCAAAATGGCTAAAATAACTTTTTTTTTTTCATACTGCAATGTTATTTTTACTGATCAAGTTCAACTTCTTACAACTTATATTTTTCCTTCTTTCTCATTTACAATATTACAACCTATTTGAATGCAAACTCTCCTTTTCACAATGCAACTCCCAACTAACTTTTACACAATATATCCATTTTGATCATTTCTCTTTCCTTATACAATGCTACAATATTCACAATGAAGAAAACTTTCTTTTCCATTTCACAACTAATTCACACAAATATTTCTTCTTTCTTTTCAATATATAATACACTTCCATAGCCACAATGAAATGTAATTTGTTTCTTCACAAGATCAATACAATGTTCTCCACTTGATGTGGGAAATCATACAAAATATAAATAAAATAATGGAATACATTATTACAAGTTCTTCCACTCTAAGTGGGAATAACACAAGGAAAGTTTCACAAGGTCTCTAACAAAACTCCAAGCTTCACAACTCCATCAAGATAGCTCCTCCAAGATTTGTTTGATTCACAAAAATTAGGGAGAGGAAACGCTCTCCATCTAACCAAGATATCCAATGAAGAGTAGAAGCCATCCTCTCCATTGTCCTCCAGAACTGACCAACCACATTCTGATGGGAGATGATTTCAACACATGGAAACTACAATCTTCCACAATACTTAACAAACTTATTTTCACATCCATTCCATTCAAATTCAAACACAACAACAACACAGCAAAAGGAACAACAAAACAATAATAATACAAGGCTTATCAAGAAAGCCAAAAGCAAGACCTATGGGAGGCCACGTATTCCTCTAATGGGAATGGATTCCCACCTTTACGCCTCCAATGTATGTCTCAAATCCCTCTACAAAATATTATCCCTCCCTCAAGTAACCACTTATGCCTCCATATACTCGTATGCCTCCCTCAATCTCTTATACCTCCCTCATAACAAGAACAAGAAGAAATACAAGCATTCCCCATATAAGGTGGGGCACTCCAACTTAATTTGTTATCACCGAATCACATCACCCTTCTATTTATACAAGCACATATATTTGACTCACGGTGTGATTGGATAACATGGAAAACTATCTCCAAGTTGTGGGACTTGTTTCTTAAGATAGACCTCCGAGAGAAAGTCAAGTTCTTGCTCTAAACTACCGGCCACAATCTACTCTGTCTACAATGGAAACTAACTATTCTAATCCAAATTTTCAGGACCTGGGAGAGAGAATGCATAAAATAAAATCCTACACTAAAGCGGTGATACACCCAGAAAAGGAGGGGGTGAGAGTAGTCTTCAAATGCGTGAGATACGAAGCAAGGTGCACACTAGAAGGGGTGATGACATTCTCCACAATCTAGCAAAATGCATTCACAAAATATCTCAAACATACACAATGATAATGGATCCCTGCATAATAATAAACACAATATTCTTGTAATCAAGGTTGAAGGGGCAAGAAGAATGTAGAAAACACAGCAGGGGAAGATGCATCCACAAACTTATATTTTATTGCTTCTGATATACGCAGTTCAATCAATTACAAGATAAGAGCCGGATCACCATGCAAGGAGTCCAAAACAAGGGCCTCTGACAAACATTGGATTCATAAAGAAATCTTGGTAGAGCTTTGCTACAAAAACTACCTCCTTTTACAATGAGCCCAACACTCCAATTTATAGAAAAAATGAGAAGAGAAAGAGAAGGGAAAATGGAAATCCCAAAATCTGTCCTTCAACCACTTGTAAGAGGCATTAAATGGAGTAAAATGATTATATATTACTTGCAAAAGGCTCCCCATACTATCCCGTGTGTCAGCAGCGGAAGAAGAATGATGACCATGCCTCTTAATTGCACTCCCAACCACCAAATAAAACACTGTTATGAACCCAGCCACGTTTTCTTAAAAATATCAATCAATCTCTCATCAAATCTGGAATTTCTTGATTTTTGCGTTGATATTGGAGCCAAAATTCCAACGGTACCAATTTTGTGTGATTTTGTTGAGAAATGCAAAAGTTATGGCCTTCTGAGTGCGGGCAGCTATTTTGGGTCAGCGGGCATTTTACGTCATTTGATGGGAATGAGCATTAATTGACCGGGCCGAATATGTTTCTTTCATTAAATATATCTACCCTCATTAAAAATAATAAATCCATGACGGCGTGCTTTCGTTCGAAAAGTCAATTTTGTGAAAATCGGAGCTCGGAGTCAAAAGTTATGGCCGTTAGAAGTTTCACGGGTCAAGCGTTGACTTTTCTTCTTTGCCTTCCGGTCGCTTGACTTTTCGCGTCCGCATAATTTTGTCCCAATTTTCCCACGAACTACACGGACACATTCTCCCACATCGGCTGGTTCGGGCTTCCTTGTCTCTCTTTCGGCCTTTTTGCCTTTTCCACGTCCCTCGCGTGACCTGCGCACTTTTGTCCCTGCAATTTGTCCCTGACAAAAATCTCCAAAGCTTGCCCGAAATGGATCATCTTTCGGTGAATCGGCTGGTTCACGTCCGTGTGTACTTTTGTCCCAGATGTCCCCAACCGATCTTCAAAACAAAACGATGATTTTTCCACTTTCGATCGTTTCAAACTTTTCCGCGTCCTCGACATCCCAACCTTGTCCCCACTTACCACTTGGGACAAAAATGTTCTGATTAGCTGATTTTCTTTGTTTTTCCAGGACCAGCTTGGTATGACCGAACCTTAAATTTCGACCTAAACTAGTACGACCAACCCTTGGACTAAAATTCTTTAAAGCAGGTCCTTGACCTTATTTTTTACATTTTTTCCATTTTTTCCAACTCGTTGGATTTATTCTTGGATGGGAGAGTTAGATTCATTCTCAAATAGCGAGAAGCGAGGGGCTCCAAAACATGATTTCGGGCCTTGAATCAATCTACTTGCTCGAGGAATGATTTGATGCATGTTATCAAAATTACCTTGAGGGTGAATTTTGGATAACACCAACTCCCCTCCACAAAAAGTAACCTCTTATGCCTCCCTACAAGAAAACTCCCCATAGTCTCCTCCTACTCCAAACATAGGGAATCTACCCACACCCAACAAGCATTCCAAAGGAAAAACAACACTCAACACAACATCTAAACACATAATATAAGTACAACAAAAAGAAAAGTAAATCTCATACCTCTCCATAATGTAGAGATTTTCCCAAGAATGATTCAGTTTAGCTCTTACAAAACCAAGAAAACATCCACAAACTCCAACAATCCACAAGCTCTCTCAAAAATATCCTCCAACTCTCAAAAATTACAAGAGCATAAAATAATGAAGTAACCCCCAAACAAGAAAAATGATTTCAATAAATAGAGAAAGGAGAGAGGAGGATGATGTGCCTCTAAGTAGGATGCCACCTCATTTCCTATCCACTCCACATCACTTTGGTCAACCTCATATTCAATGCACAATTAATAAGTGGTTGAAAGAATGACAAGAAACTTACACACTCCATCTAAGCCCACTCTCCCTAAGGATAGAAAATAAATACTTGAAAGAAAGTGCAATAAAATTTCACCTTTTTATCTTTCCAAAACACCTAATAAGGCCTAAATTTGACCCCCAACCCATAGATAGGGTTGGCATAGACATTAAGAGGTGTGGGACAAGTTTTACTTGTCCCACAAGCTTCAAAATTTGGCCTCGAAGGCCAAATTCGAGTTTCCCATGAAGGGTAGACTATACTACACTCTAGACTCAAGCATACAACACACAACACAAAATCCAAGAGTAAATCAAGTCTAATAAATGAACTCCTTTTTGTCACATCTTTAATTAGTTTAGGACAAGATTAAATTATCTTAATTAAGACACTACAACCCATGAATAATTAAGGGGTAAAATACATACATCACAATCTAAATAATTAAAACAAGTAAATTACATCACTAAAGGGAACACATACTAACATTAATAAAAAGGAAATTAAAACAAAACAACACATGACCCCTTGGTCACAATTTTCCCCTAACCAAATAATTCTAACACACACACAATTACATGTTGCCATGGTGACCCTAGTTGAATTCATATAAAATTCTAATGTGGTTGGTCTCCAATCCCCTATGTTGTTGTGAATATAAATATACCTACAAAATAGAGAATACCTCCTTTGGCCTCGTGGCTGCATTAAAAAATCCATGCCAAACTATGCAATATAAATATAAAATCATCTATATACAAATAAATATCATCTATGCAATTACAAACCATTTACAAATTTCTAGCAACATTTTTATATAACATTTCATCCATGTCAAAATGATCACAACATTTCTATCTAAAATTCACCAATCGGAAAAGCTTGATGAAGCCCAACCGAGGAATAGATCTAGAATCAACAAAGGGTGTAGAAAGAAAAAGGGATTTGACAGTGGATCAAGCAATGAACATTATGACACCAAATCCGGTAAAGTTGAGCATGGAGGTTGATGAAGAAAATGAAAAAGTTTTCATTTCTCTTATCACTTCTAAGGAACAAGAGATGGAAAAAACTAATTCTTCTGCTCATCAAGGGATGTTAAATAGGAATAGCTCTCTGGAGATATGCAAAATGAGACAAGGAAAAGTCAAAGACGTTCTAGAATCCATAGCAAGAGATCTAAACCAAGATAAAGAGTTCACTGATATGGAGGAACTCGATCCTAAAATGGTTAAACAGACTAATGTTGACATAGGTAAAGAGGAAGGGGAAATTACCCCTACTAGCAAGAAAAGTATATCAGACTATGATAAAGATGGATTCATCACAGTGAGAAGTAAGAAACGAGGACTAAAAAGTTTGGAAGAAATTCTGGAATCACTCTATAGTGATAAAAGAAGCAGATTGGAAGTCGGGAAGCTCCACCTCAAGAATCAAAAGGGCCCTTTGCTAGAAGAACTGCAAATATTGGAGTCCCATATAGAAAAGCGGACTATCCAAGAGAGAAGTAAGAGAAAAAGAGACTGAGAAAGAAATTGCAGATGGTACACAAAGAATTTTGAACCATCCGAAAACTACATCTCCAAAACTTTTTTAATGAAGGTTATTTCTTGGAATGTCAGAGGCCTCAATGGGGGCCTAAGAAAATAATGCTCAAGGAAATTAAAAGATCAAATAGACCCAGCATCCTTCTTATTCAGGAAACTAAAATGAAAAGTAAAGCTGTTGAAGATTGCAAAAGATATTTACGGAGAGATACTTTGCCTTTCTTCTTTGTTGATTCTCAAGGAGCTTCTAGAGGCTTAGTGATCTTCTGGGACACCAAAATTGTTAATGGTAATGTGCTCTCCTCCTCCCAGAATCATTTAGCTATAATCTTTAAAATTCTTGAGAATAATTCTAGCTGGATTCTTTCCAATATTTATGCACCCAATACTGTTGCTGGTAAAAGAAATTTATGGAAGGAGTTAACCTTGTTTCGAAATAATGTTGAGAACATGAACTGGTTGATTATGGGAGACTTCAATACTCCTTTAAATCTGGGAGAAAATTTTGGGGGAAGCTCTGAATTTTCACTCAGTATGGAAGAGTTTGTTGGCTTCATTTCGACTCTTAATCTTATGGACATAGAGCTTCATGGTAATCAATTTACCTGGTCTAACAGAAGATTTGGGGAGAACTTAATCCAGGTTAAACTGGATAGAGCTCTTATTTCTGCTAATTGGATCTTAGATCAGAATTTTCATCTTTCTTCTCTCCCCAGAACGGGCTCTGATCATAATCCTATTGTCCTAAATTTCTTCAATTGGACAAAACCTTTTCACTGCAATTTCAAATTTGAGAAAATGTGGCTCGAGCATGAAGATATTCTGGACAGAATTAAAGAGTGGTGGTATTGGGAAGGCATAGGGATGGCCCAATTCAGGCTTCTACAGAAGTTGAAAAATGTTAAGCAAAAGGTTAGAATCTGGAATAAAGAGGTTTTTGGAAATATTTTTGAAAAGAAGAAAGAACTTAAGCAGCAGTTGGAAGAGCTTGAACTTAATGTTTCCTTGAAAGGTATGACTCTAGAGGATCATCAACAGGAAAAAAATCTTCTCTCAGATCTGCATAATATAAACAACCATGAAGAATCCTTTTGGAGAATGAAGTCTAGAGCCCTTTGGCTTAAAGCAGGAGACAAGAATACAAAAAAATTTCATTTGACAACCCTCAAGCATAGAGCTTATAACGGTATTTTAAAAAGGTTTCTAAGGAAAATGGGAACATTACTAAGGATTCTGAAGACATCAAAGAAGAAGCCCTCAAATTTTACAAGAATCTACTCACTGAGAATAATTCCTACAATGAACAATGGCCTCCTTTCTCTTAGACTCCATTCCTAATAATATAATACCTGCTGAGAGGTTTAAGAGTCTTTCCAAAACTATCACCATTGAGGAATTGAAAAAGGTTGTTTTCGCTTTAGAAGGGGATAAGGCTCCGGGCCCCGATGGTTTTTTGGAAAACTTCTACCAAAGATGTTGGGAAATATGTTCTGAAGATCTATTGAAAGTTGTTAATGAGTTCTATAGAACTAGAAATATTATCAAAGAATTAAATAATACACACATTGTGCTTGCTCCAAAGAAGTTGGATGCAAAGGACTTCAAATATTTTAGGCCAATCAGTTTGGTTAATGTAATATATCAGATCTTCACAAAGATTCTTACCACTAGAATGCAACCTATTCTTATGGAGATTATTTCACAACAGAAAGCGGATTCATTCAGGGAAGAATTATTCAAGATGGAATTATCATGGTTCATGAAACAATCCATTCTATGGATAAAAGTAAAAAGGTAGGGATGGCTATCAAGTTGGACATGCATAAAGCCTTTGATAGAGTCTCCTGGAGATTCATGGATGAGGTCTTATCCAAGTTTGGCTTTCAAAATAAATTCAGGAAAATCATTCACTCTTGTATTTCTACTTCCAAATTCTCAGTGGTTGTTAATGGGGAACCAGTTGGTTTTTTTGCCAGCAATAGAGGAATCTGACAAGGAGACCCAATTTCCCCTCTATTATTCATTATAATGGCTGATAGTTTAAGCAGATCTATCTCCAAAGCTATTAGCATTGGCATGATAAAAGGCTTTCCTCCAACTTTTGGCAATCAGGTCTCCTCCCACCAACAGTTTTCTGATGACACTCTACTTCTTCTGATGGCCTCAATAATTGAGGCAAAGGCTATCAAAACTATCCTTAGATTTTATGAGGAAGCCTCGGGGAAAAAAGTTAATTTTGACAAAAGCTCTATATATTTCTTCAATACTCCTATGGAAAGGCAAAGAAAGATTGCTAATATTTTAGGATGTACTATTAATTCTCTTCCCGCTACTTATTTAGGTCTACCTTTAAGTACTGGCAAGATTTCTAATGAGGTCTGGAATGATCTTATTAAGAGATTTCAAAAAAATTGGCTGGATGGAAAGGAGCTATACTTTCAAGCGCAGGAAAGTGCTTATTGATAAAAAGCACGCTTCAAAACCTACCTATTTACATCATGTCTATGTTCAACATACCAGCAACAGTGATGAACAATATTGAAAAGATTCAAAAGCACTTTTTATGGCACGGTACTGAGGACAGGTTCAGGTATCATTTAGTGGCTTGGGAGTAGGTATGTAAACCAAAGAGGCTTGGGGGGTTAGGTATCAAAGATATCAAACATATGAGTGTTTCCCTTATTGCAAAGTTAGGTTGGAGACTTATAAAAGAGCACAAGCCTTGGACAAAGTTGGTTAAGATCAAATACCTTTCAAACCAAAGCAATATTTCCTTTATTTCTGATCAGTCTCTTCCGAATGGTTCTATTTTCTGGAACAATCTTCTTCACAGCAGACATATTCTCTCTCAGGGGTGTAGCTAGAAGCTTGGGGATGGTCAAGACATTAACTTCTGGACTGATAAATGGACTGATTTTAATTGGATTTCTTCTTATGGGCACATTAAAGACAGCTTAATTACAAAGTATGGACACAAAATACAGGGATATATTGAGGTGGATGAAAACAAAAGAAAATGGAAACAGTTAAAAGTGGAGAAGGATAATGTACAGTCTGATGTTTCATCTTTACAGAATCAACTTTCTCTAATCCATATTAGTAATCAAAATCTTAAGGATGAACTCATTTGGAAAGATTCTTTTGATGGGGAATACTCAGTTAAATCAGGATACAATTCTTTCTTTGCCTCTATTGAAAGTGAAATTAAGTGGCATAAGTTGTGGATGCCAGAGCTAACCCCTAGAGTGAACTTTTTCTGGTGGCTCATCATTAAAGGAAAGATTCTGACTAATGACAACCTCATTAAGAAGGGATTCATCATGCCAAATAGATGTTGCATGTGTCAGAAAGAGGCAGAAGACATAAAACATTTATTTCTTCATTGTGAGTACACTTCCAAAATTTGGCATCTTGTTTTTGCAAAATTTAATCAAAATGGATCTTTCCCCTTACCTGTCTTCAGGCCTGGGAACAATGGGACTCTCCGTATAAGCATTGTGTGGTGAAGAGATTGTGGCAACTTGTTTTACCTCACACTATGTGGCGAGTTTGGAAGGCTCGTAATGATGGAATTTTCAGAAACACTAGAAAGGCATGTAATAAAATCTACAAGGAAATTATCATTGTTGTGCAGGATAATATTGCTAGATTTAAACCTCCTAAAAATAGACTTTACCCTAAGAAAGAAGAATACATTCTAACTGATTGGAATATTGACACTGCCTTCAAAAAGAATAACAATGGTATGGATAGAACCACCGTCTGATGGACTAAGCCTCCCAATGGTTGGCATAAGTTAAATTTTGATCGAGCCTCAAAAGGTAATCCAGGAGATTCTAGAGGTGGAGGAGTCATCGAGAGATCATTTAGAGGTTGTTTTGTTCTTTTGCCTTTTCTCGGGAAAATGGGCACGCAAACTAATCATTACTACGAAGCTCTTTACTGCTCATGGGGAATAAGGCTAGCTGTGGGATTGTAATATTCTGAATATTATAATTGAGGGTTATTCTCTGAACATTATAAATCTCTTAAACAAAAAGTAACACCCTGACTAGTCAATTAGATATTTTACTATTGAATCTACCGATATATACGAAGTTTTGAAAATGTTAAAATCACTCACACCTATTGGGAAGGTAATAGGGTCACAGATGGTCTAGAAAACTTTGGAGTTAACAGTTCTTTTCAAACGTGGCTAAGGGGGACATTCTTGCCCATTCAAGTTAATAAAGACATAATAAATGATCTACATGTTCGGAAAATCATCACTAATGGTGTAATGTTGATGCTAATGAGCGGATTCTTAAGTATGTATAAGGATGACATCATATATGATTTGTGTGATTTATGAGATTTATTCAAACTAGACACCATCATTTCTTGTCATAGGGAGAATGCTAAGGAGCGGGTCACTAATTACAAAGTATGGTCTAATAATTACATCTTCTATCACGGAAGGGAAAGATTAAAAAACAAAGCTAAGTCTGCTATGCATAGTGCTAAAATATTTACCATTGAGAGCAGAATCACTAGAAAAATGGGGTCCGTCTGAAAATAAGAGCCCACCATCCATAATCCAGCATGGAAAGAGGATGTTGTGCTCTGGAACTATCTTCAAATTGGAGGTCTTGCGAATTTGATAGAAAGGATTCAAGGCTTTGATCAGGATATTTCTATTAAATTCACACAGGGATGGAAGAATCGGGTTGTTAAATATAGCAACATAGAGGTTGAGATCACGGAGGAGCTCATCGCCTAGATCACAGGACTCAGTCTTGATGGCACCAAATTCTTTAATAAGAAGGTAGACAGAGAGGTGGAGACAAAGAAATTCCTGGATGAAGGGGAAAATCTTGAGTTTGTGATAGCCAACATCAAGTTGGCTTCGATTCCTGAACCTTTTGCTGAGCTCGCCAAGATGGTTGTTAGGTATGTAATGCTTGAGGGGAGATTTGTTACTATTCCTCAAAAGCATTTGATATTTATTAACCACTTTTGTAGAAATATAACCATCATCTTCCCTCATTACTTGTTAAACTCACTGGAGAAATCCATTTGGGAAGTGCAGAGTCATTCTAGGGTAGTTCCTCTGCATCAAGGGCTAATTCTTCTCATCCATCGTCACTGCTCAAACTGTCCCCACATGAATCCTACTCCACCCTCTTCCTCCATTCCTCCCCCTTCTCTGCCTCCATTCCCCCCTGGAAATTGCTTTTTCTAGCAAGAAAAGAATTGGCATGAAAACTAAGATCCTTACTTCTTAGAGGGTTCTTAGAAGCCACAAAGACCTCGAGCTTGCTGAGAACCTCCTGCACATCAGCCAACCGGTGGAGGAGCCTAAGGAGGAGGATTTGATGGTCAGAGTGGGCAGGATGGAAAAGGAAATCCAAGAGCTCAAAAGGGTTATCAAAATAATGGAAAAAGCTAAGGGAAAAGGAATACTACAAAATGATGATGAGGAGGGTGTTATTGCTGAAGTGTTCAAGAAGTTACAGTCTTTGGATGGTAGAATGGGAAATGTAAAAATTCGTAATGACTGCATCCTATCTACTCTTAAAAGTATTTACAATTTCATTGAACAGCATGTTCATAGTGTTTGCAGCCTAAGCGGGATTAATGAAGACATTTGGGGCCCCAAAGAGAAAAGGGATATGGAAATTGCTCAGGTGGATCTGAAAGACCCTTCTCAGGCCACAGCCATTGCTTTCTTTGTCTCACTGCAAGCGATCAAAACCAAGATCGGCTGTGGCTATCAAGTAATGTGGTGTTGTGCTACTTGTTTACCTCGGCCGTGAAGTTCTTGATGGTGACCAAGATCTGGAGCTATTTTTCGTGGAGATATTTTTAGGATAGATATCTATTGTTTGCTTTTGATCTCTTATGTTGTTTTTGGATCATTGTCTAATTCGGATCCTTTCTAATAATATGTTGTTTTATCTGGTTGTTGAGCCCTCGAGGTTGGTTGTTTTTCCCTTCTTCGGCTTGTTTCTCTCACTTCGATATCGGCTTTTGAGCCATTTTGTATACTGAGGGTATAGTCCCTTCAAAACTATTTTCCTTAATAAAAAAATGATCACAACATAATTAACATTATCAAATACTACGAAGTTTGGAAAAATATATCACATGTCCAAAATATATATATATTACCATGTCCACAACATCAATAACAAATGTCTCTAATGGTCCACATGCATCAATTACTTAATCGAATCAACAGTTCAGTATCTCTAATATCTACTAACATGCTAAATCAAAAATCTATAATAAATCCATAATTGTAGTCAACAATATCGAAATCAAAAAATTAAAAAGGTGTCGAAGGGAAGTGGGCACTACATCCCCTCCCCTTAAACTCGACTTCCTCCTGAAGTCACCGGAACATGTGTGGAAACTACACTCATAGTAAAGTAGCATCCTCCCATGTAGTCGTAGTCTCATCATATCTATCCCACTGGACCCAAACCTGGTCAATCTCTCTACCACGAAGGCCCAGGGTCCTACACTCTATAATGCGTATAGGCTCCACCATCACCTACCCCTAAACTCCGCACCTGCACCTACAATGCAGCTTCAATCTAGCACATGAGAAGGATCAGAAATATATCCCCTAAGCACGTAAAACATGAAACACATCATGGACGTGAGACAAGCTAGGTGGCAATGCTAGAAGATAGGCCAAAGGACCGATGTGCTCCAAGATCTCAAAGGGATCCACAAACCTAGGATCAAGCTTAGAACCTTTTCCATAACAGATAGGGGTCTTATGCAGTCTGACACAAAGAAACACCTTCGTGCCTACCTCAAAACTATGATCTATCCTATGTTGGTCCACATACTTCTTCTACTTCTCATGCACCTCATGTAATCTGTATGCCGATCAATGTAACATGCTTCTCCATATCCTATAATAATTCTAGCCCAAGAGAAACCCTTGTCCTCTAACCTATCCTAACTAAGAGGTTTCCTAAACTCTCGCCATATAATTCCTAAAAGGAGCCATGCCTATCGAACTCTCAAAACTATTATCATAATAAAACTCCACCAAGTACGATACTCCTCCCATATCGACTAGTGATACATAACGCATTACATCCTAAGCATGTCCTCAGATCCGATTCACCCGCTCATTCTATCCATCTATCTCAGGGTGATATGTTGTGTTGAAATTGATCCTCATCCCAAGAGCATGCTTTGCATGGTAGTCTAGAAATGGGAAGTGTACAAAGGATCGCGGTCATAAATTATATTTCACGAAATCCCATGTGATCCGACAATCTCATCAAGATATACCTATGCCATCTACATTGGCTATATAGGTGGTCTTCACTAAATAAAAATGAGCTACTTTCTTCAATTTATCCACTTTGTGACCATGATGGCGTCGTGGTGGTATCTTGACATTGATAACCAATGATGAAGACCATGCAAATGGTGTCCCACTTCCACTCCTCGTATGGCATGAGGAAAGAGAAGGCAACTGGATGTTGATGCTCGACCTTCACCCTCCGGAACTCTAAGAAGGATGACACAACAAAGCCACGTCCTTCAATTCCTCTCTAATGGTACAACTATCTCAAAGTGGCATGCATCTTCTTCACTCCAAGATGGGATGAATAAGGTGCATGATGAGCCTCTATCAAAATGTCTTGCCTCAATCCTCCATCTCTAGGAACATAAATCCGACCTCTGTGTCAGAGAAGGCCATATGTCTCTAATGAAAATCCATCAAATCTCCCCGCAAGGGGTCTCTGAGACTCAATCTCTGCTCTGTTGCAAGGTAGAAACTATCTTGGGGAAGCTGCTATAAAATCCTACTTCAGTAAATCACCCACCGAAGTATCCATATCCACATGTTTTCTCTGCTCAAGGCATTAGCAACCATGTTCTCCTTCCCCTTCACATGATCTATATCCATTTCATACTCACAAAGTAACTCCATCCAACGCTTGTGACAGGAGTGTTGAGATTAGGTTGCGTGAAGAGGTGGCATGAAGACTCAAGTGATCACCCGTAAGAGTAAAACTCGCCAAGAAGAAAATGTCTCCACCACACCAAGGCTTGCACAACTACTGCAAGTTCAATATCATGAGTTAGATAATTGAGCTCATAATATTTGAGTTTTTGAGACTCAAAAGTAACTACTCTTCCCTCTACATCAACACACCCTCTAATCCTCGCCAAAGAAGCATCTCGTGCAAATGTAGAACTCACCCTAAGGATATGGCACTACTAAGAATAGGTGCTATCATGAGGAATTCCTTCGTCCTGCACTAAAGGCCTACTCACATCTTTCTCGATCATAAAAACTTCTTCCCTTTCTGTTGAAGGAAAGTGATGGGGTGCGCAATCCGAGAAAATTCCTAGACAAATCTCTTGTAATATCCTGCTAAACCCATGAAGTTGTGTACCTCGGTCACACTAGTGGGTGTTGGCCAATATCCATGATGGCTCATATCTTGGAAGGATCAACTATGATACCTTGCCTAGAAATGATGTGGCCCAAATACAACACCTTTGTCTGAAATAATGCACACTTCTCCAAGTTCCCGTAAAGATGCTTCTCACGAAGACACTAAAGAACCTGGTGAAGGTGCTCCTCGTGCTCCTCACATGTACGTGAGTAAATCAATATGTCATCAAGGAAAATGAGCATGAAGAAATCTAGACAATTCTTGAATACCCCATTCATCGAGACTCATAAACACTACAAGAAGCATTCGTCGGACCAAAAGTTACCACTATGAACTTCATAGTGGCCATATCTCATACGGAAGGTGGTCTTATGAATATCCGCCTCCGTGATCCTGAGCTGATGATACCCTAAGTTAAGATCTATCTTGGAGAAAATTGTGGCCCCCTTCATCTGATCAAATAAATCATCAATGCATGGAAGGGGTAATGATTCTTTATCGTTACTTTGTTCAACTAACAAGTAATCAATACACAAATCGTAGAGATCCATCCTTCTTCTTCACGAAGATCACCGGTGCATCCAAAGGGGATACACTAGGATAGATTAGGCCTTTCTCCAAAAGGCCCTCAAGTCAGTAACTTGAGCTCACATATCTCAAGAGTATTCATCCGATAAGGTTCTCGTGAGATAGCCTCTGCATGCCCAGAACCAAATCTATGTGGAAATCTATCTCATGTGGGGTAGGTAACCCCGATAGCTCCCCTGGAAAAACATCAAAAAACTCTCTCAAGATGGGATGGTCATCAAGGGATGGTCCACTAGACTCATCCTCATATATGTCACTAATCATAACAGCATACATTTTACAACCCCGTCACACACACCGCTTAAGCTGCATAGCGGAGATGGTGTGAATGAAAAGGTCTCCTAACTCCCGCTATATCAACTCCACTCCTAGATCCTTTATACAAGCAATAGTCTTATGGTAATAATCCACTCTATCTCTCATGTGAGTGAACAACCGTCCATGCCCAAGATAACACCATAAGATCCTAATGGAAGGATTCAAAGATCCGAGGTAGTGGTGAAGGGTCCCAAATCCACTACACACTCCTTAACTAAGGAGTCTATAGAAATTTTTGCTCCAAAATCCATCTCAATGTCCAAACTATGACCCTACGTAATTACCGCTACCTATAATGCTCTACTAAGGATGGTGAAATAAAAGAATCAAGATCAAAAATCAAATAATATAAAGGTAAAACACTACACTAATACTACTGTCATCTCTATCACGGTACTGATGCTCATCCTGGCAGGTTCTCAAATCCACTACGTAGATCTAATGGCTCCATGCCATATCTCTAACAGCAGGCTCTAAGATCCGTCTTACCCTTGTTGTTAACATTCTATGGGAAATCTCTCTAATGATGTCTAGCAACACCACAACCATAACAGCTACCTAGTCCTCTCCAATGGGATGCACTCTATTCAACACTCTGAGATGTCGAGCTATGGATCCTAATGATCCACCTATGGACTGTTGAGATCACTTTGATGAGCTCTTACTAACTCGAGCTCTTTGTGCACCCTCAGTGTTGATGGGACCCCTAGGAGGAGGCCCCATACTTTGTCCTCTCTATGCATCAAATCTCTGAGGAGGTCTGTAAGGTGGGCAGGTCTACTACTATTGCTGAGGTGGCTGTTGTGGTGGCCTGAATGAAGCCTATCCTTAACTTTGTCAACCATGTGTAGGAAGAACTAACCCCCTCGATCTTTCATCCTATCATCTATCTGGATACGGCTCAGAACTCTATCTCTATATTATTACATCTTCTCCTGTGTCTCCTCCACAATATAGGCCTTCTCCATGACCTCTGCTAATTCTCCGTGGGAAGTGAATGTATACCGCACCACCGAAGTCCAATTTCAGGCCTGGATGAACCTATGAATCCATACCTAATCATCCTGCATATAGTCGACATACTGGAGTAGGTCCATAAAATCGACTCTCATACTTGGCTACAATCATCGATTCCTGACAGAGGTCATGAAACTCATCTATCCACTGCTGAATAAACCTCCTGGGAAAATACCTGCTCCTGAAACGCTCCTCAAATAGCTCCTAGGTAACTGTCTCTAAGTCAACATGGAGCTTCTACTCCTCGATCCTCCACCAGACTTCTGCTCTATCCCTCAGAAGATGGATCACAACATGAGCTTTCATGTTGCTAGTATAAGGGCAAAGCTTGAAGCATCCACTCAAGCTCACCAACCAAGCCTCTTCCTAAAAACTACTTGTATATCACCCAAATAGTGAGATGGTCGTAGCTTCAGGATCTCCTTGATATGGTGTGTAGATGATGATCCGACCCCCTAGGTCTCTCTACATGCTCCTCCCTCTGTCTAGGGCTCTCGAGACTTGTCCCTATGACTCCGAGATCTGTTCCCATGTACTCTCTATGGTGACTTCGCCTAGTGAATCCACATGGAAGTTCTCTTCCCTACACTCCTCGCTTTTGTCGAGGGATACATGGCCTCCACTAATGGCTCATGTCATGTCTAGCAAATTGTCCTCCTAAGGGCTCTCCACATATAAGCAAAGATTAACATCCTGAAGCATCTGTAAAATCTGAGGTAGAATGGCCACTATAGCCTGATCTAGCAGGTGGTATATCTAGGTCTATGTGAAAAGACCCCTCGTCTGATCCGCACCTCCTACATAAATCAAGGTAAGAGTTAGTTCATTGTTCTAGGTCTTGTTTCAGTTTTCTATGTTTTCTAATTTATACAATTATCAGACATTGTGGTTTTCTAGATTAAAAGAAACCAATTTTACACTAGGTTAAATGTTCATGTTTCATGTTTTCTAGTGTGCCCAAGGGTCCAAGTTTTGAACCCATGGCTCTGATACCAAGTGTAACGCCAAAAAAATGACGTTCTAAGAACACACTACAACCCAACACTTAACCTAAAAATTGTGACTAATTTTTTTGTTTAAGTTACGAAGGAGGTTACAAGGGTGCTTAACCTTTAAGGTTCATTTAATATTCTCTTCTCTTTAAATAGTGTTCAATTAAGGTACTTAATTAAATATTCAAGAGGAAGGCACTTTAATTTCTTTAAATAGTTTCAATCCTAACATAGGTTAACTTTATGTTAATTTATTAAATTCATTATCTTAATATCTTAAAAGTCCTTTTATTAAATTCCTACAACATACTAAGGATTAATAAGGACATTACACCCCTAGGCATTTAAGTGGCCCCACTCACCCATCTACACATACCTTTAGGGATTTTAAATTAAACATTTAAAATACATTTCTACCTAATAAAAGTAGGGTGAATCCTCAACCCTTAGATCAAATCCATTCTAGCCACTAGATCCTAGGGTTCTAAACTTATACCTAAAATCCTTATGAAATTCTATATTACGACCTTTTCTCATTCTATTCTTCTCATTTGGCCTATTTTCTTATGTTAAAATAGCAGGTTGGAGAAAAGGAAGCCATGGAAGCACAAAAGGAAGAACCATGGAGGATTCTACATGGAGATCTAGTCTAGGCTTACTTTAGTTTTAGTTTTGTTAATGTATTCTATTTCATTCAAATATTGTAAGGGATCTCTTTCCCCAATCTGGTTTTTATTACAAACCATTTGTATTTGTGTCTTTAAAAACCGGGCAAACCTACCCCATATTATAAATTGAAAGGATGCTTTTAGTCCACCATTTACATGTTTTATTGTTCAATCCATAGGATTAATCATTGTTTTACTTTACTAGTAATCATAGGTTAAATTTTCTACAACTTTAAATTGGGACACAAACTCAATAAATTTCACGAAAAAAGCGGATCCGTGAGTTCTATCATAAGTGACAGAACTGTACAAAGCAAAAGGAGGGTCACGGGACCGCCACCCTTCCAATGGGTGACAAACCATGGACCACCGCCCTACTGAGCGGTGGTTTTGAGACCGCCACCTTAGCTCCTGAAATGCATTCACATGACCATATGCTTTTCATGTAATCTGAGATGGTGGTCATATTTCAGAAAAAATAGACCTTTTTGCCGATATTTTAACAAAACCAAAAAGTTACCAAAAGGTTTAAAAATGCATTCTAAGTTTTTTTTTGTTCATTTAGAGTTCCAGATTTGAGATTTATTGCTCTTTTATTCATTTCTTAGTTAAATCTACTCATTTTAAAGTATTATCAACTCTAATAAAACTCATCTACTTACAAGAATAATTCCATTTTGTGTATTCTAGATTCTTCTTTCCATTTCAATAAAAAGTATGTAAATCTATTACTTCACATTGTCATTTTTCTAGCTATGTAAAATAAAATCAACATTTCTAAATACAATATATTCAAACTTGTTCACTCTTTTTATTTCACTACAATGTGTTATCACCGAATCAAATGACCTCTTACCATGTTTATACAAGTGCATATACTTGAACTCACTTGCATGTGATTGGATAACATGGGTACTATCTCCAACTTCAGGGACTTGCTACTTGAGATAGACCTCCAAAGAAAGTTGGTTCTTGCTCCTAAACCTTACCTTTTGCTTATAGCATTGCCATTAGAGCTGAAAACTATCTTTTCAAGCTAGTAAACGGCTCCTGTGCCTCCCATGCCCTTATATCCAAACTTAGAAAATCCAAGCACTAGTTTTACCCACTTTGGCTCCTATTCCCACCCCTAGAAATCAAAGTTCAAATGAGACTTCTACTTCATCCTCTAGCGCTTCAAACGAACTCCAAGAGGTCATGAAACAATTGCAAAATTTGGGAAATGAGCTGATTAAATCAAAAGACATTAATTAATAGAGCTTAGCTCAAAGTCTTGTTTGAAGCATCGATCAGCCTCAAGCTCACCTTTAACATGCAGCATATCATTTCAAAGACCACCCAATCCAGCTGCAAATTAGAATCAAGCAAGGCCTCTTGCCAACAGACCATTTCAACCCTATAATCCCAATGCTACATCTGCATCTAGAGCTTTGGTGTCAGTCCAAAATAACATGGCCCAAGAATATGATTGGTGTTTCCCGTGCAGTCAACCACATAACCAATCAATGTGCTTTAACGGTGCATTAAATCAGGCTCTTATGGTGCAAACCATTGGTGGGTCACAAGAGTCCAGCCACGAAGAAGATCAGCGGCAAGGAGCACCTCAGCAAGGAAGAAAAGTCAACGTTTGACCCGTAAAACTTCAAATGGCCATAACTTTTGACATCGAGCTCCGATTTTCACAAAATTGACTTTCTGGGAATGAGCACGACGCCTCCTCTATGCCACAAAAACTGGATTTCTTATTTTTAATGAGGATAGATATATATAAATGAAGCAAACGTGTTCGGCTCCACGCTTAATGCTCATTCCCACAAATGGCGTAAAACATGCCTACCAATTTGACCCCAAATAACGCCCGCACTGTAAGGCCATAACTTTGCATTTCTCAACGAAATCACACAAAATTGGTACTTTTGGAATCGTGAATCCAATCCCACGCACAAAAATCAAGAAATTCTATATTTGATGAGAAATTGATTAATATTTTTAAGAAAATGTGGCCGGGTTCACAACAAGGTTGTTTCATTTGATGGTCGGGAGTGCAATTAAGAGGCATGGTCATCATTCTTTTTTGTTGCAGCACATGGGACAGTATGGGGAGCCTTCTACAAGTAATTTATAATCATATTACTCCATTTAATGCCTCTTACAAATGGTTGAAGGACAGATTTCTGGGATTTCCATTTTCCTTCTCTTTCCATCATTTTTCTATAAATTGAGTGTTGGGCTCTTATCAGAAAGGGGGAGTTTTTAGATATAGCAAAGCTCACAAAATTTATTTGTAAGCCAATGTGCTACAGGCCCTTGTAGTGGACTCCTTGCATGGTGATCTAGGCCCTTATCTTGTAATAGATTGAATCACACATACCGTGAAGCAATAACATACAAGTTTGTGGATGTATCTTCCCCTACCGTGTTTTCTTGCATTCTTCTTGCCCCTTTTATCTTTCTATAGAATATTGTGTCTATTATTATGTTCTTGCAGGATTCATTATCATTGTGTATGCTTGGAATATTGTTGTGAATGCATTTCGCTAGATTATGGAGAACTATCATCACCTCCTCTAAAGTGTGCACTTTACCTCTCCAGTATTTCACACATTTGGAGACTACTCACACCCTCCTTTTCGGTGTATCACCACTTTAGTGTTGGCTTTCATTTTATGCATTCTCTTCCCAGTCCCTTGGAAATTTAGATTAGAATAGTTAGTTTTCCCGCATTAGAGTAGATTGTGGCATCTAGTTTAGGAGCAAGAACCAGATTTTCTCTCCAGGTCTATCTCAAGAATCTAAGTCCTTACAACTTGGAGATAGTACCCATGTTATCCAATAACACCATGAGTTCAAGTATATGCACTTGTATAAACACAAGGGTGTTGTGATTCATGATAACACAATGTTCATACATTCAAAATGGCTAAAATAACTTTTTTTTCATGCATTCAATGTTATTTTATCTACAAGTTCAAATTTTCTAACTTATATTTTTCCTTCTTTCTCATTTACAACATTACAACTTATTTGAATGCAAACTCTCCTTTTCACAATGCAACTCCCAACTAAATTTTACACAATATATCCATTTTGATCATTTCTCTTTCCTTATACAATGCTACAAGGTATTCATAATGAAGAAACTTTTTTTTTTCCATTTCACAACTAATTCACACAAATCTTTCTTCTTTCTTTTCAATATATAATACACTTCCATAGCCACATGAAATGTGATTTTTTCTTCATGAGATCAATACAATGTTCTCCAATCATGTGGGAAATCATACAAAATATAATTAAAAAAATGGAATACATTATTACAAGTTCTTCCACTCTAAGTGGGAATAACACAAAGAAAGTTTCACAAGGTCTCCAACAAAACTCCAAGCTTCACAACTCCATCAAGATAGCTCCTCCAATATTTGTTTGATTCACAACAAAATAGGGGGAGAGGAAATGCTCTCCACCCAACCAAGATATCCAATGGAGAGGAGAAGCCATCCTCTCCATTGTCCCCCGAGCCCCAACCACATTACAATGGGAGATGATTTTAACACATGGCAACTACAAGCTTCCACAATACTTAAAAAACTTATTTTCACATCCATTCCATTCACATTTCAAACACAACAACAACACAAGCAAAAAGGAACAACAAAACAATAATAATACAAGGCTTATCAAGAAATCCAAAGAGCAAGACCTATGGGGAGGCCACTTATGCCTCCCAATGGGAATGGGTTCCCACCTTTAAGCCTCCAATGTATGTCTCAAATCCCCTACAAACTCTTATGCCTCCCTCAAGTACCCCTTATACCTCCATATACTCTTATGCCTCCCTCAATCTCTTATGCCTCCCTCATAATAAGAACAAGAAGAAATGCAAGCATTCCTCATACAAGGTGGGGCACCAAACCCAAACTCCCTCCACAAAAAGTAAACTCTTATGCCTCCCTACAAGAAAACTCCCCATAGTCTCCTCCTACTCCAAACTTAGGCAATCTACCCACACCCAACAAGCATTCCAAAGGAAAAACAACACTCAACACAACATATAAACACATAATAAAAGTATAACAAAAGCAAAGTAAATCTCCTACCTCTCCATAGTAGAGCTTGTCCCAAGAATGAAATTCCAAGCTCCTCCAAAACCAAGCAAGCATCCACAAGATCCAACAATCCACAAGCTCTCTCAAAAAATCCTCTAACTCTCAAAAATTACAAGAGCACAAAATAATGAAGTAACCCCAAACAAGCAAAATGATTTCAATAAATAGAAAAAGGAGAGAGGAGGAGGATGTGGCTCCAAGTAGGATGCCACCTCATTTCCTCTCCACTCCACATCACCTTAGTCAACCTCATATTCCAATGCACAATTAATAAGTGGTTGAAGGAATGACAAGAAACTTACACACTCCATCTAAGCCCACTCCCCCTAAGGACAAAATTAAATACTTGAAAGAAAGTGCAATAAACATTTCACCTTTTTATCTTCCCAAAACACCTAATAGGGCCTAATTTTGACCCCCCAACCCATAGGTAGGGTTAACATAGAAATTTAAGAGGTGTGGGACAAGTTTGACTTGTCCCACAAGCTTCCAAATTTGGCCTCTAAGGCCAAATTCGAGTTTCCCATGAAGGGTAGAGTGTACTACACTCAAGACTCAAGCATACAACACACAACACAAAATCCAAGAGTAAATCAAGTCTAATAAATGAACTCCTTTTTGGTCACATATTTAATTAGTTTAGGACAAGGTTAAATTATCTTAATTAAGACACTACAACCCATGAATAATTAAGGGGTAAAATACATACATCACAATCTAAATAATTAAAACAAGTAAATTACATCACTAAAGGAAAACACATACTAACATTAATAAAATGGAAATTAAAACAAAACAACACATGACCCCTTGGTCACAATTTTCCCCTAACCAAATAATTCTAACACACACAATTACATGTTGCCATGGTGACCCTAGTTGAATTCATCTAGAATTCTAATGTGGTTGGTCTCTAATCCTCCGATGTTGATTTGAATATAAATATACCTTCAAAATAGAGAATACATCCTTCGCCTCGTGGCGCATTTAAAACATCCATACCAAACTATGCAATATAAATATAAAATCATCTATATACGAATAAATATCATCTATGCAATTACGAACCATTTACAAATTTCTAGCAACATTTCTATCTAACATTTCATCCATGTCAAAATGATCACAACATAATTTCCATTATCAAATCCTACGAAGTGTGGCAAAGATATCACATGTCTGAAATATATATATAACCATGTCCACAACATCAATAGCAAATGTCTCTAATGGTCCACATACATCAATTACGAATCGAATCAACAAGAGTTCAATATCTCTAATATCTACTAACATGCTAAATCAAAAGCTATAATATATCCATAAGTGCAGTCAACAATATCAAATCAAAAAATCAAAAAGATTTCAAGGAATTTGGCACTACACATTCACTATTCTAGTTGTGCTAATATTACGCTTAAGGATAGGAATTATCTTATTCTAGTTGAGATATTCCCTCAACTTACATGTAAAATTAGATAGGTCTATTTTTCCAACTTCCATATGGTTATGATAGCTCATACATTATCCTCCCAATATCCCATAACATATATTCCTTCCTCCTATGTAGCATATCTACCTAAGACATCTATTTTCTACTTTTACTCTCATAACAAAGAGTAATTACATAACAAGATTCAAATTCAAACATAACATAGTTTGGAGGGAAACCTCACTTAGACTACTAATACAAGTTTCCAATGCCTTTAATAGGATTTATTTTCCTTGATTATTCTTCTTCAAGCATTATGAGTGATGCTCTTACATCACATCCTCCATCTTTAAAATTTATATCATGTTGATCATCACTTCTAGCTTATGTTTCATCACAACTAGAGTATGGGCCACACTTGACCCTAGACCTTATCCCCTTTCCTTTGGTTTTTCTTATATGTGATTCCTAAGAGAATTTTGTATGACTAATAAATCTAGCATGATTTTCCCTTCATTAGTATGCACTTCTATTAACATTCTCAATTATGGTCTTCCTAAATATCAATGTAATAGCATACAAGAGATGCATGTTATTTCTAAACAAGGGACACCTTATAATTATGAAGAGTAAATTATGACACTAAAATCAACTCAAGGAAATGGGAAAATTAAAAGGACCTTATTTTTAAAAACTTTACAATATGGAAAATTCATGTCCTATTAGATTTGATCCTCCTACAAATCATCTACTCAATGTCAAATAAGCTCTTGTTTTCTCCTATATATACCTAATCACAAAAACTCAAAACATATTCAAATATTTGTAAAAATATAAAATCGATACCTATATGTGACTTGATTTAATAGTTTGTTACTTTACATATGATGTTTTTCATAGTATTCTTTATACACATATGTTTGTCACATATGTTGAGCTTGATACAAACATACACATATTGATACATGGAGATATGTTTTAGCTTATAAACTTTCCAATTGACTCTCATCTTTTAGGCATCCCCACACTATAGAGGTGTTTATGTATCATTAAAATTATTTTCACTTCTCGAAATATTCTCAATCTATATTTACAAAGAAAAATATAGATACTCACTATTACAAAGGTCATGTTAAGATACTAAAATAATATATTTTGTTATGTGAATGGAGTATGTATATCCATCCGTGATGAGTTATGTATAATCCAAGTGCATCTGATTGAAGAGGTCTATACATTTTTACTTTGAAGTTCCAAGAAAATTTGTTTCAAAGACAACAAGGAGAAACATGAGTTAAATGAAAGCTCATGGAAAATGTGGCAATAAAAAATATTCTTTGTAATAAGGTGAGAAAAGTACATCTCATTCCAACAATAATGTGTAAATAGCTAGAGGAAAATCTAAC
>CM031234.1:649658441-650019522 GCA_018340775.1 Taxus wallichiana var. yunnanensis | reverse complement strand
TGAATATCTACAAGTATATGGTTTCATGTGGGATTGTATGTACCGTATAAAAATATATTTAATATTTACATTATTTGTTGAAGGTTATTGGGAAGGATTAACGACTAGGGTACATACCTTCAGTGTGCATACCTGGTTATTTTTTCCCCTTGCATGGATTAGAGAAAACTCACGTATCGGTGTAGTATATATCTACTGTATAAATCTTTTGTGGCTCGAATAGGTATTTCGAATACCCAGATAAGCAAAGGTAAATACATATATTTATGTAGTATCTGTTTATATAGATATTTTGTGTAGCTTCTTAGAGCTGTTAGCGGCTTTTGAATACCCAGAACATGCTTAAGCCTATAAGTGGCTTGGCATTCATGAATATTGTTTCCTAAGCTTGCCATGGATGTCAAATGTCTATATTCATGTCAAATGGATAAAACAATTGCATACTGGTACAAACTCATCTGGGATTTGTCTTAAAAATAGATCACCATATTAATTGGTCGCATGAGTTTTCTCTTCCCTTTTATTGTTACGTTATAAGCTGAGTAAATTAATAAATTCTATTTTTCCTTGTGTATTGTTCTTTTTATGAATTATGAGGAATTTGATAAGAAAATGTGAAAACTCGGTTCCTTTCCTTGGAAGGTAAATTGGGTTAACTGTGAGTTGTTTTCTAAGTCAGGGTAACCTATTTGAATTTGTTTATAATACTATGTAATAGTGTTATTCTTTAGTTATTCTTTTCTTTAGAGTTTCACCTCCATGGCACCCGTGACTGAAGTTGTTCCAAGTCATTGATTTGCACTCCAAGTTCGAAAGGCCTAGTAAATAGAAGCCATGGGTCATAAGTGGCTGCTACTTATTTTGTTGTTTTCATTGAAGGGTCTTACTAGTGTTTGTGTGGGGAGTTGTTCTTAAATGTTTTAAAATATATATCTTGGGTTTCTAGGACCTCTTGGAGTACCTAGATGAAGAGGAGTCTTCTTAAGTCAAACCCCATAAGGGTATTACCTTGTACTCAAAAAAATGTGTGGTTTATGGCCTTCATGAAAGAAATGATGGTGTTGGGTTGAAACCATGACCTGAGAGTGTCTATGTATATTCAGAGGTTGGTTTGGTTAGATTCAATCACTTTTTTCTATCACATAGAATGTGAGTATAAGAAATGTGTGAGGAGATGGATAGATTGTTTGGATGTGTACTATGGTTCGATTTTCTTGAGACCAATGAACACTAGTAGGTTATAGTCCATTAATGATTTCTTACTATTAAGTTGTGTTGTTATCATCTTCGACATAATCTTAGTGGTCATAGCATCCTTTATTGATGAAGGAATGGGTTCAAAGGTATTGTTGTGTGTTTCATTCAAATGAAAATCTGTTGATTGAGTGGTTTGGATCCTTATTAAATCTTGGGTTCTTCATTTAAAAGGAGGGTTTGGGTATTAGATTTCAATCATGTAATCCATAGGATTACATGATTGAAATCTCAATATTTTGAGCCCTTTTGTTTTAATCTATAAGGTCTTGCCTTGATTATTTGAGATATCATTCTTACTAGAATATTTGGCTTCCTTCTTGTTGGATGGTGTAAATATTTATCTCGTGTGAAGAATTTTGATTAGTGGTTTGTGCTTGATCCATTCTTGAAATAGAATATTCCTTTCATGATATTGTTAAATGTTAGCTTATTGTTGCATTGGGTAGTCTTAACATGCTCAGTTCTCGCGAACTGACTCAAGTTAATACTTGTGCAGATGGATTATGCGAGTAGATAAAAGGAAAGAGTTCTAAAGGTTTCATCGGTTTGATTTATGAAGTTCCTTGTACGAATGTCAAATGTGTTGTAAATCTTGCAATGGTGCTTGTAAAGGAGTTTCGAAGGCCTCTTGCCTTGGATTTTTGGTATTTGTGAAATAAAGTTGTCTTGTCCTTTTGTAGCAAGACTTGTAATTATTTTTGTGAGGAATAAAACTTGATCATCACCTTGTTATGTGTACTTTCTTTATGATATTATTTCAGTCATAAAAATGTTGTAGCATGGTTGACCAATTTTTTTACCTTCTTGTTCTCATCCAAATTCAATCGAATCTTTTGACACCTTTGGTTTGTGTGCCACATTGAATAGAAATTTTATAACCATGTTTAGTTCTCTTGATTCGTAATGGTAGTTTCTTCTTTCGAGTCTTAAAACTTTCTGGTATATAACCCCCAATGGTCTTGGCATCAGTGCAATTCTATGTATATTTTAGTGGGTGGTAAACTTTTTCTAAAGTTAATCAAAAATACAATAAAATGAATACATAGATGAATAAATGAATAAGATAATAATGAAGTTGTGTTTTTATAGGTAAATTTAGGAGTCCTTAATTGGAAAGAAAGGAGTTTTCTACTAGTGTAAAAGAATCCACCCTCACTAACCTTAAGCTACATATTAAACCTTATCCCCTTTGTCGAACCAAATCAAGAAAATGCTAAATGAGGTTGTTACCCAAATCCTGTTGAACTCTTAAGTCTCTTTAAAAGACCAGTTAATAACTAAGGAGATCATGATGATGAAATAACTTGACCTTTTCTCTCTAACCTTTGCCATGGTTCTTTGTAATCTTCTCTTAAGCATGGTTAATTGTTGATCCTTGCACCAGGAGGTTGTATTTCGAACCTTAATGGTATTCCACTCTAGTTGGATCTTGCACTCATCGCCTTGTGCAATGAAGGTCTGGATCAAGATTTTGTAGCTTGGGTATGATTAAGCAACCTTGTGAGAGATGGAAGGTGTCCCTTTTGATCAAATGATTTTAGCCAGTTTTGCCATCCTTTAGATGAACCTCATTCCGAAAACTTGTTCTCAAGCTAATTAGTCAATAGTATAAAATTAATAAGTTCACCTTTGTAAGAAGAAATGCTCAATTCAAACCTAAATCTTCTAGTTCGTAAAGTCAGGCCTTGAAAGACATTTTTAGCAAAATGCATAACCTTAAAGGATTTTACACCATGGGGTGCACTTAACGAGACTGTGTATTGTGGTTGGTCTTGTTTCGTGGTGCCTTGTCAAAGAGAAAAGTGAACTGTCCTTGATGGGTGTTGGATGTTTTGTGTTCCCTATGTGGTCATAGTTGTGTCAGGTTGTTTGAAGAGTTAGTTGTAACCTTTGTGTCCTCCTGTAATGTCATTCTATACTTTGAACAAGTCAAAAAAAATATCCTGTATTTTTCTATGTTGTCTTGTGTGTTTTGAAGGTGGATGTTACAAACATAATGTAGCTACCATTAGAGGCAAGCTTTGTAGTGAGCTACATCATAGGAATGATGAGGCCTTTCCCGCGACATGGAGAAATATCAAGATAATACAATGGAGAAAATGTAGCAGATGTCTTTTGTATAGGAAGAATTTGATTGGTGGAATAGGTGCAAATCATGTAAGGTTTTAATTATGACATTTTTTTCTTACTTTCCATCTATGTCTTTGTCTTATCTAGCAAATTAAATGTGATGCAACCAAAATAAATGACACCATCAAAAAGTAATGTAAAAAAAAAAAAAAAAAAACCTCATTCGACAAATAGAATCTTCCCTTTGTCCATATGTCCATCCCCCAAGGGGCTCAATTATCAATGACTATGTCTTGCATCACTTGTTATTTTACAATTTCTTGATATTAAAACTGAAAAGTATTCCTGCAAAGTACTACAAGAATAAAGCATTGTGGTTGAGTTTTGGACTTGGCCCCAGTTGAATTCTCACCATTTTTATTTTTCCCCTTTAATCTCACATTGTGCGTTGACATGAATAATGCACACATGGTTGAGATGACTAGGTGAAGCACATGTAACATATATTATTTGCGTAGAAACAATCTGCTCTTTCAAATAGGTGTGGGACATATGATTATATGATTCCCTCCTTTAAATTTCCAACATTACATTTATGTATATGTCTAATCTATCAAATTAAATGATTTCCAATCGTAATCCTTAGTGCTATGAAAAAAAAAATAACAAGCTTGATTGACGAATAAAATCCACCTTTCGCTATTCTATCCTATCTCTTGAAGGCCTCTCCTCTTTTTTGGTCCCTTAAAGCACCGATTGCACTCATATGAATAAAGCAAGTTATTTTGACATGATAAAATAGAGCACAAAAATAGACAATATTTGGGTGGGAACATTCTAAATCGTAGTGTGGGACATGCATGTATTTATTTCCCACCATTTTAGTTCCAAAATTCCTTTCACATATTTTCCTTATCTAACAATTTAAACATTGTCCACTTGACACCATTGACGCTGAAATAAAGATACAGTAACCCTAATTTTATGGTAGTCATTATGTTGTTGCCACTAGAAACAACGTAGCACATGCCATCGACTCTTTATCAAAACTTCAACATCATATCTTCTACAAATCTTAACTTTCATCTCTTTGTTACATGCTTGGAATGAATGTATGGGTTTCAACTTTCTATTAAAACTTATTTTATGTTGTTTCTTATCTTTATCAGGTTGCATCCACAATTGATTACTTCCCACATGTTCATTTCCAACTTTTCATTTATGTCATCATCAAGTATCTCAAAAACATAAATGTCGTGCAATCATAAACCTTGATTTTTTGACCTCGATCGACAAATATTTTCTACTCGTCACTCATATGGCCATTCGATATGTGAGCTCAACTATTGATGGCTTTTTGTACATTAGTTGTTTCCGGCATTTGCTTGAGCTCATAACTAGAAAGGGGGGTTACAAAGGGCTACAAAAATAAACCATCATCACTAGGTTTTTAACTAGAAACTTATTGCAATTCCCTCAATTTTTATTTTGGACCCTTTAGTCAGAGCGAAATCACATTTATGAAGTTGAGCACATTTACTAGATTGTTGGAGGGTTGATTGTAACATTGTTTCCTCATTCCATTTTGCCCACCCATGCACTTCTCCACCCTTAAACACCTCCTTGTTCACACTTGTTCCTTTTCCGTTGTCTCTCTCCCTCCAAGTTGACTATTTCGATATATCTGCTTCCATCTTACATCTTAGGTGTGATTGCTAGTATTTAGCTCGTGGCATTATCTAACAGCATCAATGCCTACTCATTACCGTAATGGCTTTGAATGACCTCCATAATATGTAATTGTTTCCTACCATTCAAGTGTTCCGTTGTTCTTCTTTGCATGGCCGTGTCTACACTCGTAACATCAATAGCTAATCGAGTTTAACGGTTTTTTCGCGTTGACGAGGGAGATTGTTTTAACGCTCCCTACGCGTAGCCCGTAAAACTACAGTCAAATAATGATTCTAACCAGTAATCGCAATGCTCTGGTCGCTTCAAGAATTAATATATTCAACACCGTCTCTACAGAACATTACCCTAGTAAATTCAGCGCGTCGCCAACACGCCATCCGACTTTGAATGCTAAAAATATTGAACATGTATTTTTAACTCATCCTATAAATACAATGGCGCTTTCATGGATTTTATTACTTGCAAACTAACCTCACTCATCACATACATGAATTGATAATTTCGAAACAGCCTTTAAATTTATAATTTTTATATAACAATAATATATTATAAATTCAACCTGCCAAATTCCTTTCCTCCAACTGTGGAACAGCTATTATATTCCTGTCCTTCGCATCCCCACTGCAGAGGCCATTCTAAGGATCCTAGATGCTGCCCACATTTAACAAGTGTCATTTTGAGTTTAGTCGTGTATATATAATGATAACAATAATGACATTCCACTTGAACGCTCTAATTCAGTTTTCCAGCCTAAAGATAAGAAGCTATCAAATTCATGTCCTTCACATCCCAGTTGCGAGGGAAATTCTCCAGACCCTAGATGATGTGCTAGGATCAATCTCAAATGGACAACGTTTAATTCGTGGTCATATGGCTGAAAATTTCGAAGATTTTTATTTTGTCGTTTGTAATCTAAAAAACCATAAACCACAGCAATTTGTACAATTCATACCTTTGTGTTAAATAAAACTCAATTGTATTTAAGAAGGTCTTTTCAATTTTTATTTTTCTTCACTTATTATTAAAACCATCTTTATTTTTATTTTATTTTTTTTAAGGAACATGTAAATATTTTGTATAACATAAGTATTATACTAGCAATCGCATGTGTATAATGCAATGTGAACACCAAACGGTATATGTTATTAGATTTAGAGGGATAGTTATTACTTTTGTAGTTGATGTTGATAATGGGTGTGATCTGATTTTCTATTAAAGCCAAAACAAATGTTGCAAATTACATTGGAAGGGATGTTAAATAATAGTTAGTTGTGTAATAATCGAATACAAATGCAAGTGAGACATGTAAGTTAACACTCACTTTTGAGAATGTAGTGAATGTGAAGTGTTGACATCAAAGTAGATTGAAAGAACGACTAAGTGCCTTACATATTAACTCTCCAAGAAACATAAATGAGACAAAATATGCAAGCATATATAAATGAAGCTTAAATGGTTAGGGTGCATTCCAAAGTGCTTTAGTTCTCTCTTTATCATCGGGCTCATTTTGTAGGTGTCGACATGATTGAGAAGTCACAGACTTATGGAGTACCACCCTCTATTTTGTAAAAAATCCATGCAAATCTACAAGGAACGATGCATTGTTTGATGACATAAAAATGCATAAATATTCAAAATCAATAAACCATATTGGCAAATAATAAATTCGAAGGGATGTTAAATATGTGAGTTATTGAATTGAAATACATGTGGAGTTCCAATGAAAATTACGCGTAAGAGGTAAAATTTTGGAATCAAAAATTGCATATGTTGCTAAAGGAAAAGAAAATTAGTTATATGGAAAAATATAGTATGTTCATAAAAAGTATAAATTGTGGCTTCATGGCAGTCTCTCTTAATTGCTTTATTACTGGGAGAGGAACTGTATATGCAAAGCAGTGAATCTTGATCACAATTTCTATCAATGGCATTGTCTTGTTGATGATGTCCTTCCTCATTATGAATAATACATGATTGAACTTGCAAAGATTGTTGTCCTTCAAGTGTCTTTTATGTACTATCACATTTCACCTTTTCTGCATGTGTTATTTCTTCTGAAACTTTTTCATTATAGGGATTCTCTATAGTAGGGGCATTATCTTCCTCCATTGGATTTGTTCCTTCTAACCGAGTTTCAGAAAAAGAAAATATATTGTCTTGAGAAACTTCTAATGCATCACCCCTTTCAATACACTTTTATATTTTATAAGTAAAGGACTTGATCCCTACATCCTCATACAAGGCTATGGGGTTTTTTGAACCAAGCTCAATTTTCTTATTAACATGTTGGCAAAAATTTCTTTCTGATTATCTATAACAAATAATGCAACATGTTGTAGAATTTTTTGTCATTCAGATATCTTAGTTGTATCATCATTTATCTCATTTCCTATATTTTTATTTTCTTCAGCAAGCTCTTCAGTATAGGTTTCCATTATTGAAGGGGCCGCATCTTCCTCCACCGGTTTTGTTCTTTTGGATCCAGTTTCAAAAGAAGAAAATGAATTTCCCTAGGGAAATTTTGATGTAGTGGAATAACCCCTTTTATTATGTCTTTTCATTGTAGATTTTCTCCTTGCATTTTGAGACAAAGTGGTAGGAGTTGTTGAGCCAAACACATTTAGTTGACTAACCTATAAAATTGAAGAGGTAAATGAATGAAAATTAGATGACTAAAGCATTGAAGCTTGTCCAATGACCAATGAACTCAAATTAAATTTCAAGTTTCATCTTCAAATAAAGTGTAGTATGGGATGAACGGAAATTGGGGAGGTTGGTTTTTTGTTCACCAAGACACTTCATTTTCCTCATGTTTCTTCTTTTGATCCATGTGATCTAATTTCACTAAATCATTTCTTTGAATTGCTTCAAACAAAGCATTAGCGACAAATACTTTCAAGATTGAAATAAGAGCATCCACCATAGCATTCATTTGATTTACAGGTATTCCATGTTTCTTGCACAAATTATGAAGCTCTTTGCAAGAAAGGCTATGATAATCTAGAATTTCCATCTATGTTTCTGTCCTACTTACAATTACGGCAGACAAAAACTACAAGATCTAGAGCAATGCAGCTTAAACTTCTCCAATATGCCTTAGCTCCAGTGGACGTTGTGTGACTGAGTAAATCAACTCAAAGCCAACAATGAACTATTAAAGGAACTTTTAGTCACTAACAAAATAACATCAATAAAATTACAGAATATAACATTAAAAAGTGATACTCTTCCAATGGGCAATAACTAGTCATGAAAGTTCTAATAAACGAAATATGTAGAATAATACCCTTAAGGAAGGATAACCCACATCCATAATAACTATTTTTGAGGAAATGGATTCTGTAATCCACTTCAAGAGGGGAATGCACCAAGTTGGGGGACAATTAATATCAAATCCTCTACATTAAGTAGAAGAATCAACTCATCATACATTACCTCGTAATGATACTTCACATCCTTTAAATAGGATGGGTAACACCTAATCCCAATGTAGGCCGACCCATTACCCAATATAATTAATTCCTATGTGAGAGGATCCATATAACTTTTACTAAGGGGTCTGTGCCACATGTCGTAAATCTCCATCAACCCATATACATTATAATATTATATCCCATGTGAACCCACATATAACTAAGGGGATGTGTGCCACATGTCGACATCTCCATCAACCCATATATATTATATTATCATATCCCAAGGTACATAGCACTCAGCCAACAACTGAACTATTGAAGGAACCCAACATATTTAGTAACTAACAAAATGACATGCAAAATCAAAATAGTTCATGATTGATTAATCATTAAAAGTGAAACTCTTCCAATAGACAATAACTAGTCATTGAAAGTTCTATGTTATAAACAAAAAATGTAGAATAACAATGTGAGTGCTAATTGTGATTATTTATTGTTAAGCCCACATAACCATGAATAACTATTTTTGAAGGAAATGCAAGGAATGATTCTATCTAACTATCAAACATTCTTCTCCCTCTACAAAATTGTACATTTTTAGTATATTAATATATTCAAGAAATAGACTGAGCATTAAGAGCTGAAAATGTAGTTCTTGAGGCTCCTGAGGAACAGGTAACTAAGGACACGTGGAGGGGGCTACCACTCTTAGTTTTTGTGCAACAGTAGTCCATTGAAATGTTTGAGGTGGAAAAACACTAAGGATATAAATATTCACCTTAAAATGTAGAGAAGGGATTTTTGGCCAAATAGTTTGAGCAGCTATTAGAAAGGTGAGGAGGTGGGTTGGGGTTGGAGGATTGCAGGTCCTCTCATATTATAAGGATTTTTTTCCCCTAATAACAACCTCTCCCTATATTACAATTTTTATATAAAATTTAATATAGTAGAAAATTTGATGTTACACCATAACATTTTACTGCAAATCACTTTGAAATGTTCTTAGTAGCACTTGCAAAGGAAATGCCAGTAGCCCCACTCCAAGGGACCATTTCCTAAGAAGGCTAAGGGGAAATCGAAACCTTTGTTCAGTATGGTGAAAATCTAGAAGCAAAGTTTCTAGTTATTTGATGGTTGAAAATGTCTTTCTGGGAGTGAGAATATACAGGGACATGGAATCCGATATGGTAGCAAAACTAAATGAAATTCTCATAAACTCGGAAATACCCCACACCCAACATATTAGACAGTTCTTGGCTATGATTTTAGTCATAGAAATGCTTGATGTTGTGTGTGTAATGTATTTTATCATTCCCTCTAAAGTCTTCAATAAATTATTTGAAGAACGTAATGATATAGAAGTAAAAGGTGAATGAATTTCTCATAGACTCGATTAATACACACACCCAACATAATTTTTAGTGCTTGGGTACAATACTAGTTGCATAAATGCTTGATGCTTGTGTGGCTTCTCTTTTCTCATTCACTCTACAATAAAATAATCAAGAGCATAATGATAGCCCAATATACTACCATTTCAAATTTCCTGAAAGAACATCAAGTCTGCCCATATATCTTTGACAAGGTTGTCAAGAAGCTTGTGGAAAGTGTAAAGATTAAACTTCTTGAAAAACTGGATCCTCATTTTTCTCCCAAAGATTATTTGGATTCATATATGTTTCATGCTTCAAAATTTTTATAGCACTTGTAATGGCATGTCATAGCCTTCATCTTTACTTGCCTCAGTTAGCCATAAGGGTGATTTTTTTCTGATCAAAAAAATTGTGTATGCTGCAATTGGGAAAGGAAGTCAACTGTGTAGACCTAGTTTTGGTGTCAATGGTAGAATTGCAAGTCTTGTAAATTTAGTCTTACCACTCAGATTTTTAGGTTTCTTATGTCAATCATTGTAGTTGATATATTGTGTGTTTCACCATAATAGGAATGTGTGTCCAATAGATTATGCCACTTAAAACCAAAAAATATTTTCAAGCAGTAAACTTATCCAACCTCAATGCATCAACTGCTCCAACCGCATTAAGAAGTGAAAAACTCAACACTTCACAAGATTTATTTAGAAGAATAAGGGCAAAGATATTTTCCAATATTGAAATCTTGAGATTTTCAATAAAACCCTTATCATTGAAAACAAGATAGTATAAGGAATCAGAATAAGTACTAACCAACCCTTGTATACATTGGTAGTCTATATAATGCTAAAAATATTAAAATACAAGATAAGTGATTGCAGTCAAGAAATTATGCACAACCATTAGATTTTTTCTTCCTTCCACATTTCTTCCCAGCACTTCATCAATTTTATGGAACTGCCCATATATACAAAAGAACATTTTTGTAAATTCACTATTCTCTCCATTGTGGCCCCATCCAAAATAGGACAACTGGTGATATCAAGATGCAACAAAGATACCATGTTTTCAAATTCACACAACAATGTTGACAATGACAATTTTTTCTATAGTAATTGATGCAGAGATGGCAATGTTTGAAATCCATGAGGAGACTCATTTAGACCTCAGCTATCTATTAAAAAAACATTCCTTCAAGAAACTTACTAGCCAAAATCACCTGGAAAAGCACCAAACCTAATGAAATATTTTATTTGCAACTTCTCTAACTTCTTCAATCGCACATAGCTATCAGGAAGACAAGTAAATAAGTTGCAGGAATCTAATGAGAGATCTAGAGGCATAGAAAGTTTCCAATACTTTGAGGAAGTTCTACTAAAATTTCAAGTGAGTCAGAATGGAGGACTGCATGTAAAGCTTTCCTAAGCTTTCTAGAAATCACTGCAACTTTATTGATCTTTTGAAATCTAGTGTTTGTAAAGAAGATAACCCACTCGGGTCCTCAGGAAGTTCCATCAAATTCTCACACTTTGAGATGTCCAGGACTTGTAATGAAGTCAACATTCCAAGGTTACCAGACTTTTCCAGATATATGCATCCACTTAAATTCAATATTTGCAGACAAGATAATCCGGCTATGGCTTGAGTTAGTTCCATCAAATTCTCATAGCATGAAATGTCTAGTTGTTGTAGTGCAGTCATCTTTCCAAAGTTAGCAGGTAATTTTTTCACACTATTGCATTTCCTTAAATTCATTTTTAGAAGAGAAGATAATTTTCCATGACCTTAGGTAGTTCCATCAAATTAGTACAGAACGAGATATCAAGTTAGTATAATACTCTGTATTCAGAAGCTCCAATATAGCAAGTTGCCCTAATCCTTGCAGTGAATACTCCCATTCACGTCCCCATAGATCTAGTCTCTCAAGAGTAGTGAGGTGACCCAATCTTTGAGGCATCAGGCTGCAGTTACTCATCTTCAGAGTTATCAAGGTGCTAGAAACTTGATCCTTCTTGAAGTATAAAACACTTAAACCATTTCCCAACAACAATGAAGTATCAAAGAATGTGTAGCATTAGGTTTTTACTTGGGGATTCCAGCTAAGTTTGTGGTCCCAATAATTCTGATGGAACTTCAAAACCATAAATTTACTTAGAGATGCTTCAAAAAGAAGTCTATCACATTGCCCAATACATCAATTGATATAGTTTAATGTATTGCACAAGAAATGACTCCAAATGTAATATGAAAGCATTAAAAGTTGGCCATAATTATATTTTCAAGGTGGTCAATCATTAGAACTGGTGTGGAAGGGAGATGAGTAATCTGCATGGTCAGGGAATCTTATCAAAATCAGGTTTTAATTTTTATTGGCATTTTGGAGATGGGTGGGTTTGCCAAATAATCTTCCAGGTTAATTACAATAGGATATCTAACTGCATATAAGCTTCCAGATAATCTTGTGTGAAATCTTTTCTCTGCCTCTATTGCATATAATAATGTATTGTTTGTGTTCCCTGAGACCAACTTGATGTATCAGAGTTATAAAACCAAAAACCACCAGAACTATGCAAAATACAGATTTGGCATATTTGAAACCATCATATCATAACATGATGGATTTTCACTATCCCAAACACCATCTTGGTCTATCAAGCCACCTATATAACTGTAACAAATATTGGAATTAACAACCTGTAGCAAATTCAGTGTTGAGAATTTATATAACAATACCAATATAGATAGTCATCTAAGTACAGATATGGATACACTTTGATAAGTCCTACATGCCAAGATGTTAGAAATCTCCATCTCAATTATGATTTATAGCATTGCTTTTATATATGCATATTATAATTAAACCACTTCTTTTGATTTGGGTGAAAGCCAATTCTAAAATGTATAGAGTTGTTGGTGATATTAGTAGTTCTGATATACTCTAATTTTGGGCCAGAGGTTACTAGAGGAGCCTGAGGAGGTAGTGAGCCTTTAAGCCACATTAGCCATGATATGGGCAAGAAAATTAAACAAAAATTGGATAAAGGGGAGGGGAGCACTATTTTTTTCTTGTTTTACCTTGGGGATGCTCCAAACAACACCAATTTGGTGAACAAAGAAGGCCTCTTGATGGAAGCCATGCAGCCAACCATGGCAGACAGAGAGTGGCCTACAAACATATAGTTTTCCACACCCAGCTTGTCCAAAATGGTTATAAGGTCTTCTGCATAGGCTTCCACATAGCCATATCTTTGGAAATCAAAGTAGTCAGGATTCACACTCCCAGCACATATTAAATCAAATAAGACAATCTGAAAATATTTGTTCCTTGTGAACATTTTAATAGGTTTTATACTTAATTTTAACCTTCAGGCTTAGAAGTGTGATATTTTTGGACAAGAATATCATCTCAAATGGTATGATACTAACATCCATTTCACCTACAGAATATGCATATTCCTATAATGTCATGGAGAAGAGTGACGTCTATAGTTTTGGGGTGGTTTTATTGGAGCTTGTAACTGGAAAACAACCAATTGAGCATGAATTTGGTGATAGCAAGGATATTGTTTACTGGATTTCACAGAAAATATGTTCATAGTAAAATGCCTAAAATCCCAAAGCAAAGTCAAACAACCACCCTCCTGACATTCAAAGTGGAGAAGAAGTAAGTGATAGGGTTCAAATTTAGGAAAAATGAGAACATTTATTTCAAAAATAGGGGAAAAGACAACGAAAGCCAATTAAAAAATGATACCCCTTTTTACATAATAGGCATCCACAATACGCACACAGACTACAAACATCTGAGGGACATGATGACCTAAAAAATATCAAAAAAAGCCTTGGGATCAAACTGGATTCTATCTGAGAGTCCTCCATCATGGCTGATCCATGATTTGTCTTTCTGTAGCGTGACTCAAGCCTCCGACCACAAGAACCCTAAGTCATTCTCCTTCCTCTTCTTCAAACCTTTCTGAAACAATCGTTGCATGGGTAGAGTCAACAACTACTATCGTTACATTAGCAGAGTGAACAACTAGTGATATTGATGACCTATTACCACCCCATCTTTGAAACAACCTAGAGGATTCACACTTTTGCATGCAACTGTCGAATGATTTGGGGCCATTGTTTTGTGGAACTGCTAAAAATAGCTAAATTGTCAAAACAAACGTCAACTTTAACACAATCAAGAAATTCTCGAAGAGCCTTTCCCATAGGGGGAATGCCTTCGGCATAATAACATTCATAAATTAAATTTATTTATGTTTAAATTAAGTTTTATATAATATAAAATTTATATTATTAATAAAAAAATTAATAATATTTCTATAATTATTTTTTTAATTTACATTATTACACCGAAAGCGTTCCCCCTATGGGAATGGGCTTCTGGTCATTTCTTTGACTAAGTTAAATTTGACGGTCTTGCGGATGTTTTTAAGACGTTTAATTTTGATGTCCATTTGGATGTTTTTGCACTATTCAGCTATTTTTAACATTGCTTTTTAGTGGCTATTTTTTAAACAGTTGCTTTTCATTTTTTTGTTTTTAGATTTTGTTTCCTACATGCTGAATTTTCTTTGGAATAGCCTTTAAATACTCAACAACAACCAAGGAAAATTATTACACATCTAGCTTGAGCTTTGTTTCGTTCTGCATCGAGCATTATTTTCGCTGCATCGAGGTCTTGTGTTCGAGTCCAGGAAAGAATAGTTCCTATCACCCAACTCAAGGTGGCAGAGGCTTAAGAGGATGTATTGAGATACATCTACAGAGAAGAATCATCAGTGTTAGGTTTCACCCTTAACCTCATTCAATATTGTATCTTTGGGTATGTATTTGGTTTCAACAATGTTTGTCTATGAACTGTTAAAATAATATTAGGTTATAAGGTTGATACCTACAAGAGTGGAAACATGAGAAGCAAAGCTTCCGGTCATTTCCTTGACTAAGTTAAATTTGACGGTCTTGTGGATGTTTTTAAGACGTTTAATTTTGACGTTCGTTTGGACGTTTTCACACTATTCGGCTATTTTTAACATTGCTTTTTAGTGGCTATTTTCTAAACAGTTGCTTTTCATTTTTTCTGTGTTTAGATTTGGTTTTCCCTGCATGCTTGAAATCATCTTTGGAATAGCCTTTAAATACTCGACAACAACCAAGGAAAATTATTACACATCCAGCTCGAGCTCTGTTTCGTTCTGCATTGAGCATTATTTTCACTGCATCGAGGTCTTGTGTTCGAGTCGGAAAGAGCAGTTCCTATCACCCAACTCAAGTAGGCAGAGGCTTAAGAGGATGTATTGAGATACATCTATAGAGAAGAATCATTAGTGTCAGGTTTCACCCTTAACCTCATTCAATATTGTATCTCTAGGTATGTATTTGGTTTCAACAATGTTTGTCTATGAACTGTTAAAATAAGATTAGGTTATAAGGTTGATACCTACAAGAGTGGAAACATGAGGAAGAAAAGCCTCCAGTCATTTCCTTGACTAAGTTAAATTTGATGGTCTTGTGGACGTTTTTAAGACGTTTAATTTTGACGTCTGTTTGGACATTTTTGCACTATTCATATTTTTAACATTGCTTTTTAGTGGCTATTTTTTAAATAGTTGATTTTCATTTTTTTGTTTTAGATTTGGTTTTCCCTACATGTTGAATCATCTTTGGAATAGCCTTTAAATACTCAACAACAACCAAGGAAAATTATTACACATCCAGCTCGAGCTCTGTTTCATTCTGCATTGAGCATTATTTTCACTGCATCGAGGTCTTGTGTTCGAGTCTAGGAAAGAAAAGTTCCTATCACCAAAATCAAGGTGGAAAAGGCTTAAGAGGACATATTGAGATACATCTATAGAGAAGAATAATCAGTGTCAGGTTTCACCCTTAACCTCATTCAATATTGTATCTCTGGGTATGTATTTGGTTTCAACAATGTTTGTCTATGAACTGTTAAAATAAGATTAGGTTATAAGGTTGATACCTACAAGAGTGGCAACATGAGGAAGCAAAGCCCTCCTCTCCAGCATATGTTGTCTGATTGTGAAGCTCAACAAAGCTTTGTATGTCATAGGTCCCCACATAAGCTCTTAAAAGGAGTCTATCAAAATTTCTAATGTATCCTCCATATGCTCCCTGCCCATACGTTTAACCACCAAACAACATTTAACCATTTCTCCCGAATACCCCAATTTAATAAATTCATGAAAAAGACTTTATTGAAAAAGCATAATGTTGTGAGCACCTTTGTGAGGATATCTATGTGTGAATCTGGTTTCATTCCCTCTTTCTCTTGTCTAGAAACCTCCTTCAAAAAATTTGTAAATGAAATTTCATGGATTATTCATTCATTTTGAAACAATAGAAGTCAATGAGCATTTGAATTTAAATAGTAAATATTAGTAAATTTAAAGAGTAAATACTAATACTAATAATGATATCATATGTAGAGCCAACACCCAGCAGACAAAGAATCCAAGGGTTCCTTCATAGTTATTTCACCAATGTATATATCATGTTAACTAATGTAAGTTGATGTCCTCTGAGGGATGAAATCCTTCCATGCAATGTTCATTCTACGTTACTGATCCTTCAACCTGAGCCAATAAGTGTCAAACTCAATTACTTGGTGAAGCTTGTGCAGCTTGCAACTTTGACAAGCCTATACAAAAATTGTTGTCGATCCTCTAACTTTGTATTCCTCAAATCAATTGTTTATGTACATTGTATTTAGTGTATCCATTATCACATACGCATTTTGACATACACAAACCTATCCCTCCTTTATCATCTGTTCAACAGGCGCTTCCACCAAATCAATTTATATGCCACCACTACATGAATATTAACTAGAGATCTTAAGTGATTTGTTTACAAATTTATGATAGAATGTATTCATTTCAATCTCTATTGAAATGGATTTTGGTTGTAGTTTATAAGTTAAGTAATGCAGAGTCTAAAATTATGGCTTGAATCTTCATGTTATAGTAATTAATAGATATTATTTTAGTCATGGTTATTAGATGAATAACTGGCTTTATCTTTCATATTTTCTATTGCAGTAACTTATGGTGACTTAGAGGATTAGTTCCAAGATTCAAGAAGTATTACTCAAGGAAAATGATATATGGCTACAATATCTTATTTTAAGAATTGAGAAGATCATTGTACAATGAAAACAAAAATGCCACATGGGTAGAGAAAAGCCTTAGAATCTTCACAAATGACACCACCTACTAGAAAGAAAGTAGAGTATGCATACTAATGCAAATTTCCTAATATGATGGTGACATCTATAATTTTACCTAATAAAGTACTCATGATAGAGGAATTGATCGAGACAAGGTTGATAGAACAAAATCATCTACCTTGGCCACAAGATCCTTAATTGAATTATTATCTATCTTTTCTCTCCTATATTCTAATACTACACACAATCTATGGTTCGATAAATTGCTCAAATCTACCTCTTAATTTAGATAGGTCATAAAGGTATTTAGATAGGTCATACACAATTACAGGTGCACAATTACAAGTTGATCGGAAGGAGGGGAAATCCACATCACCTGTTTCAACGAGGCCACAGAAGCATTCTCTTAGCAGATTGAGAATGGGAAGCTATATACAATTTCCAATGGGAGGATTTTGAGGATTGTTGATGCAAAGCTATGTTACAACCATTTGAACAATGCTTTGAAGATTTTTCCTGTAACCTTCCTCAACCATATCTCGACTCATAGCAAATGAGGATACAATACCTTCCCATCACTTTCACTTCACTAAAATCAAGGACTTACCTGCAACCACTGAAGGTTCTACAGTTGATTTGATTGGCATTGTTGTTACGATGTCACCATGCTCAACAATTTGTTGGTATGAAAAGTCTGAAACAAAGAGAAGAACACTGCAATTAAAGGACATGTTGGGTTTCAGCGTAAGTGTCACATTGTGGGGACAACACTTAGATGATATAAGCAATGAACTTGAAGACATGCTTTCTATACACGCCACTTCCGTTCCTTTCCTTGAAAGTTGCTCACATCTCCAGTTTCAATGAGAACTCAATCGACATTGTTTCAAGTACCAAATGTTACGTCAACCCTCTAATTTCATAAACCAATACACTTCATAACTAGGTAGATTCCAATGACTACTCCCTTCCGGCACCCTCTATCACAAGCCAATTTATGGGCCCTCCAAAGAGCTTGACCTCTGTAACAATGATTTCGAAGGTACTACATATGGGGAACATAGAGAGAAATTAATGGGACATGGTTTCTGTAGAAATCACAAATATCAACATGGACAAATTTTTTAACAAGGCATGTCCTATTCAAAAAGGTGAAAACAAATGCAGGAAAAAGTGAGAGAGAATGGTAATGGTTCATGGTTCTTCTCAAGTTGCAACGTACAAGTTCATAACTATGATTATAGATAGGAACTGAGGATTGATCTAAAGGACCCAATAGGAGAACTTTAATCAGTTACAACTTTTGATGAGACAATTGAGTTAATCATGGGTGTTGCGGCTAGAGACCTCCATATATTGTCTATAGATGAAGTTTTGACTAGTGAAATTATAAGTAATGTCATAAGAAATGAATACTGCTTCACACTTTCACTAAAAAAAGAGACATATTGCGAAAAAACATATTGAAATGTGTCATCCTCAGTTCAAAGAAAGTGGAAAATATTGCAACTCCTCCATAACCTTTACGTAAGGATTTCAAACCCACCCGTCCCTTCAAACATTACACCCTCACTCATCCCATTCTATACTTTGAACTATCACTACTATGTTTCTTATTTCATATCTATGTTTCACATTTTTCCCTGCTTCAACAGAAAATTGGTGTATTCCCTTATACACTGACATACTATTATCTCCTTCTATTATGCAGATTGTTAGTGCTTTTAAGAAAATAAATATAAAATACATGCACTTTTGTTATGTACATATTTATATCCATCTGTAGTATGTGAACACATTGTATGTTTCTATATATCTAATACTCTTTTCCTTAATAAAAAAGGCAGTTTCTCGATACTCAATTGTTACCTCTTATGCGTATTTCCCATTAGAACTCCACATGCATTACAATTGAATTTAGTTTTACATTTTGACTTATTTCTGCATTTGTATGTCATCAAACTATGTATTGCTTTTTGCTAACCCAAAATGATCTTTATCCAACATGTGGTACTCCATAATCCTGTGACTTCACAATCATGTCAACTCCTGCAAAACGAGCCCAATGAAGAGAGAACTACGTAAAAAATAAAGTACACATAACTACTGAGAAATGACGTTGTAAATTAGAGCATAGAACAACGAAAATCTCTAATATCTTTCAACTTACAATGACCAACAACCTATGATCCCCTGACATTCCAATCTTGCCATCAAATACAACTACTGAAGAATTTCCAACCAACATTCTACATGTAACTTCCATGGAAACAAACTTTCAAGAGCATACCACTTCCTTCCATATGAACCCATCTTTGCTAACAACTGTCACTTTCCCCCAAATGTCTGGGATGCCACATGAAACTGTCTCAAGTACCAACCTTTCTTCAGTTCATCACACATATACAAATAGTTTCTCCTCTCCTTCTGAATGCTTTCCACCTTGCAATCCACAAACGACTCAAACAGAACACCCCACCCCTTCCAATACACACAGATTTCCCATATTCCCACCCTCGATGATGACTATTGAAGCCCAATGCTAGTTTGCAAAAGAATAGATTTGCTTGGCGACCATTCAAACTTGCTCAATCTGCTTGGAAAATTACCCAGGAATTAAAACAATTTCCTTTGAAGGCTTTCCCTCATGTAATAGATGCAAAAGTGAAAAACAAGGCCACCGCTTCTCTTCATGGAACAACATGGACCCTAAAAATAGCCTATCATTCTTGCATCTTTAACCCAAATTGAGGAGATGCTTATCACATGAGTTAATCCATTCATGCAAGTTGCCCAAGTACGTGGCGGGAAATACAAATACTCAGGACACACCATAAGCTTCCCGCAAAACATTACTTCAATAGCAAAGACCCTACCCCACCACCTTGGAGATTTGGACATAGTTCTCATACAAAGGGAAGGATCTAATTTAAAAATTATGATTTCTACGTCAGTAGATCTCATGTTTGTGCAACCTTGCAATATAAAATCCAACACGATCCCTATTAAAAATATGTCTTAATCGACCATGACGCCCTTTCCTCACTACCATCTGAGTCATCAAATGTTTCCTCCTCTCTCAACACAGCCACAATGGAAATGCCCCAAATGCAAACTTGCTCTACAACTCATGGTAGTGGTGTTCCCACCCACTTTGATGAAACATATGAAGACTCATCATCTTTTGTGCCAACACCTCACAATATAGGAACAAAAGAAGAGGAAATCAATAGTTCTTGCTCAACCATGATGGTAACACTCCATTTACCATGCCATGGCCAAATCTTGGGATTTCGCCAATAAATGAATACAATATGAAAGGCCTGTTCTCAATGGCTTTCCCAACTTTATTTCTAACAGGAAAAGCAATGTGGCAACAACCCCATTAAAGAAGTTCCAATGCATGAATACACCCTTCATTTGATGCGTTACCATGATGGGCATTTTGGTTCCCACCCAAGATTTTGTTATTTCCTTCTAAACCTCATAATGTGACATAGAACCCAGTCCATGGCAGTAGTTTTTATGAAATAGAACACCGAATATGGAATCCCTCCAAAATTAGAGAGCTACGAAGATAACTACTAGAATGCCCCAAAGACAACCTCCTAGATAGCTTAATGTGCTTTGGATCGAGCCTTCGAGGGACACGTTCATTCTGGGAAAAAAGTAGAAGCGAGGCTTTTAGATATGGTGGAACAATTGGGGACACCAACCTTATTCTTCACTCTAAGTGCTGTGTACACTAAATGGCCACATCTCCACAATATTATGCCTGGTGAATGCCCAACAGATCCTTGAGCCGCACAACGTTGGAGAACACTTAACATTGTCTCTAACCCTCATCGAGTATCAACATACCTACATCATAGATTCACAATATTTCGGGAAGAAATAATGCAAAAGGAACTTTGAGCAATAGACTTTTTTACAAGTAATCAAATATATTATTTCAAAGTTTTTTCCAGACTACATATCTAATATTTATGTTCCCTCATCTCTCGCAGGTATGAATGGCAACATAGAGGCTCCACACATGTCCATGGTTTATTGTGGCTCGAGAATGTGCCAAAAGTTGACGAACTGGACTAGGAGGACACAACAGCTTATGAGGTGACAAAACAATACTTTGATAAGTTCGTGTCTACTTGGAACCCCTTCCTAGCTTACAACCACTTGGATTTTGTTCGCAGGTCACTCCTAGATGACTCGTGCTTGCTAGATACAACATAAATTCTATCTACTTCCCTACATGCAAACCTTGAAGAACTACTTAATCGAGTTCAACGCCACACTAAATGTTCAGAGAAGACATGTCTATGTAGAAATAAATCATAGCTACAGTGTAGGTACAACGCTCCCTGGGCCACACAACCTACTTCTTCCTTACACATTGAAAGTGATGGGAAAATAAAGTACCTCCCTTCCAAAAACAATGACAGATTGAACATCCACAATCAAACAATGATATACATATGGAGAGAAAATGTCGATTGCCAACCGGTACTTTCCCGCCATGCCATTCTTAAGTATATTGCAAAATATGCTTCAAAGTTGAGAAACGTTCAAAAACATATCACCAAATGCTATCTAGATTTTCAAGAGACACAGACGTAGATTCTCCAGCACATATCGTGATCCGTAAAATGCTCACAAAAAGCATTGTTGAACATGACATAAGCACACAAGAAGCATGCCACATGCTACAAAAAATTGCCACTTGTTATGTGCCACTATCCATTTGTATCATTAAAAGTTGGGAAAAAGATTCTGAGACGTGTCATTGAAAGTGACGCTGATGCACAACAAACAACCACTTTCTTGGATGCATATAAAGTTCATCCAACAACCATGGAACACCTACCACCTATTAAAGCTACTCGAGATTTGAGCTACAAGAATAACCATAAATGTGATAAATGGAAAAAGTGATCGACACAAGCAATTGTTTGGGTCCACCCAAGATTTGTGGATGTCCTTGCTCAAGAATCAACATCATATGACCTTTTCTGTTGGTTAGAACTCATATTATACAAGCCTTTTAGAAATATTATGTCTGAATTTGGCTCAACCCCACATGACATCAACGACACTTGGGACATGTACAAGCACAACTACAGACCATGGCATGTTCTATGCACTACCACAGACACAGGACTTGCTATAGATGTTAGTTCTAACTCTAAGCCTGAATGTAGTATTCAACAAGAACCATTGCAAGAATGTAGTCTTCACACAACTACAGACCATGGCATGTTCTACTGCACTACCACAGACAAAGGACTTTCTATAGATGTTAGTTCTAACTCATGAGCCTGAATGTAGTATTCAACAAGAACCATTGCAAGAATGGTAGGTCTTCGCACAACTTCACCATAGAAACAACATGGGTCTAAACAGTCTTGAAATGTTGGGGAAACGATATTTTGACATACACAATAATTAGACCATACATGGCATGTTCCCATGATTTACATATAAATGGTTCATCATTCATCGAGAGAGAGAGAAGGAAAACACAATTAACATAACATACATGCCACACCACCATCTTCCACACTTCCTTTGTCTCCAGAACAACAAATAGCTCTTGATACCATACTACACCATTCAGCAAACAAAACCCTTCTACCTCCACTAAGATTGATAATTCAAGGAATGGCTGGCACAGAAAATCATTTCTAATAAATAAAATCTAGAATTCATTCACAAAGCATCAACCACATCTCCCTCACCTCTACTTGTGCTCGCCCCTACCAGTGTTTCAACATTCAACATCTCCGCATCCACAATCCACACAACCATGTACATTCCAATCAAAGAACTGAAACCCCTTGAAGGTAGTGCATTATCATCTTTTCAAGAGTCATTGAAACATATAGAATATGTTCTTATTGATGAAATGAGTTTCATCGGGCTAAAGTTGCTAAGAAAAATTTACATTTGGCTCCGTGAATCTTTCCCACACTCAAGAACATCTGAATTTGGGAACATATCAATCATCCTCCTCGGTGACGTCGAGCAATTACCACCGGTTTTGGACAGTCCTCTTTATGCAAGTAATTCCTACAGAGTAACCCTTTGGAAGGGATTTTAGTCTTCCATTACATTGCAAACAATATTTCGGCAACAAGGAACAACCAATGCACATGTTTCATTCTAGAATTTACTCCTCCACATGCGAGATTCAACCCCTCTAATTGAGGATTGGGAACTCTTAATGTCTCGCACAGACACACACCTAACTCAGCAAGAGCTCAAAATTTTTAAAGACGCACCACATTTGTTTACAAAAAATGATCTGGTCGACTCCCACAACCTATAGATGTTGAAGGCATTGAACTTTCCGATCACCCAATCCATTACTAAAAGTAACAGGCATAATGGACTAGGAAATCCTGATGATGATCAGCTAGAACACAAAGTTCTATTGTGTAAACAACAAAAAATCATGCTTATTGCAAGTCTATGGGTTGATGCAGGCCTTGTGAATGGTGCCACAGGAACAATCACCAACATTGTCTACGATGCATCAATGTAACCACTAGCATTACCTTTATTTGTTGTAAAATTTGATAGATACAACAGCCCATGTTGGGATCCCTCCAACCCATTACATATTCCCATACCCCCTATTTCGAGAGGGAATCAAAGACAATTTCCGATTAAAATGGCCTAGGGATTAACTATCCACAAGTCCCAAGGAATTACTTTGCACAAAGCAACCATCGACATTGGAACCAATGAATGGTAGGATTTGACATTCACAGCTTTCTCCAGAGTTCCCTCACTTGCAAATCTACACATTTCACCTACTTTTTCATTCGATAGATACTCAAATATGGTGCACGTACTAGCACTCGGAGCAAGAAGAAAGGAGGAAGCAAGACTACTATCACTCAACCCATCGTAAATACTACCCTCTACTTTGATAGCACCTCCACTACTACTATACTCAATACTTATTCTATCCAAAGCCACACTGTTGTTCAAGGGATATCAAATGTAATCATGTTTATTGAAACTAAAAGTGCCCACTAAAGGCTACCATTCATGATATAAATACTGCAAATGTATACATGTCTCATTATGTGTACGTATACCTTCATTTATTTTATGTTTTCAAATATGATATGCAACTTTAAATGTATGAATCTGTAACATAATTAAATGTACACATACAACATTTCAATGTAATGTTTCAACTAAATTCCTACACTACAACTATCAATCGTACACATTATCAATTGTATAATAAATGTTTCTCCAGCAAAACACCAACTGAAAAATTGGTGCACAACTAACAACATCAACAATAAAATTAATTAACTATTAAAACAATATCACAAGTAATCATGTACGAATTTATAACAAGTTTGAAATGTAGAAACAACCTTCAAATTAAGTGGATCAACTATATTTCTACAATTACAACATCACTCGAACCCCTTAACAACATCAAGTACAAAATTAATAACTATACCTCTCACATAACTCAAGGTGGCAGAGGCTTAAGAGGACGTATTGAGATACATCTACAGAGAAGAATCATCAGTGTCAGGTTTCACCCTTAACCTCATTCAATATTGTATCTCTGGGTATGTTTTGGTTTCAACAATGTTTGTCTATGAACTGTTAAAATAAGATTAGGTTATAAGGTTGATACATAAAAGAGTGGCAACATGAGGAAGCAAAGCCCTCCTCTCCAACATATGTTTTATGATTGTGAAGCTCAACAAAGCTTTGTATGTCATAGGTCCCCACATAAGCTCTTCAAAGGAGTCTGTCAAAATTTACAATGTATCCTCCATATGCTCCCTACCCATATGTTTAACCACTAAACAACATTTAACCATTTCTCCCAATACCCCAATTTAATAAATTCATGAAATAAGACTTTATTGAAAAAGAAGAATGTTGTGAGCACCTTTGTGAGGATATCTATGTGCGAATCTGGTTTCATTCCCTCTTTCTCTTGTCTAGAAACCTCCTTCAAAAAAATCTAAAATGAAATTTCATGGATTATTCATTCATTTTGAAACAATAGAAGTCAATGAGCATTTGAATTTAAAGAGTAAATACTAATACTAATAACGATATCATATGTAGAGCCAACACCCTGGCAGCAGACAAAGAATTCTAAGGGTTCCTTCATAGTTATTTCACCAATGTATATATCATGTTGACTAATGTAAGTTGATGTCCTCTAAGGGATGAACTCCTTCCATGCAATGTCTGTTCTACATTACTGATCCTTCAACCTGAGCCAGTAAGTGTCAAACTCAATTACTTGGTGAAGCCTACGCAGGCTTGCAACTTTGACAAGCCTATCCAAAAATTGTTGTCGAGCCTCTAGCTTTGTATTCCTCACATCAATTGTTTATGTACATTGTATTTAGCATATCCATTATCACATACGCATTTTGACATACACAAACCTGTCTCTCCTTTATCATCTGTTCAATAGGCGCTACCACCAAATCAATTTATATGCATCGTTGTCATCTTCAAAGTATATACACATTTAAAAATTACTTTTCCTTGGTCAAAGAAGGGGTTTGAATCCCTGAGCATATGTATTACAATGGTGTATGGCTTCCCATTTTAGAAATCAAATTCCTTTTTCCCAAAGAAATGAATTGCACACCATGTCCTCTCATCTCCCTCTTCCTGTTGGAGAGGACGCTGACATGGCTATATTCATAGTGTGAGTATTTCATGCATAGTTTTCGTATTCAGCGAGTACTCATTGAGTTGGCGAATAGTCACCATATTTTCTCCATGTTGAATATTTTTCCATAAAACTCTCAACCCCAAGATCATGAATATTCCCCAAGACTCACCATGAATATTCACCAAAACTTGGTGAGTTCTAGCCCACAACTCACCATATGGAGAAGGGATACAGAACAATCCAAAAAAATATGTATTTTATGTTGCAAAAATGCTACTTTTTGTCTTATAAATGCTTCACACTCCCTCACTTGTAATCACACAACTATTTCTCCCAAATATTTCTTTAGAACAAGGAAGAGGAAAATGTAAATTATTGTAAATCTGTAACTTGCATAGATATGCAATTTATGATGATAATTTTCAATGACAGTCATCATTAATTCATAACACTTACCAGATGGCTCTTGTATTCACATGATGATGCAATTTTTTATTGTATTGGTATTCAAATCTAATAGAAAACACTTCCCCAACATTTTATGGACTCATTTGATACATTTTGTAGTGATATTTTACATAATTTATGTTTTTAAATAAATTTGCACATTTTTTAAGTGGCTGAATTTGGTTTTCTTGGCCATGTTGTGGCATGAATTCAGGAGATGAAAATATTCACGAAAGTGATGGATCATATTCTTCATTCGGTTGTTTTATCTTTTCATATGAGGGAGCTATGGTGTTCATGCTAATGCATATGATAAATAGTCAATATGTTCCTTGTCTAGATTAGACTACGAGTTGCTTAGATAAATTTTCTAGAAACAACTCCATTTGATTAGAATTTTTCCTCCTATCAAAACCTATTGGTATCTCTTTTGTGAGTTGAAACCTGTATGCCACCACTACATGAAGATTAACTAGAGAGATCTTAAGTGATTTGTTTACAAATTTATGATAGAATGTATTCGTTTCAATCTCTATTGAAATGGATTTTGGCTGTAGTTTATAAGTTAAGTAATGTAGAGTCTAAAATTATGGCTTGAATCTTCATGTTATAGTAATTAATAGATATTATTTTAGTCATGGTTATTAGACGAATAACTGGCTTTAGCTTTCATATTTTCTGTTGCAGTAACTTATGGTGACTTAGAGGATTAGTTCCAAGCTTCAAGAAGTATTACTCAAGGAAAATGATATATGGCTACAATATCTTATTTTAAGAACTAGAAGATCATTGTACAATGAAAACAAAAATGCCACATGGGCAGAGAAAAGCCTTAGAATCTTCACAAATGACACCACCTACTAGAAAGAAAGTAGAGTATGCATACTAATGTGAATTGCCTAATATGATGGTGACATCTACAATTTTACCTAATAAAGTACTCATGATAGAGGAATTGATCGAGACAAGGTTGATAGAACAAAATCATCTACCTTGGCCACAAGATCCTTAATTGAATTATCATCTATCTTTTCTCTCCTATATTCTAATACTACACACAATCTATGGTTCGATAAATTGCTCAAATCTACCTCTTAATTTAGATAGGTCATAAAGGTATTTAGATAGGTCATACACAATTATAGGTGCACTTTTTTTTATTTGAGATTTTATTTGCTTCGAGGTATTTAGACTTTCAGTAAGAACATGTTATTTAAACTTTGATTTTCATATGTTGACATTGGTTTCTATACTTATCTGGTTCTAATGAAATATTGAATAAATTATGCCGATCTCGAGCATTTATAAAGGTGCAAATATATGACTGCAATATACAGAGACAATTATGTGGAATCTGGATAAAGGATGGAAATGCTAATGTAAAATTTATGAATGATGATGACCCACATAATCCATGCTCTAAGATCAAATTTCTTAAATGGTCAATATCATCATGCATACAAAGCATATGGTTTTCTATCTCACAATTATTATGCACTAAATGATGAAGATTATTGCTTGTATATGTTAGAATTTAAAAATAAGTTCATCTTACTATTAAATTTGGTTTTCATCTCTATTTCCTTGAGTTTCTTGAGGTCAATTGATTAGCACATACATTTAGTTTTATTAACTTCTTTCACTTTTTCCCAGGATATTTGTGATTCTCTTTATCCCGTGGTAAAGAAGAGAGTGTTGTCTCTAAACAAACTTTAGGTGGGTTTCAATATTGATTGAAGTAGTTATTCATTTGTCCTATTTATTGCATGTTATAGACTAAAGAGATTATTGTAGAGTGCTTTCATGTTATTTTCTTTTGATTGTTCCATCTATATTTATAGTTGGCTCCAATCCTTTTTCCAAAGTAACATGTGGGGGCATGTGTTTGTAAATGATAGGATTCGTTATGTGCTAAAGGGTTTGTTCCCCAATGAGACCATTTTGAAGCGTCCCAAGTTGGATGTTATATTGATCATCGACAAGGCTTTTTAAGCTACACGTCATACCTAAGAGCATCTTCTTGGACTAACATACTTATTTTCCCTCTCCAGTTTAATATGATGCAAACTAGAAACACAATTCCCCTCCCTATAATAGGCTTGACATTAACTATGTCTCACTTGCAGAGGGAGGAAGAGTTTAAGAGTCTTCAATGTGTTGTTAATGTTTTGCATTGCAGGCAACCGAAACCACTACTACTTTACTCAACACTTCTTGTATCCAAAGCGACATTGTCATTTAAGGGGTATCAAATGTATTCATATTTACCACAAATAAAATAGCCCACAAAAGGCTACCATTCATGATATAAATACTACAAATGTATACATGTCTCATTATGTGAACATAAGTCTTCATATATATGATGTTGTGATATATGATTTGCAACTTTAAATGTATGAATCTGTAATAAAATTAAATGTACACATACAACCTTTCAATGTAATGTTTCATCTATATTCCTACACTACCACTATCAATCACATGCCTTATTGAGTGTACGATAAAGGTTTTTCAACAAAAGACCAACCAACAATTGACACAACACTAACAAAATTAACCCGAAATAAATACAAACCACATCAACTATAAAAGTAATTAACTATCGAAAACGGTATCAAATGTATTCATCTACGAATTTGTAACAAGTTTGAAATGTAGAGAGAACCTTTAAATTAAGTGGTTCATCTATGTTTCGATACTTACAAAATCACACCCCTTATCAACATCAACTATAGAAGTAATAACTATCCCTCTAAACCAAATAACATATACCATTCGGCGTTCACATTGCATTGTACACATGCGATTGCTACTTTAAAATTTATCAAAATATATCCATTTTTAACTTTTCCACTTATATTCTAAAAGTAATTTTCTATATTTTTTTTACTATTGAACATGTAAATATTCTAATTAACATAGGTATTTTATAAGATTTGCAATACAAAAGTTTTATTCTAGAGGGTTTTAATATATTTGTTTCTAGACATATTGTAAATAGAAATTTAGTTCTTTAATAAAAATGATAAATTCAATATATTTTTTTGTCTTTAATATATTTCTATAACATTTTTAATTTTAAATTATTAAAAAATTATGAAAAGGAAAAAAATTTGGTCATGTTTATTTGATGTGGGAGCATGGTGAGAAAAGATTGAAGGCTATATATAGGTTTGAGAATTTTGACTAAATGTTGATGTGTGTAAGGTTATCAAGGGTGGGTAAGACAAAAGATGTACAATTGCATGTTCACGTGATTGCGTGAGGGTGTGTAAATGATTTTTCTCAACGTTTTGTACTATGAAGTGTGTGGCATAAATGGCACACAACAAGATTGTGAAGAACAAAATGCATAATAGAGTACATTTATTTGTGGAAGGCTAGTAAGAAAAGGTGGTATGCAAGTATTGCACAATGTATAAAATAATAATTCTATATCTTTTCAAAGGTAAGTTCATAAAGAATGGCAAGGGATGATTGTGTAGTAAAATGAAGGCACTTAGGGATAATGCAACTAAGAAACAAGGGAGTACATATAGATTAGCACTTAGGCCATGTATCAAGAGGATAAATTGCCAACTAAGAAGATGACATGGATTCTTCTAGAAGATTTTCTCAACTACTAGAGTAGGGTATATTGATGCTATTAATGAGAAGGATTTGATTTTTAATTTGAGTGGATAGTTAGAAATCTATGAAATGGGATATGAAATGAGGAAAGTGTGGGAACAAGAAAGTATAAAACAAGGTCCATCGTTCCATTTCAGGCTATTAAGAGTGGAACCAATGATGTTGAAAAGACAAGACAAGGATGTTGAACTTGATTTTAAATATGAAAGTTAGAGTTGGATTTAATGAGTCAATGATCACGCTAGAGAAAAGGAGGATAAACAAAGTGATCCTATATGAGTCCTTACTATGTAGCACTACCTTTGTTATAGCCTAACATTCTATTATAAACTTTGTAACAATCCCATTAATGGTTTTAATTGTTGCATTAAGTATATATTGATGTGTTGAAATATACAAGTGGTATAGGATCATTTCAATCCCACCCAAACGTGCACCAAGTGGTATTAGAGAAATTTTATAGCTCTTGTAGAGAAATTTGAGAAAAGTGCGAGGACTAGTAGATCACCAATCATGAGGTAATTCATTGAAGACTAAAACATCTACTAAGAATAGATGTCGGTGGAGGTGTATTAAATGCGACAATTTGATTTAACCTAAATCTTTAATTCTTAAGGGTTAGTAACTAATTAAATATTATCCTAATCAAATAGTTTCCAAAGATAATTTCAACAATATTAGGTTAATAAATGAAACAAGATAGAAAATGGTAGATAAAATAATTGAATTACTAGCAATGATGATGAGGAGATGACCTAGTTGATATTCTAGACTGTGTGCTAATCTAGGCTAGTCTAATGAACATAAAAGGCTTGAAACAATCTAACAAAGCCTCGTTATTGAAACTATGACCTTAATAGTTACCTAACCTAAAGTGTATGGTACGGATCAAAACATACTCATGCTTTAGCAATTTATTTATGTTATGGTCTTTTTGTACTTTCATCATCGAGAATATTTTGTACTTGTTCACTACTTCCAATTTTTCTTTTGTTTGGAATATGGACCTTCAATACTATGTGATGCTCGTTGGACAACTGAAACAATCTTCAAAACCCTAGATGGTCAGAGACACCTGCAAAACAAACACTAGGTAGATTTTGGGTGCCTATTTACACCTTTGACATCACCACTACTCTAAAGAGGGATGAAACTACGCGTTGTTCTCACCTACCATGTTATATCTACATTGTATGTATCAAAATTGATAACCATAACCTTATAAAAACGGGATTTTAGCCTTGATTATGTGCCTCTTGTGTTAACATAATTATTAATTTATACATTCTTTTCTTTTCTTGTAAACTGACTTGGTCAGTTATACCTTCATGGCATCTACCTTGTTGATGTTTCCCTCCTTTGCAATCATTCCTATTTGTATAAATTACTGATTTTTCTTAGTTAATGCACTAAATTTGGTTTTTCTCTGTTCTCGCCTATCATTGGTATTTTAAGCATTGGCGTGAGGGCCTGTAGCATGAGAATGTGCAGAAGAAAGCGCGTGAAAATATCAGAGCGTGCATATCACGGAGTTTGTGGTAAACGTGCAGAGTGTGGAGACATGTTCTCTTCTCTTTGGCGTGAAAACAAATGTGTTTGGTGCAACATATTTTGGCGTGAAAACAAATCTGTTTGGTGCAGCGAATCATATTGGTAATCCAAAGATATGTTGTCATGTTGATACACAGTGATCAGAAGGAGGACGTGCTTGGCTTTGGTGTGGAGTTGTTAGACATATCATACATGATTTGAGTGACCAATTACAGCACACAAACGACCTGTTTTACATGTCGACTTACGTATAAGAGTAAAATGTGCACTTAGTGTTTAATATCGTGTTTTGATGCTTCAAATGTGGAAACCTATTTCAAACGTGGTTGTCTTTCTGTGTTGACGTCAACAGCAAGAAATTTGTAAGAAATCATCATAGATCCGCGAGACGGTGGTTACACCAGTGCTCTTTTGTCAAAAGCGTGAGCACATGGTGCAAGTATCCTAGCGAGAAATCAGTGAGGTGAATCACCGTTAAGAGGCCAACATCAAGATTTTGAAAGCACCGGCTTTTATTTTTCATTTCTCGATGCCCTTCATAATAGCGAAAATCTGTAGTTTGACAAGCTAGTGTGTCAAGGACAACTCGATTGGTTCTTGTTTGAAGTACAGTATCAAGCTAAGAAGATTTGTGCAGAAATCAAGAAAGGCTATGAGGCAGATGACGAATGTAAAATGGAATGCACACATAAGCATCTGTGTCTCACTACACAAGCGTCCTGAGCTCACTTTCATTGTCCTTTTCATCAGTAAGGCATTGTACCTTTGAACATAATAATAATAAAATTATGTTTCTGACATCATGTATGCCCCAAAAAAATTGTTATCCGATGCTCAACTCTTGAAAGGGCCTTGATTATGCTGCATGGAAGAAAAATATGAGAACCATTCTCCTCTTTGAAGATCTATAGGAGATAATCAACTGGCACAGTCGCTTGTCCCACCGACGTAGATGAGAAAATGAAGTATGACATGGCCGATATAAAAGCTTTGATGTTGATCACTCTGAGCATTTTTGATGAGGTGTAACCACACATACAGATGCGAAAACTTCAAAGGTGGCCTAGGATAATCTCTCCACCATCTACTGAAGCAACGATTTTGACAAAGATCCTCCATCTCTAATAAAATCTTAATACCATGAGTATGAAAGAAGGTGAGAAAGTAGAGGAATTATTGTGTCACATGGAAGAACTATGAGCTGAGCTTGGAGCACTTGGAGAAGTGGTAAAAGATAATTTTTTTATCCCTCTCACACTGTGAGCTATTCCTTCCCATTTTAGACATTTATCACCACATTGACTATCACAAATAAAGGGGTGACCTTTGTTGAATTGTTGAACTTTATACAACAAGAAGAATCCATTCAGATAGTGCATGAAGAATTTGAGGACAAAGCATTGATCTCAAGGCATAAGAAGAGTCAGAAGCCTCACAAGGGACAAAAAGAGAAGTAGACACAAAAGCAACCACATAAGCATAAGTCTCTAAAGGTGAATCGATTGTGTAACATATGCACCACAAATATGCACGACACTATGAACTATTGGTACAATGGTCGCACAAACACAATTCCATAGAAGAAAGAACATTTGGCTGAGGTGATTCACATAAATCCAAGTGGTGTCCTCATCAAAAGAAACATAAAGGACATGTCGCAGCCCAACCATATGATGACTCAGATGAAGATGTCTCAGAATAAGCACATTGCAATGCATATGAAGATGATTTTGTTCTAGTCTCCCAAACATCATAGCCCTAAGAGAATGTTTAGTTGATAGAATTAGGCTCTAGTAAGCATATACGGGTGCGATAGGAATCTTTTTGATTCATTGATTGATTGACCTACTAGAGACCAGGTTCAAATTGAAGACAACAAGGAGTATGTTGTAGAAGGAATAGGAAAATTCACCATTCCTCTCAAAAGAGAATATGTACTCTCACAAAGGTGCTCTATGTCCGTGGCTTGACCAAAATCTCATGTCTATCTCTTAGCTATTGAATCACAACCTCAAGGTGGAGTTCATGGTTCAAAAAGGCATCAAATCATGTTTGATATCTTGAGAAGGTATGATACAGGTGGAATGCAATACACTCTAGAATATTGGTATGAACATCTTTCTACCGGATCCCTCCATCAACTCAATTCCAAAGATGGTACGAGGACTTCCTCCACTCTCATTCATTACCTCTTTGTCCTAGATGTCTAGTGGCCAAACAACATCAAGATCCATTCGATTCAAGTACATTCCATGCCAAGAACCATCTCAAGGTCATCCATACCGATTTGTGTGGATGGTTTCTTGCTTTATTTAAGGGTTTTCAGTACTTACATTTGTTCACTGATGACTATTCCCACAATACTTGGGTGTTCTTTCTCCTAAATAAGAGTGAAGCATTTTCCAATTTTTAGATCTTCTATAAGAGTGTTTTCTAGTAGACAAGTCAAGCCCTTCTTATCCTCAACTCATATCGAGGGGGGAATTCTTGTCAAATAAATTCTTGGCATTCTTGAAGGAGCAAGACATCACACAACACTTGACTACCCTATACTCCTCAGTAGTAGAATGGAATGAAAGAACTTGACAATCAGATTGTCATGGAGATGGCTCATTGCATGCTTTCCACCACAAAGTTAGAGGATAAATTTTTGGCAGAAGCGATCCACACTTATGTATATCTTATGCATAGAGAACCTAAAAATATCTTGCAAGACATGACACCAAAAGAGGTATCGAGTAATCATAAGCCTTAGAATATTTATCATTTGAGAGTATTTGGATGTACTTCATATATGCGTGTCTCAGATAAGAAGAGGAAGAAGCTTGATGTAAAAATACTCCAGTACATATATTTGGGGTATAGTACTACCTCAAAATCATATTATCTCATGTATCTTGAGACAAAGAATATATATGAGAGTCGAGATGTGGTTTGTGATGAGTCATCATTTGAATCTTTTCCATAGAAAGAAGAGTTTGCACCAACCTCCTCTCGTAGATTTATCTCATAGCCAGTTGATGAGCATGAGGATTATTCAAAAAATAAAGATGAGCTATAAGGGGAATGGTTCATTGATCTTAGAAATTTGGAAAACAATTCTTCACATCAGGAGCAACGTTAACATCTAAAGTGGGTCCAAAGCACCATGAGAGACTCCCACTTGAACTCTCTTCCAAAAATTCATCAGGAGTTTGATTGAGAAGACAAGAGAGAAATGAGGTAAATATCACACTCATGAGTTCAGTGGTTGATAGCACCAAACCTGATTTAGTTTGTGAGGCACTTAGTCAGCCATAGTGGAAGAAGGTGATGGATGTAGAATATGACTCATTGATACAAAATTATACATGGGAACTTGTTGATCTGGTTACATGTAAGAAGTCTAGTGGGTGCAAAATGATTTTCAAAACAAAATATAGGGACCATGGATCTATCGACAAGTACAAAGCACAGTTAGTTGCAAATGGTTATGCTCATCAAGAAGAAATTGACTATGAGGATAACTTTACACCCATTGTGAAGATCAAAATCATCAGAGTTGTTTGTGCACTGGTAGCACAAAAGGATGGAAACTTCAGCATATGGATGTAAAAAGTGATTTCTTGAATGGTGATCTCAAAGAAGAAGTATACATGACCTAGCCCGATGAATTTTTTAATGAGCAGCATCCTCAGAAGATATGTCATCTAATTAAGTCTCTTTATGGACTTAAATAGGAACCTAGGGAATGATACATTAAAATAGATGATCACAAATTCTAGCATGGATTCACTCGTAGCCCCTCTAATACAAATATGTATACCAAGAAGATAGGCAGAGATATTTTTATGTTGGTTTTGTATGTGGATGATCTTGTGATTACAAGGAGTTTAGATAATCTCATCGAAGATGTTAAGAATGATTTGAAGAAATCCTTCGACATGAAAAATTTGGGGCTACATCACTATTGTCTTGGCTTGGAGATATGGCAGAAGAAGAATCATTTTTATCTCCCAGATGAAATATGCCAAGACACTCCTAGAAGAGTATGGCATGTCTTATTGTAAACCTATGTCCACTCCAATGGAAAAAAATTACAACTTTCTAGATTCCAGGATTCACCTCAAGTAGATGGTTCTCACTACATATAGCTTATTAGGAGTCTCATTTACTTCACATACAGGACCATATCTTTTCTTTGATGTTAGTTATCTTTCCATATTTATGCAAGAGCCAAAGGAATGTCATTGAGAGAGAAGCATGTGTTGAGATATGTGTGAAGTACAACTGACTATGGTATGGAATATCAGAAGAACTTTCAGTTCTTCTTACAGGGATAGATAGACTCGACTATGTTGGATCTATTGATGACAAGAAATCAACTTCAGGTTATATATTTCATCTCAAGTCTAGACCTATCTTGTGGATAAGTAAGAAGAAAACTATTTTTACTCTCTCATCTAGTGAGGTAGAGTATCGCTATGCACAAGGAACTGTGTGCAAAGTGATTTGGTTACATCACATTTTAGGAGATATTGGAATACCTAAAGAAAATCCTTCCATCATTCATTGTGAAAATCAAGGTGTGTTGAAGCTTGTGAAAAACTAGTTTTCCATGAGAGCACAAAACACATTGATGTCGAATGTCACTACATTTGAGAACAAGTCTTAAACCACCACATCCAGCTCCAATACTACCCCAAAGTTTCTCAGATTGCATATATACTCACCAAGTCTCTTGGAAGGTGAAATTTATACTTTTTGGGGGTACATTTGTAAAAAACAATGTATTAAAGGAAAATTCTAGTTCCTCTTGATCTGGGATGGGTGTAATTTTGAGCTCTAACAGTTTTTGGCATGCCCGGTGGGATGAGTATTGAAATCTTAAATTTCATTATTGTTAAGTTTTAAGTGTGTGAATTAGTGATTTCCAACCTTTGGAGGCTTGTTTTAACACATTTGGAAACTCCCTACACTCATATCTATTATTTTTAGTAGTGTGCACACCTTTTCATGAGAAGAGTACATACCAAACAAATCACAACAACTGAAGAGTCCTTTGAATACATTCAAATTTCTCCAAGAATAAGAAGCATCAGAACAACCATGTGTAGATTTCCATCTCTAGTGCTTCATGCACTTTCTACACCACCTCTTGATAGGCCTTCCTTATATCCCACTAGAGTTCTCAGACCTATCATTATGGTAAAATAGTAAAATCAACCATTTGTTTATTTTACTAGTAACATTCCTCTTGCTCTCAATGCCCAAAATCCTATTCTAGCATTTGCACTTAAGAGTATCCATTTCTTCACTAGGGAAAATCAAACCACTCTAGTAGACCATATCCAATACATTGCCAATGTCTATGTTATCCACCAAATTTTTGAACAAGATGTGGTTGTTAGGCTATTAGATTCTTCATTCAAGGGATATATTTATAATGGTTTAGAAGTATGTCAGCTTAATAAATCAGAAATTGGAATCAGTTGGGGGTATCCCTTTGCAGTCAATTTGGAGAGAAGGAAGATAACCTCTCTTTACTTGAACAATTGAAAACCATAAAGAGGGCTCCCAATGAGCTCATGACATACTTTAATTTCATATTTCAGATTACATGGGAGGGGATTCCAGCCCTGGTGAGACTTACTCCAAAAGGTGCTTTCCTTTACTTTTTAAGGGCTTTGAATTATGATATTGTTTTCATGATCTAATCTATGGGGTGAAACATTTCATGGGGCCTATGCATTAGCCATAAGGGCTGAAAATTGTCTAATACAAGTAGGGAAGTTAGCCCCTAGGCTGCATGTGCCCTTTTTTCCAGAAATGCCTCAAGTGCCCCAACCTTCCATTGCCCCTATTCCTGAGCATAGTGCTCAACCTGTTGCCTCCACGTCTTATTCTCCTATGCAGCAAAAGGAGGGTGAAGAAATGAAGGTCCTGATTAGAAATGTGTCCAATAAAGTCGTAGCTTTAGAAAAATAGCAGATGCAAGCCTTTAGAAATAATTCCAATCAAGGGTGTAACTAGATCCATCATCCCTTCATAAATCACTATCCAAATCAAAGATATGGGAAGAATGATAGATGGCATGCTAATGCACACCTCCTTCTTTAGATTGTTTCCCTCACGTAACACCGTCCAACCCTAGTTCTAGTCAAGCACTTGTTCTATTTCAGAACAATTCAATCCAAGAGATAGAGTGGTGCTTACCTTGTAACATGCCTCATAGCCAGTAAAATTGTGCTAATGCCTTGCATGCGTAGGCCTACATGATTCAAAGTGCTTCAGGTGGTGATCCCTCCACCAATGTGTGTGAACCTAAAATAAAGAAGTTCCATAATTTGTTCTTAAGGTGAAACTTTTCTTCTTTGGTGTCAAAGACTTCTGTATAATCAATCAAGTTATGGATATCCAAAATGGACCATGTGCTTATGTTGTTTATAAAACAAGATACAAGAAGAGTATTCTCATAACAAATCATATCAATGTTTTAGCTTCCCACTCATGTGTGAGATACTTCATCATGGGATCAAAAATCAATGAGAAAAGAGAAAGATGGGTGACCAAAATCATGGAGTATGATGTGACTATCAAAGACACTAATCTTATCAAAGGCAATGCACTTTGTAAGCAACTTGCAGAGGACATGCATTTTGAACCTGAGACTTCATTGTTTTTAGATGAAATCCTCCTACGTGTCGAAACTAAGCAGAATGAAGATCCAAGCACACACACCTGGATAAAGGACATGGTCACATTCCTTTCCTCTAGCCATATCCTCCTGATTTCAACAAAGAAAATATATAGCATATAAGGTTACAGTCTATTCACTAGCATTGATTGATGGTGTTATCATCAAAAGAAACATTGATGGCATGTTGCTAAGATGTATTGATGGCGCATAGGTTGACAAAGTGTTAGCAGAATTTCATGATGGATTCTCTGGTGGACACTTCTCTGTCAAAGAAACAATGATGAAGATCATCAAACAAGGATATTTTTAGCCTACCATGTTCACGGATGTGCACATGTGTGTAATGAAATGCAAAGAGTGCACTTTCTTTGTAGAAAAGAATAAATTGGTAGCACTTCCCCTCTGACCAATCCAAGAGGATCATATTTTTGCATAATGGGGTTTAGACTTCATTGCATGATCAATCCTCCTTCGAGTGCTACCCAAAAGTAGGTGTTGATAACTATGGACTACTTCACCAAATGGACAGAAGCTCTCACGCTCAAGGAATCAAATGATTCATTCATCCTTGACTTTCTCGAAGGCATTGTAATAAGGTTTGGCATTCCTCAAACCATTATCTCTAATAATGCAAAATACTTCCTTGGTACTAATATTTCTAATTGGGTGCTAAGTCTTGGAATATATTTGAAGAATTCTTCTCACTATTACCCCCATGGTAATGGCTTGGTAGAGTCAACTAATAATAACCTAATCAGAGTTATAAAACAAATAATGAATATCAACTAGAGGTAGTGATATACTAAGGTCGCACGCACGCTCTAGGAAGACAGAATCACGATGAAGAAGGAAATAGGTACTTCACCTTATAAACTTGTTTATGGTAAGGAAGTTATACTTCCTTTATCTTTGGAATTGACTTCATTGGAGCTCGCCTAGCTTTTGGAGTTTGAGGGCACAGATCAGAGATAAATCAAATGGCAGAGCTGGTTGAAATTGAAGAATTGAGAAACTCTACCATAATCAAAATAGAAAAATGTCAGCAATCGAAAAATAACTGGCTTGACAGAAATGCTAGACCTTAAGATTTAAAAGTTGGTGATTTGGTCTTAAAATGGGATGCTTGATAGAGCCAAACCAGGGTCATTCAAAGTTTGATGCACTTTAGAGTGGTTCATACACTATCATTTCTTACAAGGAGGCTAACTCTTTTGAGTTGTCTCACCTTGATGGATGCGTACTACCAATCCCAATTAATGGGATTCATCTCAAGTTCTTTCATTAAATCTTTCTACATCATTGTATATATTAGAGTAGTTTCAATTCCTCCAAGTGCACTCTACGCACACATTGTCTTGTTTGTATATAGTTATTTCCTTTTGTGCACTCTCTTTTTTCTTACATGATGCCAAGATCTTCTAAAACATTTTCAGTAGTTTTCCACTCTCATAAAATCTAGATCATAACATCTTCATATGAGAGTAACAGTTATTCAGAGTTTAGATAGTGCTTCAAGTGACTTCAGGGGTAGTTCTTCAAGTTGCAGATTAGCATTTCAGGTTTTCAGTGACTCCATGCCTAATGGATGCTTCAAGGCTATTGATCTCCTTCATCTAGTAGGAAGATGGCCCCGAAAGTTGCCAAACTATTTTCCAAAATAGCTTCCATAGTTATTTTGACAACATACATTTTCATTCTCACTCTAAAGTTCAACATTGCAGGTTACGCGCACTCTAGTTGTTCTCTTGCCACTTTGGTTGGTCACAATCCTTCCACGTGCCCCGTGTGCCCTTCCTTCTCCATTCATCTATCTCCTTCCATTCTCCCTTTGTGCGCACCCCTTTTGCATGCCCACTCGCCTTCCCACATATCCTCCGTGTGCACCCCCTTGAGTCGCATTCTAAATTGGCTAAGTCCCTTACATACTTATTTTGCATTCTTCCCTGGTGCATCTTGCCTTCATATTTTTCTCATCACGTGCTTCCTTCCTAGCTTGTTCCATGTGCCTCTTCTTTTCTTTCCACCACACATTTCTCAATTAAATGCTCGTGCACACTTTCATACTTATACCCTTTTTTCAAATATACACCTTTATTCACTTTTACGTGTACTCCTTTTGTGTGTGTCTTTTAATTTCTCACCCCTTTCTCATGTGCACATTATACACAACCCTTCCCAGCTACTCATTATGCCACGTGGCAACCTGTCATACTTGAGTGTGTAACACACAACCTATCAAAACATGCCAAATTGGTGTTAAATCCTTGTGATGAACCATTGTGTGACATGTGGAAGAAACAACAAAATAAATGAGCAATTGGTTGATCCTTTAGCGAATCAACGTGCGCCACATGTCATTGTGTGTTCTTTTTGCACTGTAGACTTTAAAATGTGATAAATTTTGCTACATGACTATGATCTATGTACTCTTGGTATTTTTGGAGAGATTTTGATGTGGGATAGACTCTAGATCATGCAAAATCATATTAGCTTTGTTTTATTATTATTCTATGCCTTGACTCATTTTTATTGCATCTTATTTCCTCTCTTTTGTATATATTATTTTTGTGCTCTCTCACCTCCCTTGCATGTTTATTTTCTTATTGTGTCCCATGAAAATGAGTGTGTGGGTGTGTTTCAAACTATAATATGTGTTTTTATCCTCTTTGTGGGAATTATCTTTCATTTTATCTTAAATTTAACTTTGTTCATCCCCCTCTTTTGGTGTTATCACTTTTTTAGCTTATTTTTCCTTTTTCATGCATCTCCTTCTAACCCTGGTCCCTTGGATTCTTAGAGTAGTGATAGGTAGCTATATTTCCTTTCCTAGGAGTAGTTTTAGTGGTAGAAATAGGTAGAGGAACTGGCCTTCTCTGGAGGTTTTCTCAATCATGCAAGGTCCCACAACTTCAAGACAACTCCATGTTGCCTCAAAATCCTGGTTCATCCTGATCTGGGATGGGTGCCATTTTGAGATCCAATAGGAATCATGTCAAGATAGATACCCAAAGTGTGTGATTTAGTGTCTACACTAGTAGTATGAGACTAGGAATGGAGGTAGGTGTCCTTACTTACCTATATTTTTTCTTCAGTGTTGAGCCCTTTTTCTCTTAATTTTGACATGGGCCAACATTTAGGAGTCCATAAAAAAATCCACTCCTTTAAAATCAAAATTTCTCAATCATAAAATATTCCAAGAAGAAATTTAGTTTCTCATGTTAAGAGAGACAACAATTCCTTCAACCAAATCTTGTCAACCAATAAGTCGTCTTAGGATCTAAGTTGAGTCTAAACATATAAAGTAGAATCATCTTGGAATTGGTCAACTAATCCTACTAGAGATGTGTCACATTTTCCTTACCTGGATCATTAATACACCTTATGTCTTATCATCCATCATCTTCATTTTCATATCACTCTTCACCTCATTTTTACATCTTTTTTGGTTCTCGTTGATGAGCCCTCACATCTTCCTAGTTGTGTGGAGTCATGAGTGGAGTGATACATCCTATCATTACATAATCTACATTTCTATCAATGGAATGGAATGCTTCTAATTGTTTGAATAGGATTTCAGACTGTGCAACCCCTTTTACCAAGTTAAAAATAAAAAACATTCAAATATGTTTCAAAAAAAACAAAAACAATATAAAAAATTTTCAAACTCCAAAAATAATATAAAATTGTTCCAAAAATAAAAAGCAGTGTAAAACCGGTAAAACAAAAAAATTCGAGATAATGTTTGAGCAATTTTCAGGAACTAAATAACACAGTTCAACACTTTCACCTTTTACGGCACTCCTTGTGATTGTTCAAGATTGTATTTCACTAATAACTTTTCTTACTCATGGTGTATATATATGCTTGAGGCAATCAATTACCATTTTGCAATATAACGTTTCTTGGGACACACTTTAATTAAATCCAATACATATCAAACTTAAAATGGATCCAACAAGATTTAATTAGACTATCTAAGAATCACTCTGCTCTTAATCTCAATCCAATCCTCTCATGTTCTAAGCTATCACTTGGGGCATTCATATCTTTCTAGTTTTTAATGTGGAACACATTCAAAGTGTCATTAGATGTCATTATTGCAAATTGTGTTGTACTATTGCGGTTTGTCAACATTGTGATGATTTTTTTGCTTCTTTTAGTTTTTTATTTTGTTGTACTTTTTTACCTTTATTGTAGACCAATTGTAGGATAAATCTTGGCATCTTAGTTCACAAATAACTTTTATGTCATTCATTCCTATTCATATTAGGTTTGTTTGTAATGATTTTTGTGTCAATTTTATCATTTTCCTTGTTTTGTTTTCTTCATGGCTTATTAAATAATCCATGGTATGTTTTCCTTTTTTTTGTGTATTCAAGTTTTTTTACATTTCTTTGTATTTGTACTTCAAATTTCTCGAAATCGTAAAACCATAAAAAAAAAATTGAATATTTCAAAAATTCCAAAAAATAACAAAAATCACAAAAACGAATCAAACAAACATTCACTTATTCCTACAATGGAAAACCCTTTAAGTGAATCTTTCGACATTTCAACACATTCTCGATAAATTCATACATTTATCTACTACTCTAGTGATCGTTCTAATCTTACAACTATCACTTTCTTACCTTTGCATGATTACTCACTCTGTTTTGGGAAAGTCACAAAATTATTTTTCCTTTGCAATATAAGTTCACTTGTAGATAATCAACTCTAATCATTTGTACAACTGATCCAATAAGAGTTCCATAAATATTATTTTTACTCAACTCTTCATTCTGATCCTATTCCCATCTTAAGGGGGCATTTACATCTACATAATCATCATTGTGGGACACATTTAGGGAATACATGATTGTCTTCATTTTCGAATTTGTGTTGCATTGTTGACGTTTACTTCTTGGACCAATTGCAAATAGTGTGATAACACCTTGGTTTCTTTATAACCGATGTTTGCACCTAGTGTTCATATTGGGCATGTCTTCCTTTTTCTCTTTTCTTTTTTGTATGTGTTTTTGTTTGCGCACATATGGGTTTACAATTTTGTAGGGAAAATTTTAGTGGTGAATTTTCATAAACTCAAGAATATTAGGGATTTTGGAAATTGGAAATGGTAAATTTTCAGCATTCGGGTGCCACCCATTTCGCCTAAAATTTTGACCAATAGGTCATTTGTATGGGTCAATTCACCTACTATTTATATGTAAAAATTAACTTATGTATGTATTTCACCAATGTTTCTAATCAAAATGTGAAAATATGTTCCGAGGTATAATACATATCCTAGGGGTTGCAAGGGGGGATTTAATACAGATGTCCAACAAAGAGAAGTTGTCTGTCTAAGTTGGGTTAGACACCATCCATTGGTTGTCGTTCAACCTGGGTTATACGATAGCTAATGGACTATCATCTAACACCCTTACAACTATGTGAAATCCAAGAAAATTGTGCCCTGCCAAATCTCCTTTTTCATGAAACATTTTTTCATAAATTTTCCATCGATTCAAAAGTCGATTTTGAAGATTCGCCACCCATACTAAAATATTTTTTTGGAGGGGGGTCTTAAACTGAACCCTTCCATTTTGATTCCTTAATAATCATGGTGAAAAATCTATCATGCAATAGTAAAATAAAGGTTTCTCTTATATTCACACCCTCTAAATGGCGCTCATGTTATGAGCACAATTGTTTCTATATTCATTATTCAACTTCCTTGTCTCTTTCCTATCAAGTGGTAGTCCACCTCCTTCATGTGGCATCCACCCACTTGAGGGGATTCCCTTACCATTCTACTCAAAGGGAATCCAAATTCTTCACTACTTCTCACTCGCTAATCTGTATGTATCTACTATCTTTAAAGCATTATTACTTTGCAATAGCACTTTAAAGAGGGGAAAATATAGACACCCTAAAAATACATAGATATTTATATCCCACTTCTATCTAATTATAATTAATTAAATTAATTCTATCTTGTCACAGTATACCCCTTCGAAATTAATTCTCTCATTCAAAAATACCTTTTTAGAATTAATTAAAGTAATTCTATTATATAATTCATACTCCTACCCTTTAGAATGAATTAATTTAATTCTAATATGCCTTTGAAAATAATTAAATCAATTCCTACACCGTCCTAGCTAATATAATTAAACATTTAATTAAGTAAATGGTTAATTATTCCCTCATAATTAAATATTAATTAAATTAGTTATTTAATCAATTCCTCTCCTTGTTCAACTAAAATTGAACTTCACTTCTAGATTCCTATGAATGAATGGGCTATAGAGTTGTACGTGTAATTCAAATTCCGCTTGTAATTTCTACTATTCCAAATGTTCATTTCCCTTGTAAATCTACAACTACTATTTCCAAGTCTACTTGCTAACCCAGGTGATTCCACCATTAACCTGGAGCTTACTCAATATTTCATCCACCTTTCATCGCTCTACCCTCAACTATAAAAGAAAACCATTTCCTTTGTAAACTCATCCCTAGAGCTTTGATAAAACTGCATCCAAATTCTACCAATTTGACATCTACATTCTTGGGAAATTTACTCGTAGAATTTGTAAATATCATTAGAGAGTAATATCAAAAATCATCCACAATCCAATCTTCAAAAAGATCAAATAATTTTAAAATCTTCTCCTATCTTACTCATGGTTTGCAATATATCTACATAGAAGGTATAATATACGTGTTTTATTTCTTTTATCTTTTGTTTGTTTGTTAATCTCCCTTACATACATAGATACCATATCTTTTTTTAAAAGACCAATTCCTTTTCATATTTATACAATAGTAAACATAAATATTTTTATGAATAAGGTATTTGTTAATCCAATATGAATAGTATATATATTTCTTGGCCTTAGTTACCAAGGACTGAAGAGAATCCATTATGTCAAATTCTGCAAAGGTATGATCCCAAATCTTATTGTGGTATCTGATGTTGGCTCATTTTTGTGGTCATCATCACTATAAATGTTGTTGAGAAAAAATTCTAATTTTTAACGTGTTGGTTATATATATAAAAATTATCATCATAAGAATGATTTCAGCCATGAAATAAATGTGGGACTTTTAGGTATTTAATTCCCACCATTTTCTATAATTTTCATTCATGTCTTTGTATTATCTAGAAAATTTAAGAACACTCATCCATGATCCTTGACAGCAATTATCGTGTATGGATAACACCATCAAGACTATTGATGGCTTGAGATAACACCAAAAAATCCAATAAATGTTATCCATGGAAATTTTCTTTCTAATCATCTTCATTAACTAAATAGTTACATTATGGAGTAGGCTCATGACCACCTAATACCATGTTTTCACATTCACCCATCAATGGGGACAAGAATCGTAAGTTTTAATCAGAGATGGTTGTTTGCGAATTTTTTATTTCCCTACATTTACTCAACCTTACAACTAAAACGGGGGCAACCAAAGAGCAAGCATTGTGGATAATTTTGAACAAGTAACCTATTGGAATTCCTACATTTTCTATTTTTACTCTTTAAGAACAACATGCACTCATATGAATGATTCAATTAAGATGAAGAAGATAACATAAAGAATAAATAACAAATATTATTTTGGTAAGAAAAATTTTAACCACGGAATAGGTGTGGGACATGTAGGTATTTAATTACCATATTATTTCTAAATTTTCATTCATTTCTTTGTCTTATCTAATAGATTGAACACCATTCAATTGTAATCATTAACTTCAATGTTTTTTGATAGATGACACCATCATAACTTATGATGTGGGAACTCTTAATCATTACCCTTATATCTAGAGAGAAACCCTAATCTCAAATGTATATAACATCATGACCCTTGTATACCATGTATGGTCAACATCTCTTTGTCTTTAAATTATCCCATGAGACATGCATGCAAATTACCCTTACATATATGTGTGTTCTAACTACCCATAAAACAAAAGGCCTAAAATTGCAAACAACTATTCACTTCAGCATTATTGATCAACCACTCTTTATTTTTCATATATCTCTGCGATAAATTTCCTTAGTGACAACAAAATTGGTCATTACCTCTATAAAAGATTTGTAAATATGTCGGTTAGAAACTAGAGTTTTGCAATGGTTCCCCATACCCCCTTACCCAAGATGAGTGGATTCTATAAATCTAAAAGGGAGCATTCTATTGATACTCTTCCTCATTTATCATCTTCGGTCCTCCTTTACATCGCCATTGTAAATATTTTTGGTTGGTTTCCATATCACGGGAATTTCTTTCTTTTGTTCTCCATCAAATTTGATTCTTTGCATAAAAATTTCTTCATGTCAAGTGCATTTTCTGCAATATTTTCCCATTCTCTTTGCTTTCATTTCAAAAATTTCCTTTAAATGATCACCATAAATAGTTACTCCTCTCTAACATTACCACACATTACACCACCACCCACCATACTAATTTTAACTTATATTCCACTCTCTCTTCCTCCATATAATTGACAAATCAAATACCTTAACCAACACAACTACACTTCTTAGTTTCCCTCCCTTTTCCACATATCATTATTCCACCACATCCTTTTTTTTTTTACGTTGCACTACTCAAGTGAGATTGTTATACCTACTACTCTTGTGAATGGTTTATCTTGTTTTACCATTGTCGTGAATGTTGGAGATCTATTCGAGATGAGAGGGTGATACTACTTAACATGTCAAATCCAAAGTCTATTTGAAATTAAATAACCATGATGTGAATCACGTGTGGACTTTATGAGGTGTTTCATAGGATTTGATATGAGAGATGGATTTAGGATTCGATCTAAGACTAAGGAAACTACAATTTGTGTGTTATCCTCCTACAAGTAAGAGTTAATTCCTTATATTCCTGAGTTCAAACCTCTTCAATGTATCTCATGATTGTCAAGGAATGTGGGAGATTTTGATTATGGGAGCATTGTAGGTGCTGAGTCAAAAAATCAACTCACCCCTTTATTTCAAAAATAACACCCCAAAATTGAATAGAGGATGAAACATAACCTTCAATCATCTCACCTAAATGTTTACTCACCAAAAAAGGTGATCTCATCTAGTTATTTTCATAGCAACTTCTCAAGGGTGCAGCTTGCAACCAATGTATAGAACAAGGATCTTTTAAGAGAAACTCTATAACTTTTTGCTAGTTCAAAGGAGTTTCAACGCAAATTTTTTCCTCTTTCAATGAAAAATCTACATATTTAACGACTATCCTACAAATTTTGCAAATATTAATAATCAATAGGTGCCAACTGTGGGATGGGTAACAGTTATAGGGACCAACTCTAATATCATACAAGTGTTACAACAATTATTTCAAAATGCATCTCCAGTGAAAATTTTAGTGGTGAATATTCGTAGATTGGCGAATAGTAGGATTTCCATAATTCAATTTTGGTGAATTTTATAGTCACACCAGTGCCCAAGCTTTTCCAAAAATTTCCAAAAATAATAATCTATCCCATGTGAATAGCCAACGTATATCCAATCCCAATGTATATTTCAATATTGATTCGCCATGTGATCGACGGGCCGGTATTTTAAAACATTCTTGTTTCACCAAGAAATCTATGGAACCTTATTGGTCATTTGGATTCATTCACCAACATGCACGGGAATTTTTTAGGGATGTGATTAAATTTTTTAGCGTGTATGTGTGAGTGTGTGTGTGTGTGTGTGTTTGTTTTTGTGTGTTTTCCCAATGCAGATGTTTTCCCATGATTTTCCTATTTGCAATTTGCAAAGTAGTAAAGAATGATTTATCAAACCATCATATTTCAATTTGCTTACAAAATTTCAAATAAATCAAGATCTTGTCATGGCCCAACTACTACGTTGCAATTTACATTCTAAAATAATTTACCGCAGTGAGTCTATTTGAGACTTGTTTTCATTCATGTCACATTACTTTATCTACGATTATTCCTTTGTAAGTTATTTATGTCATTTTTTGATTTTACGGTATCGTGAATGTCATGACACTACAATGCCTTAGTCGATTTTCATCTCATAGCTCTACCAACTCAAAAATTATCCTTACAGTGCACTAAGTATATATTTCAATGCTATAATTTTCATAAAATGTATCCTACATATGATTTCTAAATCATGTTCCATTTTATTTTGTTACAAATCTAAACATCCTCATCCTCATAACCACTATGATTTTTTATGTCATCTAGAATAGTCCTCTGCATGCAGAGAATTATAACTAGTTTTCCCATCTTAGATACATCTATGTAATATATATATATATATATATATATATATATATATATATATATATATATATATATTCATATATATATATATATTCGTGGTATAATTTTCATAAAATGTATTCTACATATCATTTCTAAATCATGTTCCATTTTATTTTGTTACAAAGCTTGAACGTCATCATCCTCATAACCACTATGATTTTTTATGTCCTCTAGAATAGTCTTCCATATGTAGATAATTATAACTAGTTTTCCATAGTAGATACATCTATGTAATATATATATATATATATATATATATATATATATATTGTAGTTTTATTCTAGAACCATCACTTTTATCCCATCGTGACTTATCCCATGTTCCACCTTGAACCATTGATCACCGACTCACGACACTACCTCGTGACTTATCCCATAAATAACCCAAAGGATATATAAAATGTGGAACATTCTCGTAGGTTTCACGTCTACTAGAGGCATTTCCTTGGGAGATCGGCGAAATGGAGATGCATGGCATATACCTCCCGCTCTGAACTTGAAAACCTATCAACTGCGGCTCATTCTGTGGGGTTCACGTCTGCTGGGAGGATTTGGTTAGGAGGTTAATGGAATGATGAAATGCATCTCAATATTACATAACCATTAATTTCAACAAGGTTGAATGAATGATTTTAGTAATGTCCACAAGACCAAACAGTCTATAATTCTCATTCAGAACAAATTCATTTGAAGGTTCTCTTCCTCAAAATTTTGGCTTCAATTTTTCTTTATTGATTTTAAAAGAATAAATTTAGTGGAAGTAACTTGTCACCTTCATCTTCGATGAAAATTCTAAATTATGTAACTTTTCAAATGTCTTCTTTGTCTTTGGGTGTGATCCATTTCTTGCACAAAAAGCATGTACTATTTTATAGTATTCGATCCAATTACATCTGGAGATATTTTTAATTCGTGCATATTTCATCGATCTCCTCATAATGTAAATATTTTCTCACCTACCCCTTCTTGCGTAGATGTTTGTGAAAGAACATAAGCAGTGTCATTTTGATAATCCAACTCAATTTAAAAAAGAAGAGTTTCTGTAAATATTGCTAAATTTCTAATGATAGAGATGAAATTATATGATAGGAAGAGAAGCATTTAAAAATCATAAAAATGTGTAGAATGAATAAGATAATATGAAAAAACAAGAATTATTTAATATTAATCAAAATACGTCATGTTTATTTCACAAAATAAAAAATTCATACAATGAAATTTGTAATAAGTAGATGACATTATTTCTCTTCTTAAGGACTTCAGTCTCACTTACTTAGATTTTTTTTGAATGAAATTAGTTTTCCTTTCATGCCTTGATATTTTAGATACTTTCCTGTAGATATTCATAAAAATGTCTCTAAACATTGTGTTCTTTCCTAGATGATGATCAAACCCTGAACGTTCATCATGATACTAGAGTCAACCTTGTCAACTTGATTGCTAGCCACATGATATGATTCTTGATTGTTCCTTTTGACTATGTCAATATTTCAATAATACACTTATGAATTTAAAAAGTTTTTTTCACCTTCTTGAATTCACAAATCCTCTCATACTCAGACTTAAGACATAAAGTTCCCTGATAATATAGTCAACATATTTATTTTTATACTCCTCATGAATGAATCAAGTCTCAGACAAACTATTCTTTATCAAGAATCCCCTGACCTAGAACCTATGGATTCTCCACATGCTGCTATGAATGATGTGGATAAGGAAATTTATGACAATTAACCCTCGGTGGCAACCCCTCGATGGATAGTCAAGTCAAAATGATGTCTTCCATACTTGCAATGTTTCTACGAGCTTTTGAACTACTTAAAACCTCGGAAATACTATAGAGACATCACCATAGCTATCATTGATAAAGAATGTGTCAAGATACTAACCCTAGCGGAGAATATCAATATTGATGTAGCTAGGAAAGTGGTAGAAAAACTGAAAAATCTATTATGATATGTAATATTTATGTTATATCTAGTTATAACTTTTTTGGTATTCCTATGTTATGATATGTAATGCTTATGTTATATCTAGCCAAATGGGATTTTTTGTAAAAGGATGAGGGTCCTTTCAAAACCCCCACTTTACCCTATTCCAAAAAATGTATAGTGTTCTATTATATTTATAAAGAATCTTTTCAATAACCTTATACTTCTTTAATTATAGGTTTTAACAAATATATGAGAGGTATGTCCTGAATTGTACGCAAATGTTCTATTTTTCCTTAGGAAGGTATAATCTAGTTTGAGAACAATAATATTTAAATTAGAGATTCCCAATGTTTCCCCATACTCATGTTTTCTATCTGTTAAAACAACTTAAGTAAGAACTCGAAAATATATATATATATATGGATAATGGAATTAATAATTAATTAATAACATCTAAAAATAATTTAATAACTTATAATTTTGAAATATATGTTATAAGTTATTAAGTTATTAAATTATGAAATTATTTTTAGATGTTATATATTTCAAAAGGATTCAGTTATTTAATAATTTAATAGCTTATAATATGTTATAATTTATGTTATTATTAAATATATGTTATTTTTACCTTATTATTAAAGTTATCATTCATTCCCTACCCATTAGATAGACACGTGGTAGGATTTTGGGCCTCCCCAAGGAAAAGGCATTCCCGACTCCAAGCCTATGGAATGAACCGATTTAATAATTTTTTTGGCCCGTAATGTCAGTGAGGTAAGACAAAGTGGAAGTGAGAAATCAGAAGATACCACGTGTCATTTTCCTATTCCTCTAAGTGGCCAAGTGTCACACATTCTAGGCACTTGAGTATAAAGGTAAGGCATGCAAAAAAGAAATTAAATTTTTGGGCCTTATTATTGTAAAATTCGAAAGAGGTATTCACCAAACTAGTTACAGGAGATTCGCCAATCAATTTCCAAGTATTTTTTATATTTATACTATTTTCACTAAAAGAACAAAATAGGTTACAAGGATATTTGCTAAAACCATGAAACTGGTTACAAGTATATTCGTCATTATTTCTAAAAAAAATTCAAGGGTTTCCTTAAAATTTTCCCCGTGCATCTCTCTAGCATATCATTACCAAAGTTTAAACATTTTTCACATACATCAAATCATATTATTGAACACAAAGAGAATAATACATAGGATTCTTTATTCATGTGAATTTGTTAATATTAAAATGGGGATTGTTCCCAAAAATATAGATGGGAAGATTTGTTACAAGTAATGATAATTTGTTGCATGAAACAAATATTATTGTATTAGAATATTATAATTACTAATTAAAGAAATAGAGAATTTGTAAAACCCTAATTATAGAGTCACTTATGATAAATAAACAATAAAGTACATATTTGAAATAAGCAATAACCTAGATAAATGTGAAACCTTAAGTGCAAGGGAGAGAGAAGGAATTATCTGATTTATGCCTAATGTCAGGATTGTGAAGACTGGAGAAATTGATAAACCAAAAGGAAGACTATCGTTAATGTGCACAAAAATTCTAAAACTATAAGATATTCTTGGACTAGGGTGCCTAGGTGCCGAGACCTCATAGGTGCCCGTGACCATGCAGGGATCAAAATCTGGTTTTTTTGGTATCGTAAGATGGTCACTGATAGTTATTTTTGGTCACTGATAGTTATTTTTGGTCGCTTATGTGTCAAACTATGATCTTATAATTTTCATGTAACCTACATATATAAGATGACCTACAAAACCCTCAAACCACATCAAATAAAAAAATAAAGATGTAATATTAGGAGTCGACTACCCCTGATGTTCACCTCGACCGAAGTTAACTTACGATCAAGCACTTAACTCCATCTCAAACTCTGTATAGTTCTTGTGTGTGTGTGATAGAATCATGCCCTAGGAATCCCTTGTGTAAGTTCACTTGATAACAAGTTATAGCTATATGTACCAATGTAAATAGATGTGTGGATGGAAAAATGTACTTCCCCTCCTATGAAGTGTAAGCTTAAAATGCAGTCCCTTATCCCTTGTCTCTTTACTGAGATCTAGATGGATGCCTTTGATGCTCTTAGATGCCTTTGGATGCAACCTTAGGTGATGATAATAGATGCTTAAATCTTGGTCCTTTATTTTGGTCACATAGCTTTGTATTTATATGATTCCCTTGGTTGAATTTAATAATTAACAACTATAAGTCTGACCCATAAGAAAATAAGATGCCTAAAAGAATTATCCATAAGGATGAGGGCACTGGTGCTAGCATCTTATCTAGGTGTTAGTTTTTAAAGCCATAAAAGCTAAGAAAGTGAAATACCGACTGAGATATAGGGTGTAAAATACCATAAAGAAGAAAAGAAACAAAAAAAAGGCCAAATATAGATGTTAATTACTAGATTTCTTGCTTTATAATCATATGTATGTGTACGATGGAAAAGTGACAAGCGAGCGTGGGAATCTACAAGTAACTTTTCCTCGCACCCGACCTCCCGAGGTCGTGCCGAGATAGCCGGTGGGGATTGAATATGCGTGGGATGCAGACAAACTAGTTAGGCAATCTGATGTCTTCGACACACACTAGTGGAAATTGTGAATCTAAGGCAAAGAAGGCCCTCCTAACCTAAACTGGTGTGATAGATCGATCAGCAAGGATGACTTCTCAAAGGCTCCAATCAATATCGAGCTCTGGCGATTCGGTCTATGGGTTGTGGAATACATGGAAAATGACCTGGGATAGTTTCGTGTATGTTTCCAGATAAGGTCATAGGGTGGATGGTAAATATAATTGACTCTATGGGTGATTCTCTGGCCTAGTCCAGAATTCCTTAGCTTCATTAGCTGCTATGTCTAACAAGGATAACTATTCAATAATGATAGGTGGAAGTGGAGTAGATCTGAATACTAGTGTGTGCGTAAGCCAACGTCAATGTCAGATTGACCTATAGATTCGTTGGGTTGAGGGATTTGTGGGTCACAACCGTAGATTCGTGGTTGTTGTGGACCTGCTATGGTCATGTGTGGAATCAGTCCCTAATCCCTAGTATCCAATAGTCATATGCTTTTTCAGCCTCTATATTTAGAATTATCAATTGTGTGATCTTTTCAGAGTATCTCACAGGCGTTCGTGCAACCTGAATTCTTAAGCTGGTATCTATATCTGTGAGAGTGTCTCCTGCGTCTGGCTGTGGGACCAAAGGATCACAACCAAATGTTTGCTCTCTTTCAAACCCTTCCACAGTCATGCGGATATGTATCTAGGGTAATCTATAGTTTGGTTGATTTGACCAAAACGTGTGTGCTTGGTCATCTTCTATGTTTAACCCGTGTAATTGGGAACTGATTTGTTGTAAGTTTACCATTGTTCGGAAGACTTGGATCCTAAGATTCTGATCTATATCAGTTATTGCTGTGATGAGATTGGGTTGGGACACGATTGGCTCGAATACATATTCTTTGGGCTCTCTAGGTCCCGTGATTGTCATACAAAAGCAACAACGTAAATCCAATTGCAGCAAAGTGAAATTAACTATGTAAAGTGTTTCTATAGCATATATGACTTCTCTATTTTTGTATTTTTCTGATGAATTTATATGAATGAAATTGAAGGAGAAGCTATTTTAATATATCTAGAAATTGACAATTAATCTAATGATGAATTTAAAACAAACAAAGCAACCGAGTATAGCTACTTGCCTGTGCAGTTGTAAATCTATTCTAAACAATGAAATAACTAATCTAATCTATTTGAAAGACTCTCGATCCTACCTCAGAAGTGAGGAATGAATCATAGTTTCTCAGAAACTATCAATCCCCATAACTTCCCTAGCAATATCGAAAGTAAAATTGACTAAAATAAAGTGATTGGCTACTCTATTTGATATGCTTCTAATTAGAACTTTGAAAGCTAGAACCTGGATTCTGCAGAACAGTGGCGAAATCCGATGGTGTGTGTGGCTTTTGTCCCCTCAGTGTGATCTCCTCATTCCTTCGTGTTCACGTGGATCCAGAAAAGCGTGTAATGCTAGCATCAACAAAAGTAGATATTGGAGTAAAGGTAGCTTTAGGATACAGACTGAATACAATGCGAGTAGGAGAGGGATAGCGCAAGAGCACAGAGCTTGGCTTATGCAATTCCTAGCGGGATTTATTGCGAGTCATGCAACATAAAACGTCCAGAACCTGAAACTATCCTATTTGAAGAACAAAACCTACAACTTTAATGGCTTTCTATTGATAAATAGACTATCTTACTCCAATGGATTGGATGAAATAACAACAACACTTGCACAAGATGGATATGTGGCTTCCTAACAGCAAAACAACACTAACTAGGCATGTAATGAATAAAACTATGAATTCTAAGAAAAAGAAGAACTGAAACACTGAAATGAGAAATTGAGAGGCAAATTTGAGGGGCCATTTGCTTGAGCACAAGCCAACTATTTATAGCATTTGCATTTACCCAAGGTAAAAACCAAATTGATCTCTTAAACTATAAACAATGGCAAAACACTATTCCAGGGAACCAGAATCATTAATGCAAGCTCAAGGTGGTGAAAAAAGTTGGTAAACATTGAAATTTACGTGAGTCACATTAAAAGAGCATTCTGGAAAATGCGTGAAGGACCGCCGCCCTAAGCAGGGGCGGGCGGTTATTTATCGACCACCAGCCCTTCTTGGGGTGGTCACGAGACCACCGCCAGCGAAGGCGGCGGTTTCATTACTAAAGAATAAAACACAAAGAAAAGAGGGGAAAAGAGAAAAAAAAGCACGTGGGGCTAAGGGGGCATGCGGGATGATAACACACACTTGGGAGAGCTTTTTCTGATCCCGAACACCTTGCGAGGAGACTTGTATCATCATTGGGGCACGTGTTACATTGTTCTTTCATGCAGTACCCTACAATTTTGGGTACGTACATATTTCCCCCTCGAGAGAAGCGTTTTAGCCATGAAGAGGTGTAAAATGGTGGGTCCGAGTATGGCGGTCCCGAAATGGGAAGTTAGAAGTTATACCTGACACGTCATGTGTCGAAATGATGCCATCCAAAATTCCTGACACCTGCAAAGCAAAAAGAGAACTCAAGTGCAGATAGACAAGATAGATCGGAAAATAAACACTAAAATAATGGGAAATGAGGACATACCATTTGTGCGGGGGTAAGAACTTACCTCCTTGTCGCACTCCAAACCTACAAAAAGGGCATTCAAAACAAGTCAGGTTGCTATATATGTAAAAGTGGGCCCATTTTCCTATTCATTTGCGTGTGTTGATTTGGTTGGTTTTGAGCTCTGGGACCCACGGTGATGGTTTCTTACGAGAGTAGAGTCAAAACATTCGTGACGAGATAGCGATCATGCCTCCGCGAGCAGATCATCGACCCGCGAGATCACAGGTTAGTTTTCTTCAATTTATCATTTTTACCCCAAAATTTTAAATTGTTAAAATCCTTGTCATGGGGGGGTTATTTTTGAAAATGTTAGGTTCAAAAGGTCCATCTAGGGGGCGCCACTTTGGGTAGGCTTTGTTTTAGTTAAAATGGTCCTTTTTGGTGTTTTTAGGCCTTTTTAGGATATAAAACCCACGTGGGTTTTCGAGACATGACCACCGCCCTGTTCAGTCGGGCGGTGGTTACAAGACCACCACCTTTAAGGTGGTGGTTACAAAACCGCCACCCTGCTCCGGGCGGTGGTTCATAACAGAATGCTAAAGGAACACTTGTTTGAAATTGTTTTTGCATTTTTAGCATTTCTATGTGTTTTCATGATTTTTCTAATGTCATTCGGATCGCACAAAGTGGTCATGAACATCGCCCAAACCCAACATACTTCATCTGCTAACTTGCTCTATTTTGTGTGTTTTTGGGTGTATGCAGGCGAGGGAGGAGTACATTCGGTGGAGCCGAGAGAGAGAGTGTGACTGGCTCCCAGTAGTGTTAGATGCCCTTTCACAGGATGAGCAGGATACTCTTCAGAGGGCTGGTATACTACGTATATCGTGGGTTCCACATGTTGCACCATCCAGTCACATACTCTGTGACTTATTTTCCTACTGGGATGTTGATCGGAACACCTTCCGATTACCAGGGGTCCGAGGTGAGTGGACCATCACACTGGAGGATGTTTACCATATCCTGGGGGTCCCGATCATCGAGAGATGACTCACCCTTGAGACAACAGGTTCACGGGCCCAGATAAGCACATAGTGGGCTTCTTACATGGGAGATGTAGTTATCTCCATGGGTTCAAAGAAGGGGGTCAGAGTTCGGTCTATTCCTAGTTTTCCCATCCCCTTGATTTACCAGGCTATTATGGGGATCCTTGCCTCGAGATTGATCGGGGACAAGGGAGGAGACACACTACTATATTGTTGGTCCCCCATCATTGCACAGATCGAGGGTCATGGCCGGATTTATGCCTGGGGAGTAGATATACTTGGGACTACCTACCACGACTTATACAGGGTAGTCCATTTACAGGGGCAGTCTTTGAGCCACCCGACCTAGTTTATGAGCTGGGTTTATGAGCACTTCATTCCCTATGGTAGAGGTGTAGAGGTGGCGGATCCCGAGCTGTGAGGGCAGCCAGATGGATAGATATGTCGGTGCTCAAAGCACCTCACCAGCCAGTTGCTTCGCTGACCACTGATGACATGGAGGCCACACCGTATCAGGCCATGGCAGGTTTATGGGGTGAGGAGGCTCTTACTTTGATCTCCTACTCCACCACAGGGCAGCTTGTTGATAGAGTAGGGAGAGTGGAGATACACCCCTTTGGCCGAGTTCCTCGCAGTTTGGCCTACCTTATATGGGTATGCTTCCCCCGGTAGTGCCAGTATACAGGTCAGTTCGAGAGGCCAGGGGGTCCTAGAGGCCGTGGTTGGACAATTGTTACACATGGCATTCCTATTGCGGCCAGGAGGGTAGTACGTGCCCGAGGGAGAGCCGGTGCTCCTCAGGCACCCCTACTTCAGATTCCACGGGTCCTACCCATAGCAGCGATGACCCTATTGATATAGACTCTCAAGTCCAAGGAGTTCACAGGGGGAGAGATAGAGGAGGAGACCGAGGCCGAGGACAGCGAGTCAGGGGGAGAGGAGGACAGTGATCCTGAGTGGCATGACACTCAGGATATCATGCAGGCAGAGAGGGCAGAGCAGAGTGCAGAGAGGGTGACTCTGTTTTAAGAGGAGCCACTCTCCTAGGGCCATGGTGGGGAGGATGAGTCTGTTGCGGGATGCTACATTCGCTCCAGCCACGGGGAGCACCTCAGTCAGCGGGCATCTGTGGCAGGTGCTGACCCTAGAGATCCATCCTGGAGGCCCGGTGATCCGAGTAAGTTATCTTCCCTTTGCTTTGAGTTAGGATTGCTTTAATTGCCATCTCTCCTTTTGTTTACACTTGTGTTTATCTCTTGTTTTATTTCTAATTTGTTTTCTCCTTTGTTTGCACAGAGACCGATGAGTGGCGAGACCTAATTCACAGGGTATGCACCGATACCCTGATGATCCCTATGGAGAGGACCCATGCAGAGTTGATCTGTGGATGCAGGGGAGCCCTCAGCAGCTAGCAGACATACTGACATCTTTTCCCCTATCTGGCATGTGGCCAGGATGGTATCGACTCTCCATGTACGGAGCTAGTGGGGTATAGGACAGCTGAGCGCCTGATGAGGAGTCATTCTCGTGGTGAGACTGCGGCTACCCCTCGGGATCCTGAGCCCTCCATGCACTCAGAGCACCGGCGTAGCTGAGTCCTAGGCATGGGCGTGCACCTTCAGAGGGGTCTCATAGGGATTGAGAAGCCACTTGGCTCTCCTATATTTTTGTATGATGATTTTTGTACTTCCCGGGCTCTTTGAGCGTTTTGACCATGCTTAGCGCATGATGGCATTATACAGGAATTTTGACCATTTATATATTATATATATATATATTTTTTTGTATCAAACCTTGGCATCTATGATTTTGTTTCCATTCCATTATGTGAACTATGATGTTATGCTTATATGCTTTTTAGAATGTATGCAATGGAGAACAAATGATACAAATGTTTACTTTCTTTTTGTATTTCATGATGCTGATATATGATAATGTAGATACAATGTGATTTTGAATCTTAGTTTCTGTAAGCAATTTTGGATACTTCATATTTGTTTTGGCAAAGTGGTGAAGATAAGCCGGTATGATGAGTAGATAGACTTGCCCCACTCCTAACCCCACGCAACTAGTAAGATGCGAGGGCTCATCACCGAGAGCTGGAAAGGGCACAAGTTATGAAATGTGTTGAAATGATAGTGATGAGAGATAGACAAAGCTTTGGTGGAACCAAATTAGGATGCTACAAGCCTACTCTACTCGAGTGACTCCATAGTTTGGGATGCAACTTGCTTTGTGGTTTATCTAGACTTAGATCCGTAGATGGCCACATGGTAGACAAAATCTGGTTTTTAGGATTTTTAACTCTCTTGGAATTTTGACATCTGATTCATTTGTTTTTGACTCAAGACTTCAAGATTTGAATTGTTTGTTTATGACCTTTAACGTTTGTTTGTCAAGAGGACCCCCTACACTTTGCCCCATGCTACTAGTAAGAAGCGTGGGTTTATCACCGTGGGCAAGGCATAGGTGAGTAAGGGCATTTCCATCCTTTCCCAACCCTACGTCACTAGTAAGAGACACAAGCTCATCACCAAAGGTTGGTGGGGCAAGGAAATGTGTAAAATTAAAATTTTCTGTTTGATCTATATTTGACTTGTTTACTTGAGCAAAATGTCAGTGTGTTCTTATTTCCAAAGAGATATACGTACGGGATAGATGTGACACAATGAAGCTTCTAGAATAGACCATAGGCAAGACACCTATCCTAAGAAGAAACCAAAAGTGAGAACAAACCTGCAGATCTTGGTATGGTTACCGTTAAGACCTTGTCATATCTAGCTTTATTTGATGAAATGATTCCAAAATAGTTTGATGATATCATGGAAATAGAGAAGTATGATTAGAGTGTTTATGCCAACAACATCATGAGTTTGTAATGAATTACTTTGAGAATAAATTCCTTGATCACAAAATTGTATGAAACAAGCGGACAAAATGATCCTAACTATATGAAGATGCAATGTAGATATAGCTATACAAGTAATGTCGTTTCTTACGCGTAGAATCGTTTGAGGTGTAGGGAATTGACTGTTTCACCAAATTCCTCACCTTCCAGCATACATAGGAGATATGCACCATTTCCATAGTCCTTCATGACTCGGTATGGGCCCAACCATTTGGGCCGGAACTTCCTTCCTTCACCGGTCTTTTTGTCGATCCGGCTGTCTAGCCTTAGAACTAGATCACCTTCATATATGTCACGTTCATAGACTTTCTTGTTATACTACCGGCACATCCGGTCAGCATAGACTCTGTGCTGCTATTCGGCATCTATCCTAGCTTCATCTAGGATTTCTAGTTGGGAGAGATGTGCTTCTCTATAAGCGTCTTCATCTAGAATCCCTTGTAATGAGATACGGAGACTGGGTATTTCAACCTCAAGCGGGAGAACTGCTTCTGCCCCGAATACCAGTGAAAAAGGAGTGGCTCCTGTTGGTGTTCTTATTGAGGTTCAATGGTGGGCCCATAAGGCCGGATATAACTTCAAATTCCAATCTCATTTGTTTTCTTTCACCGTTTTAAGGAGAATGGCTTTTAATGTTTTGTTTGTCACCTCAGCCTGTCCATTGGCTTGAGGGTAATACAAGGAGGCCGTATGATGGCTTATTTTAAATTTATTACACAATTCACGAACTTCATCATTCTTAAAAGAAGTCCCATTATCCGAGATAATGATTTGTGGGACACCGTACTACAAATGATTTGGTTCAAAATGAACTTGGCAATTACAGAACCCGGTACAGTAGTAAGAGGCATGGCCTCTACCCACTTGGTAAAATATTCGGTGGCCGTGATTATGAAATTATGGCCATCTGTAGATGAGGGAGAGAACTTCCCTATCAAATCGAGGCCCCACGTAGAAAAGGGCCATGGAGTAGCGATTGGTTGTAGAGCTTGTGCCGGCATGTGGATCTCATGGGAGAATTCTTGGCACTTATGACACCTTCGTACAAACTCTACTGCGTCATGTTCTAAAGTAGGCCAGAAATAGCCCATTCGATGTATTTTATGAGTGGTGGCATGGCCACCGAAGTGGCCTCCACACATTCCACTATGAGATTCATGGAGAATCTTCTTGGATTCTTCTATGTCGACACATCTTAGAAGCATTCCATCGAATGCTTTTCGATAGAGCACTTGCTCTATAACGACGTATTTGGCTACAATAATGCGTAACCACCTTCTTTGTTGTGATGTAACACCTTCTAGATATGTATGGTCCATGATATAATTAATAATATCAGTGTACCAAGGACACTCAGAGATAGAAGGTCGGGTTTCGATGTAGTATATGCACTCATCGGAAAGTCCAGATCTACTAGATCACCTCCGTCTAATGGATTATCAGCTAACCAATCCGCGATGATTTGTCCTTTAACAAACTTCTGATTTATGAATGTTAATTCAAATTCACCCATTAAGGTTATAAAGCATCCAACCTTTTTAGATAAGGACCCTTGCGTGAGGAAAGTTCATAAATGCTCTGTCTTTACAATGACCTTTGTTTCTTGATTTAACATGTAATGTCTTAAGCGTTTGGTTACAAATACTATGGTGAGGCATTCTCATTCTACTTGTGTGTAGCATGTTTCATAGTCAAGCAATGTCCAGCTAATGAAATAGATCACATGTTCTCTCTTGTCATCGTCTTCTTGAGCCAGCATATAGGCTAGCAGAGACATTGGTAGCTCGAATATAAAATTAACGGGTGATCCGCTTAGGTGGCATTAGCGTAGGTGGTGATAACAAGAAATGCTTAACTACGTCGAAAGCTTCATTGCAGTCTTTGGTCCAATCAATGCTATAATCTTTCTTGAGTAGATTGTTGATTGGATGAATGGTGAAACTTAAGTCCGGGATGAATCTCCGGATTGCACCAAGTTTTCCGAGAAATGACCTAATTCCAGATTCATCCGAAGGTGGCACCATTTCAAGAACAACCTTAATTTTGGTTGGGTCAACATCAATCCCATGTGATGATATAATGTAACCTAGGAGCTTCCCCCTGTTACACCAAAGATGCATTTTTCTAGATTTAGCGTGACTCCGTATTCTATTAGACGTGAGAGAATGACACGAAGCACTTTCGGATGGTCACAACGCTTCTTGGCCTTGGCCAACAAGTCATCTACGTAGGATTCCATGATTTTGTGAATAAGATCATGAAATATGTACGTCATAGCCCGCTGGTATGTAGCGCCAGCATTCTTGAGACCGAATGGCATAACAACATAGCAATAGGTTCCCCAAGGAGTTATAAACGTGGTTTTAGCTTGATCTTGTTCGGATATTCTGATTTGATTGTATCCCGAGAATCCATCCATGAGAGATAAAAGCTCAAATCTAGTTGTTGCATCAACAATGACGTCTATGGATGGTAATGGGAAGTCATCTTTAGGACATGCCTTGTTAATGTCTCGGAAGTCTATGCAGATGCGTATCTTTCCATTCTTTTTGAGAACCGGAACGATATTAGATACCCACTGAGAGTAATCGACTAGTTTGATGAATCCTACTTGGAGGAGCTTTATTACCTCCTCTTTCACCATGAGAGCTACCTTGGGTTTCATTGGTCTCGATTTTTGTTTAATCGGTTTTGCATCTGATTTAGTGACGAGGTTGTGCACCACAATGTGTGGTGTAACCCCTATCATTTCTTTATAATTAAATGCAAAATCCTTCTGATGTTCCTTGAGGATCCGAGTGTGTATTTCTACTTCTGATGGAGTTAATGAGGATCCTAACTTCAATATCCTTGGTTCATCTTCCGTTCCGATGTTAATATCAATTGTTTCTTTGATTAAAGAAGCGTTACCTTCTTCAAACTCAGGCGGGGCTGGAGGTAGTTCTAGATCATCTCCGTTCTCGACTGTGTATATGCTGAGTTCCTTTTGTGGGGGAAGTTCTGTCATGGGATTCCCGAAGTAAGAAGATGAATGTGGGATTAAAGACAAATCTATTACGTGATGGGTGAGATGTAACGCCGCATAGGTGTTTAAGTAATCAAGAGTGATTGTATCACTATCAATGTGGTTTAGGATAGTAGATTTGTTCTCATCTCTATTCATTAGAAGAAGGTTTGACATTGTTTTCACGAATGGTTCTATATGAAGGGATACCATGAAATGGGTGTCCTCCAACTTACTATTTGGAGTAAAGCGTGACGCTGAGGTTGCTATTGAATCGGCGAGAAGATTTTGTTCTCACGGGATTGCCTCAATTGATATGAAGTCAAACTCCTTGCTTAAATTCAATACAACTACTTTGTAGAGCTATAAGTGCTCGGCTCTGTTTCATACACCTCAGAGACTTGGTTTGCTACCAATTGTGAGTCTCCTAACACTCTGATGTTATCAACACCGATTCTCTTAGCTAAGATGAGGCCAAGGAGGAGGGCTTCATACTCAGCCGTTGTTGTTTGTGCATTCAAAATTTAGTTTAAAGGCAAATGGTAGGACTTTTCCCTCGGGAGAAGTAAGGATTACACCTACCCCAGCTCCGTAATGACATCTAGCTCCATCAAAATGGAGAGTCCAATACTTAGCTGGGAATATGGGCGCTTGGGATATTTGTTGTGTTAACATCCTCTACCTCTATCATGTAGAGATCCACTTGGAAGAGAGCCAACACCTAGGGTAGATCCCATGCCTACAAAATCAAATGGTAGGAACATTGGTAGATCCTGTTCTAGCAATTCAACAATTTTTGTAGTAGTTCCTAATGATATTGTTTCTACAATGTTAGCCTCATCCTTGAGGGCTGGGATCATCTTGACTAGGCTCATAGTTTCAAGATCTATTGTAGGCACCAACTTTTCTTCTGGTTTCACGTCAGTGGGTTTATTAAGTTGGTTTGTTGGGAGTTCAAACTCCGAGTGCATGCCTGGTCTTCTCTTTAAGTCAGCCAGGTGTATATCGAATGGTTTTGGATCACCTTTGGCCATGAACACCTTTCCTAAATGCAAGAATCTTACTTCTTGAAATAACGTAGAAGGGATAGCCTTCATACGGTGTATCCATGGTCGGTCGAGAATCATATTATAGTTAGTTTCCCGATCTATAATATAAAACTCAGTCAGGATTGTTTTGGGTCCTAAGGTGACCGGTAGTATTATAGTTCCAATTGAAGTGGCTTTAAGGCTTATCATAGCCTCTTAGTGTATTTCGAGTCGTGGAACAATTTGTTTCTCCATACCCTAGCTTTTGAAGGAAAGAGAAGGGGACTATATTAACTACTGCCCCATCATCAACCATCGCGTGTTTCACATAATTGTTATAAACCCACACTTGCAAGTGTAAGGCTGGATCACCTCGGCATGCGATCTCAGATTCGTTGGCATTTTGTTTATTTTGAATATGAATTCGACATCCCTATCCGGCTGTCCCGGAGGATGGATATCAAAGTCTACATGGTTTACCTATGTTTCGGGAGGTGGAGTGATGTTAATTAAATGACCTAAGCCTAATGCCTCTAAAAGAGCAGCCCTGTGAGCAGGGGAGTTCTTCAATAAATCCAAAAAGGAGATGTGCGAGAAGGTTTTTGTTAGATCATTAATTAAATCATAAGCACCCACGGGCTTTATTAATACTTGTTGGATATTGTCTGTCTCTAGCGGGTAGCTTGGACTTAGCTGAGAGGAATATTCTCGTGTCCTTGTTATAGCTTCTACGGGTAGTTCGGCATCTAACTCCACTAAACCGACTATCTTAGGTCGTGGCTGACTTCCTAATTGTGGCACAACTAATGGATTCAGTGAAGTTGAGGCTTCATGATCATTGTTTCCTATAATTACACCCTTGTTTGTCCCATTCAGATTTAACTTGTTATTGTTGTGATTTGGGAGCGGATCATTGAAGATCTTGAGGGGTGCATTTTGAGGGGAGACTGCCCCTGTAAAAGTATTTGGTGCCGGTGATGTAGGATCTGCCAAGAACATATCTATGAAAAGTTGTCTTTGTTCATCTGGAAAATGTTGCATGAACTTATTGTAGTCATGGCATGTTCTGGTGTCATGGCCCTAATTTTGTGGAAACCACAATACGAGTTAGGATTGTAATTCCTAGTTTGTTGGCTAGGTGTATATTGTGGGCCGAAACTCGGATCAACACGTTGCCTATTATGATTAAAGTTTTGCATTTGTTGTTTTTGGCTTTGGTTCTGGTTTTGATACCCAATTGAGTTTTGGCTTGGACCTTGTGTAGGATTTCACCATTGTTGTTGTTGTTGTTGTTGTGGATGATTAAAATCCACTGTATTGATTGTTGGAGTAAAGTTGTTGTTTCGTTGGTTGTTTATTTGTGGTGGAGTATTCACAACATTTACCTTTCTAACCTGATCGGTTACTCCATCTGTTGTCACTCCATGATTTTTATTAAGGATTTTAGGTCCTTGATTGACATTCATGGTAGTAGGATAAGTTGTAGTGTTCTGGTTGGAGGTGATTAACCTCCCGTTTGCTCCATATGTTTTGCGACCACTATCAATTGCCGCTTGATCTATTCGGAGAGCGCTCTCAAGTACTTCATCGTAAGTTCTTAGTGGGAACTTCTAGACTTCTTCCTTCACTTCTCTGCTGAGAGAATGAAGGAATAAATCACATAGTTCCATCTAATCCATATTTGGAGCACTTGCCGAAGAATAAAGAACTGTACACCACCTTTGGATGAAATGGGCGATAGATTCATTGTGTTCTTGCTTAATATGCAAGAATTCCTTGATTCCTGTTCTTAATAGTTTGTTCATGTCAAATGCCTTGATGAACTCTGAAATGAGTTGCTTGAACGAATGGATGGAAGCCTCAGGTATTCTATAATACCAATCGAGAGCGATGCCTTCCAAGGTTTTTGGGAATATTTTAGCAACAACCCCATCCCAAGGGAGTAATTCTCGAATGGCTGTAGCGTAAGCCTTGATATGTGCATTCGGATCTCCCTCACCTTTGTACTTGGGAAAATCAGGAAGGGGTCTTGGAAGCATGACGCTTCGTATGGTGAAATCTAAGGGCTCTTTCAAATATTCTGAGTAAGTCCCTATCGCATATGTTTCGACCATTGATGGTGCCTGCTGAGGGAGCGGCGGTGGAATGGGTTGTTGACATGGCGTTGCATATGCGTTGGTAGGAGCATAAGGAAACCCCTGTGGTTGAGTAAAAATTCTAGGAGAGGAGAACATGTCCCCTTGTGGTGATTTGGAATACATGTTTAAGTATGAAGGGGTATTGTCCAAGAATGGATTATTTTGTACTAGACCGGGAGGTGTCAGAACGGTGTTAGAAATGACGGTTCTAGTCGGCGTTTGTTGTGAATACTGAGGAGTCACGCCTAACGTACCTATTCCTGTGAGGAGGTCTATTTGGCTAGGATTAGAATTTCCTACCTGCATGAGTTGAGAATGGTGATTTTCCTGAGCAAGTTCTAACCCCCTCACTTTTTCTACTAACGTTGAAATGACTTCATTTGGTGAAGTCACGGTATTTTTCCTTAGCGGCGTTTGTTGTATATCATGGTGTTGTATAGGCATGTGATATCCTACTATGAATTGATCGCTGCCCTACCAAGTTTCCCTAGGGAATTTCCTGTATGCAGTGGCATGAAGGTATTTCCTTGAAAAGAGACCTCGGGTTGTGTTTGTAAATTCCCTATAGGTGGGTACATACTCCGAGAGCATTGTTCATTCCTGACATAATGTACTGAATGTTCATCATCTAAACCTAGGTATGGGTCTGATTGTCTGCTAATTTGTGGTCTAAGTAGTATCTGAGGAGACGAACCAGATTCTCCTGTGAATGTCATATTGTTCGAGCCTGAAGGCTCTGTTTGTTGTGTTTGAGCGAGCTGATCCAACTCCTCTATTTGGAAAGATGAGCTATATCTGACCCTTGGAGTTTGTGTTGACAACTGGTTAGTTGAGTAGTTGTCACCCCATACTGAGAGCGAGGGTGATGATTATCTATTCAGTTGAGCATAGTATGCCTCAAGACCTAAGAGAGGCCTACCATATGCATCGAATCCCGACATATTCGGGGGTATATGAATACCCGCAGAATAATGGGAAGGAGTGAAGGTGATGGTGAAAGCTAATGAGGTAGTAAAGACAAAAAAAGTCATTTAATTTAAAAGAACCAGTAGAAATCTGACTCCAGACCAGAAAGTAGAAAATTTCACATCGGGTTCACCAATTTTGTATGATGGAAAAGTGACAAGTGAGTGTGGGAATCTACAAGTAACTTTTCCTCACACCCGACCTCCCGAGGTCATGCCGAGACAGCCGGTGGGGATTGAATATGCGTGGGATGTAGACAAACTAGTTAGGCAATCTGATGTCTTCGATGCGCACTAGTGGAAATTGTGAATCTAAGGAAAAGAAGGCCCTCCTAACCTAAACTGGTGTGATAGATTGATTAGCAAGGATGACTACTCGAAGGCTCCAATCAATATCGAGCTCTGGCGTGATTCGGTCTATGGGTTGTGGAATACGTGGAAAATGACCTAGGATAGTTTCGTATGTTTCCAGATAAGGTCATAGGGTGGATGGTAAATATAATTGACTCTATGGGTGATTCTCTGCCTAGTCCAGAATTCCTTAGCTTCATTAGCTGCTATGTCTAACAAGGATAACTATTCAATAATGATAGGTGGAAGTGGAGTAGATCTGAATACTAGTGTGCGTAAGCCAGCATCAATGTCAAATTGACCTGTAGATTCATTGGGTTGAGGGATTTGTGGGTCACAACCATAGATTCATGGTTGTTGTGGACCTACTATGGTCATGTGTGGAATCAGTCCCTAATCCCTAGTATCCAATAGTCATATGCTTTTTCAGCCTCTATATTTAGAATTATCAATTGTGTGATCTTTTCAGAGTATCTCACAGTGTTCGTGCAACCTGAATTCTTAAGCTGGTATCTATATCTGTGAGAGTGTCTCCTACGTCTGGCATGGGACCAAAGGATCACAACCAAATGTTTTCTCTCTTTCAAACCCTTCCACAGTCATGTGGATATGTATCTAGGGTAATCTGTAGTTTGGTTGATTTGACCAAAACATGTGTGCTTGGTCATCTTCTATGTTTAACCCATGTAATTGGGAACTGATTTGTTGTAAGTTTACCATTGTTCGAAAAGACTTGGATCCTAAGATTCTGATCTATATCAGTTATTGCTGTGATGAGATTGGGTTGGGGCACGATTGGCTCGAATACGTATTCTCTGGGCTCTCTAGGTCCCGTGATTGTCATACAAAAGCAACAACGTAAATCCAATTGCAGCAAAGTGAAATTAACTATGTAAAGTGTTTCTATAGCATATATGACTTCTCTATTTTTGTATTTTTCTGATGAATTTATATGAATGAAATTTGAAGGAGCATATTTTAATATATCTAGAAATTGACAATTAATCTAATGACAAATTTAAAACAAACAAAGCAACCGAGTATAGCTACTTGCCTGTGCAGTTGTAAATCTATTCTAAACAATGAAATAACTGATCTAATCTATTTGAAAGACTCTCGATCCTACCTCATAAGTGAGGAATGAATCATAGTTTCTCAGAAACTATCAATCCCCACAGCTTCCCTAGCAATATCAAAAGTAAAATTGACTGAAATAAAGTGATTGGCTACTCTATTTGATATGCTTCTAATTAGAACTTTGAAAGCTAGAACCTGGATTCTATAGAATAGTGGCGAATCCGATGGTGTGTGTGGCTTTGTCCCCTCAGTGTGATCTCCTCGTTCCTTCATGTTCACGTGGATCCAGAAAAGTGTGTAATGCTAGCATCAACAAAAGTAGATATTGGAGTAAAGGCAGCTTTAGGATACAGACTGAATACAATGCGAGTAGGAGAGGGATAGCGCAAGAGTACAGAGCTTGGCTTATGCAATTCCTAGCGGGATTTATTGCGAGTCATGCAACATAAAACGTCCAGAACCTAAAACTATCATGTTTGAAGAACAAAACCTGCAACTTTAATGGCTTTCTATTGATAAACAAACTATCTTACTCCAATGGATTGGATGAAATAACAATAGCACTTGCACAAGATGGATATGTGGCTTCCTAACAACAAAACAACACTAACTAGGCATGTAATGAATAAAACTATGAATTCTAAGAAAACAAGAACTGAAACACTGAAATGAGAAATTGAGAGGCAAATTTGAGGGGCCATTTGCTTGAGCACAAGCCAACTATTTATAGCATTTGCATTTACCCAAGGTAAAAACCAAATTGATCTCTTAAACTATAAACAATGGCAAAACACTATTCCAGGGAACCAGAATCATTAATGCAAGCTCAAGGCGGTGAAAAAAGCTGGTAAACGTTGAAATTTACGTGAGTCGCATTAAAAGAGCATTCTAGAAAATGCGTGAAGGACCACCGCCATAAGCAGGGCGGCGGTTACTGGACCACCTCCCTTCCTGGTGGCGGTCACGAGACCGCCGCCTAGGCAAGGCAGGCAGGTTTCATCACTGAAGAATAAAACACAAAGAAAAGAGGGGAAAAGAGAACAACAAAGCACGCAGGGGCTAAGCGGGGCATGTGGGATGTTAACGCACACTTGGGGAGATTTTCTAGATCCCGAACACCTTGCGAGGAGACCTGTATCATCATTGGGGCACGTGTTACATTGTTCCGGTAGTGTAGTACCCTACAATTTTGGGTACGTACAGTATGCTAGTATACTTTTTACGACTTAGAAATGTACCTGAGTGTGTGATTTTGTGTCTACATGTTTACCCACTTTATGTTTTGAATTGAATACTTGATAACATAAAGTAGATAATGGGTATGTACCTAATAACCATGTAGAATATGATGGTGATAACGTGTCGAGGAGATAATTGAAAGCATGGAGTGATGACAATGAAGTATGGAAGCTAAGAAAAAGGAAGTGAACCTAGGGGTGAAGCATATGCATTGTACCATGTTGTACCTATTTTTATTATATCTTGATGTAGGGTTACTTCTTGTTGTGTATTAAGGACAAACCTACAAAATAAGAGTGAAAGAGTAGTTAAAGTCATGTATTATGAAAACTCTACAAAAGTATGTAATTGTGTGTAAAAATAGTAAATGGAAAGTATGCGCTTGATGAACATGAGTGTAAAAGGATAGAAAATGTCCTTAAAATGTTGTAGAAGAGCGATATTTTTGTGATCTCACACCAAAAGTGAGTTTTTAGGTGATCTCATGGTAAGAATGAGTTTTTGGGAGATCTCATGCCAAGTGCTATTAGAGTAGGTATTTACCTTAGCTCATGTTTGCCCTAGGTACATTATTTACCTTTATTGTATTTATCCTCTCCCACTTATGTGTGTGGATATTTCTTTTTATTTATTTAGATATTAGGAGATATTATCTAGTTGTTAGGTATAGTTCTTTCCTTGATCTATGGTATTAACTAGTTCTTTCCTAGATCTATGGTATTGACTAGATCCTTGATGTCTAGTTCTCTCATAAATCTATGGAATTGACTAGTACTTTCCATGATTTATGGTTTGATCTATGACCTTGATTGGTTCTTAGATTGTTATTCCTTGCCTATATAAGCAAGTTCCATTCTCATTGTATTTCTTTTTGTTAGAGTAGGTATTTACCTTAGCTCATGTTCACCTAGGTACATTATTTACCTTTATTGTATTTATCCTCACCCACTTATGTGTGTGGATATTTATTTTATTTATTTAGATATTAGGAGATATTATCTAGTTGTTAGGTATAGTTCTTTCCTTGATCTATGGTATTGAATAGTTCTTTTATGTATCTATGGTATTGACTAGATCATTGATGTCTAGTTCTCTCATAAATCTATGGACTTGACTAGTTATTTGATGACTAGTTCTTTCCATGATTTATGGCTTGATCTACGACCTTGACTAGTTCTTAAATTGTTATTCCTTGCCTATATAAGCAAGGCCCATTCTCATTGTATTTCATTGAGTTCCATAATAATATATGATATTGTTTGCTCATTTTTTTGCAAAGGTTTATGTAAATTTATTCTGGCGAATTGCTTTCATCTTATTGATCGTGATGTTTGATTAGCATCTGTGTTCTTGGCTTGGCACAATCTGGTTATCGTTCCTTTTAAGTGCAAGTTTTTTGGGTGATCTCACACCATGGAAGAAGAGTTTTGGGGAGAGAGGTCTAGTGTTACTCTCCTTCCATGATTGCCTCCCTGAATTGTAATGTCCACTCCTCTTCGACACTTATTTTACTATGATCTTGATTATCATTGATTAGAGACATGGATATTGATATGGTATTTTGGTTAGTATGTTGATAGCCAGTATGGACATCTTGATTATTTATATGTTCTGACTCATATTGTGGATAGATATTTCAGTATTTGATGATGATCTAGAGATGTTACTTTGTTATATACTGACGTTTTAGATTCTTGACGATGATGATTATGTTTGGATGTTTGGACTGACCTTATGATCTTCTTGATGTTATGACTTATCAAAATTGATATGTTCAATGATTGCAAATAATTGATAGAAATTCCTAACTTTGATGATGATGATATAGCTATGTGTATGATGTTTATTGGATGATATGTATGGGTGTTTTATTTCTTGATGTGTTTAATGTGTCCTTGAGGCTGAAGGGGTATTTTTGATTGGTTATAGTAAATTATATCATGACAACATGAAAGGGCTAGGAGACTAATAATGGAGGAATATTAGATATTTGCAACAAGGTCACCTTGGCAACTTCGTGTCATGTGTATTGTTGTGTTTGTTAGGAGGTCCCCATGGGGAGGTAACCTCATGTGTGACCAAGGGGTTTGAATGATTGTTTTATTTCCTTTATTTTATTTATTTAGTTATGTATGTGATTTATTTATTGTGATGTAATTCTCACTTTATTATTGCTTAAGTAATGTTCTTGGTTTATTAAATTAATCATGTGATTAGACTAGGTTGGGATGTGAATATGTGGGCATTAAATGGGTTAGATAGTCATTTTAGCTTTCTTGATTTTAATTAGATTTGAATTTATTTTTTTAAGTGTACTTGTCCCCATCACCCAAACTCGAATTTGGGCTTAGAGCCTACTTTTAGAGGCTTGTGGGATAAGTTAAACTTGTCCCATACCTCTTAAAACTTCCTACCAACTATACCTATCATGTAAGGGGTCAAAATTATCCCTCATGATGTTTTTTAATGAAAAAGGGACAATTAATGTCACCTTTTTACTTACCTTCTTTATTGTGTCCTTTGGAAGTATGGAGTGGATGTTTGTGTGTAAGTGGAACTTGTCATACCCTCACCTCACCCATTTATGAGTCTTGGTCCTTGTGTTGACTTGGTGAGGTGGATTGGAGGAAGAGTGATGTGGCATCCTACATGGAGCCACCTCACCATCCTCTCCTCTTTTTCTATTTATTGGAGTCATTTTGGAGTTTTGGGTGTTACTTGGTTTTGATTATAGACTTACATATTCTGGAATTAGCTTAGACTCCTTGCTTGGGAGCTTTGGGAGCTTGCATTTGGGGATTTTCTTGGATTTGGAGGAGATTGAAGTTTTTTTTTTTAAGATTTTGGAAGCTATTATGGAAAGCTAGGGTATATTCCTTGCATTATTGTTCTTTTTTTGCATTGTGATGTTATTGTGTTATAAATTGGTGTATTTTGGTGAATTGTATGGGTTGGGTAGATCTTTGCCTTAGGGTGGTGTTGGGAGAGGAAATGGAGTTCATTCTTGTGGAGGTAAAAGGGAGTATGTGAGGATTTTTGTGGAGGGAGTGTGGGAGGGGTGCTCCACCTATGTGGAGCTAAAAGGTTTATATATCAAATTTGTATACTTGATTGGAGAGAAAAGGTGTTGGGTGTGAATGTGAAAGTGCACTTGGAGGCTTTGGGTGAACCCCCATCCCACATGGGAGGTATAAGGAGATGACTCCATGTTATCCTCTCCTTTGGGCTTATTTTGAAAGCCTTTCTGTTTTTTGGAAAATTGTAAATGGATTCTTGATATTGTGTTTTTAGTTGTATGTGCAAGTGTTGTTTGTGTGTTTGTTGTGTTGTGGAAGCCTTTGTAAAGAGGTTCCACATTTGATTAATGTCCTTTATTTCTATTTTGGGGCTCGTGTGCCAATGAGAAGGGTGGCTTCCTCTTCTCATTGGAATAGGTTGGGAGGAGAGCATTTTCTACTCCCCTTTTATTATTATTTTTATTTGGAGATGAAGGAGAAAATCTATGGAGTTACAAATTGATCAAGAGATGAATATATATGCTTTGAGACCAAAAGAAAGAATCCTTTTTGTAAATTTTACCATGTTGTTTCCAGCTTTGAGTGGAAGGCTTGTATATTCTTGTATTTGAAGAGAGTTCTTGTAAATTTATTTATAAAACTATGTATTGTAATGGTTGAATGAAGGAAGTTGTAAGTTGTATTTTTAAAGAAAATGTAACTCTTTTCAAATCTAAAATTTAATCAAAAGTTGCATTGTTACTTCATTTTGGAAAATGGTTCTTTTGGATTGGAAATGAATGTAAGTTGAAAAGAAGAATTTGAATGTGCATTTTAAATGGAAATGTGACTCTTGTAAATATGCAACTTAATCAAGAAATTTGTATTATAATTGCATTTTGGGAGTGTTTATCTTGCATTGAAATTACTTGAAGGTGTATTAATTGTTTTCCTTTTTTTTTTCTCTTAGCAATCTTGGTTTTAAAAAAAAAAATATTATAGTGGGGTGGGGAACGATGCCCCCACCCCAATCTTTAATTAAAAAAAAGTAGGGGTGGGGATGGCACCCCCACCCCCCATTTATCATCCCAAACTAAATTGCAATGAGTCCATTCTTTTGTGTAAAGCTCTGGTTATGGGCTGAACTGAAGTTTTCTCAATATATATTGCATTTTCAATGGCCGTCATATTACTCTTAGCTATAGATTTCACATATAATGCTACATTTTCAAATACAAAAATAAAAAACATATATTGTATATATAGGATAATGGATATACCCACAACCTCGTAAATATCTAGATTTAAGCAAGATAAATAAGGATAAATGGACACCCACAAGCAAAGTAATATGGTTGTCTTCCTTTAATATATATATATATATATATATATATATATATATATAGAAACTACAAACCCTAAGAGACACTAAAATGAAAAGGAGAACAAATGAAGGAAGAAGTTTCTTCCTCATTTCCAGATCTTCAATAAAAAAACAACAAAAAAATCCTTCATAGTTTTCCTTAGCTCCATGGCCTCCATGCTCCCAAACCTACAAATCAAAAATGTGCAAATGAGAGAGTTAGGGAAAATAAAATGAATAAAAGAGATCATAAGGATTTTTAGGGCTTTTAGAGAAAACCTAAAATCCAAGGGCACATATTGATTAAATCTAATGGTAGAGATTTAACCCTACAACACTTTAAGTGATAGAAATTTTGTGGGATTGGGTTTTAAATAAAAATGTATGGGTATTTAGTGAATGGGGCCACTTAGTGCTCTAGTGAGTTAGAATAAGTTGTAACCCTTCTCTTTTGGACCAATAATTTTATAAATGAGACTTGATTATAGGGTAATTAAACAAATGATAGGGTGCACGAGAAATTATATAATGATCTAAAAGAATCAAATTAATTAGAATTAAAATGTATAGTTAAATAATTATATAATGGAATGGATGTTAGGTTTAAACCAACTTAGGAGATGGCCCTTTTATAACTCAAGAGGATATTTAAATGAGTGAAATAATGGGATTAATTAGCCGATTTTATAAAATAAATATTAATGAATCCTTCAAGAAGGTTGAATTCCGAAATGAATTTAGAATTTGATTAATAATATTTAATTATTAATTTAATTCCGACTACCTTATAAATGTGTGGAAATAATCAAATGGTAATTAATTAAACATAGTTAATGTTTATCACTATTGCAACCTTTTAAAAAAGAAAAAATCTGTAATTTTTCGTAATTAATTAATGAGGTTTGCCATGGTGTTGGAGCATCAAATTTATGGGTGTTACATGACATATACACCACTGTAGATGGTGTGATGTGTTTAGTTCTACAGTGTTCCAAATGTATTGATTATCCCAATTATAGGATATTATAGGATATTACATGCATTATGTATTCGAGGCCAACATTTGATCTTATGAAACCACTCGTGAATTGCTGAAAATTGTGTTGATCTCGAGAAAAATTTTATATCTTCCTTAGGACATAAGTTCCCAAGGGAGGTCAAGAACTTGGGAACTAGTTTCTATAGTGGGGATGCGAGTCTTTGTTGTATTGAGGACCCAAATTAGAATTTGGGGTCGTTGTAACTGTAACATTTTTCATTTCTTGTACTATACAGGCTTGTACTAAAGCACTAAAGAATTGTATGGGGTGACTAGTTCATCCAATGTATGCCCCACCTTGTTTGGGGTTCATACGACATCACTAGGATAATGTTTCCCAAAGCAGAGGACTAGATGCTAATCTAAAATAGATTCCCTACGGGGAATTTGCATGGTAGAAACCAAGGCACATGCAAACAAAGTGGCTAGAAATATGTGTTAGTAGAAAAAGTGACAAGCATGTTATAGAAGACAATCTAAACAAGCAATAGTGCACACAAAGGAGAGACCATGAATATCATGTTTCATACATGGGACATCACTCACAATGTCACAACAAAATCAAGTCTAAAGCAACCAAATGTATACAAGCAATGATCAATAAAGAAATATGTAAAATCCTATAAACAATGGCATACAATAGAAAACAATGGAAAGAAAAGTGTAACAGATAACCATGGTGGAAAATAATTCCTACAAATTAAATGTTGCACATGAATCATGCATTATCATGTTAGAGAGATAAAGAGTATGTCAAAGCATGTATGTATCAATGGAACAAGTAGTGTTCTAGTAAGAATATGAAGTAGTATAAAATGAAATAATAGCACTTGTGATGTATAAGATTAATAGATGTAGATGCCCCCAGAACCTTGATGGGACTGGTAAGATGTATAGTGTCAATCCTCCTTGCTATGTGTAAGGATATGTAATAAGTCTGCATTCACAACTATAGAACAAGTGAATGCGCATGTGTATATGATAAATATAATGACATAATAAGTATATGTCTAGCATGGGAAACAAAGTGTACATGTAACTATAATAAAATAAAGAGTAAGATGTAACCAAGATGTGCAACATGTTGTGAATGAGAGAGATGAAATGATATGCAATGTGAATGTGACAGATTCACATCCCCCCTTCCCCCGCCCCTGAAAAAATTTGGATGAGTATGATATGGGGTTAAATTATAAATGACCCTCAATAGTAAATAATGAACCATAGAACAAGTTTGTATCATCGGAAATGGTTTGACAAATGTGTGCTAGAAAGATAAATCCATGAAGCACAGAGTGTATAGTGTAGATTAGGATATTAGGATATGTGAGAAGAAAATTCTAGAAAGATGTATCATGAAGCACGAAAGGTGAAATGTGTAATGTGTGAGGTTTATGGATGTAGTATGCCCTCAATAGTAAATTTTGAACCTTAGCACAAGAGTATGTCATAGGGTAGTGAAGATACAAGTTATGTACTAAGTTGTGTAAGATGAATGGGAAAGACTACATGTGAAGCACGGAGCGTAAAAAAATAAATGTGAGACACATGAGGACGTTGGGGAAGTAAGCATGATTCATGCCAATTGTATTATGGTGAGTAATCTATCCAATGAAAGTAAATGGAAAGGTTCCTCCACCCGATTCCTAAGGAGATAAAGGCATGTGGCCATGCTCGATATTGGTGATGTATGAGACTAATAATGTATCGGTGAAGGAGAACTATGTGATAAAGCGGGGTGAACACCTATGTGGATGAGACCTAAGAGGTGATGAGAACTTATGTGAAGGAGACCTAGGAGGTGAAGGAGGTGATGAACTCATATGTGAAGGGGTTTCCTAAGTACGGGAGTTAGGACGACAAGATGGATTGGTGGACCGATGTGAACGAATATGCCATGTGCAAATGGGAGAACTAGGTGCAGAATGTGCCTTAGATTTGAGAGTCCTAGGGGGCTAGATGCTTTATCTAGTGCTATGGTAACTTCAAGAAGAGGCTGAGACCACGTTGTGCATGGTGAAACACCATTGATAGTGATGAATTTCTTTTGCAAATAAATTTTAGAAACAAGTGCTTCATGGAAATGATAGCTTGAGTGGCAGAGCCAAGGAAGACCTAAGAACATGTCACAATATTTGATGGCAGGTGCCACAGTGACTAGCACAAGCATGGTGAGAGGCCCAATTATAATTGGAATCTTGACATAACCGTAATATTTGGGAGATGGATAGAAAATATGGGAGAGTAGATAGTTGATAGCAAAAAGAAGGGAAATAGACCACACACCCATATGAATTGATGCATTGATCATTATATTATTGATAGTATGAGGTCCAATAGAATCATTAATATGTAATTAATTAAAAGAGAATGTAACATGATAATCATGATCATAGAATGTAATGAATGGTGGAGATGCATCATCATTAACAACTAGAAAATAAAGAGGCCCCAATGAAGGAGGAGGCACAATGTGATATGTATGATTGGATGAAGAATCAAAAACTTTATTGTCATGCTTATGGAGAGGATCTTTAAAGATTTTGATAAAAAAATTCATTTATCGGCATAGATGCCAAGGCTCATGGAGCTCGATTGCATTTTTTTAATAATATCTTAAAAATATGTCGAGTTTAAAACATCAATCAAGTAGGATGTGTAATTCATTGATTATAGTCACATCTAGTATTTTCGTAATAATTTTGTCCTTTAGGGTGATATGGGTCCAGATTGAGTCGAGGATGAAGCATAATGAGATTACTCAATATTGATAAGTTGTGGTAATATAATGTGTGGAGCACAAAGAAATTTAGTAAATATACACTTTGTAGGATACCATTGAATCTTTTCAAAGTAGAGATAGTGTTAACAGTAGGTTTTACTTCAGTGGGCTTAGGAGATTGCTTGAAATTTGATTTTCTTTGAAACCGATTAGAATATGATGAAGCTTGATCATGGTACTTGAGTTTTCCCATAGAGATAATTTTTCCTTCATGTAACTTAATAGTATGGCATAATTTATAAAATGAAGGAGATTTATCAAAGATGAAACTTTCTTAAAGAGGAGATAAGAAACTTTGGACAATAATATATTACAATTCAGAATCTGCAAGTACATTGGTCATCTTAGTTAAGTTGTTCTTATATTGTAAAACATAATATTCTATATGCTCATTAGATCCTTGTTTGATTTTTTCAAATTGAACATAGGATATGTTAGAACTAATATTGATTGAAAAATGAGAAAGAAAATCATCGGCTAGATGTATGAATGATGTTATCAAATGAACAGTAGATCATAGAACCAATGCATAACATATTCTTAGAGGCTTCTAGAAATATATTAGCTAATAATGTATGATCATCCAAAAATCAAGACATGCCACATGAAAATATATAAGATGCTCTTTAGGGTCTACATGGCCATTTAATTTAGTGTTCATGTAGAATCACAACACCCCTAATTTTTTACAATTGAAATATTGAGATAGTCAGTGTCATTGCACAACATGTACCTTTTCCCAAAGTGTGGGACTTTACAATTGGGAAATCTCTCCAGAGAAAGGTCAGCTTCCTATTCCTAAATCTATCACCACTCACCCAATTGTAGAGAAACTAATCTAAATCCTACCCTAATTTTTCCAAGGAGACAAGGAAGAAGGATCACGTGAAAAGTAAACCTAATCTAACTAGAGGTGATGCACCAATAAGGAATGATGGGTATTTTAACTTGCATAGAGATGGAAAGAAACAAGTTTGAAGAGGATGATGAACAACATAGATCAAAACAATGCTACTATTCCATTCACCAAGTAAATATAACCACTGAGAACATGAAATATAATTAAACATACACAAATATCCTTGAATGTAATGAGAGATTAGAATAGAGAAAAAACACAAAAGAGGGTATTTAATCAACCACGGATCTATTTTATTGATCAAAGAGTTGATACAGTGCATTACAGAGGTCCAAAAGGCATAAAATTTTCATTACACTTTAAATGAGAGGTTTGAAGCTCCACAAATTTTCTCCTAGACAAAAAAAGAAGGGAGGGGCAAAGGCAAAACATCTAACCTTTAGAAATGTGCCCCTCCTTACAATTTATAGTAGAATATTTTGAAAGGAGGAGAGAGAGAGAGAGAGAGAGAGAGAATAATCCCTAAATTGCTCCAAAATCCTTCAAAAATTATTTTTATCCTAGTAATGAGTGTGGAGGATCTGTAAAATCTTTGCTCAATTAATGATCTTGCCTTTGTTGTTTGAATAAAGTAGCCTGGTTTTACTCCTAGGTATAGCTCCTAGCCTCTGTAGGCTTCATCATGATTTTCTTTCCACCAACCTCATTAATTTTCCTTCCTAGGCCACTCTATGTTGTTGACCTTAGAATCAGATTTCCAAACACTACAAGTTTGCAAAAATGGATTAAAAAAATGCGGGAGTTATTACAATTTGAAGTTTGGGCATGATTTTGGTCTTTCTCCAATGCATCAAGCTTTACACCTCAACCACTAAGCTCCCCTTTTACACCAACTAAGCAATGCATTCAATGCAGTTGGCTTGGTTTGCATGTTAACCCTTCACTACTCGTTTTCAACTCATCATTCACCTACCAGTTGCAACTAGTTGACATGGCTCGACTCCCAATGGATGATTCGAAGGATTTTAACATTTGGGTGGAGTTTAATAATTTCAGGGTTTCGGGCCCCTTCTTCATAGGATATTCCACCATACCCATCTTGGGCTTTACCCGCTCCATCCTTCGAACTATGCTACCCTCAAAACCTGAAATTGCTACCTTCTGAATCCATCCCGACTCGCCACGTGCAATCCTTTCCAGATTTAGAGATTTCCCACTTTAGAGATCATGAGCCCTTCACTTTGGGTTTCTCACACCTATAATCCCTAATCAAACCCTCAAACGTGTCGAATCCCAAAGTCTGAAAACTTTGGACTTTGGGTCCTTTTGATTATTGGGACTCACCTTCATGCCATTTTGGATCTCCAACCCATCTAACTCTGAAATTCCCGCTCATCATTCCTTGAACTCACCATTTACCTACTCCAAGTCACCATTTTACCGATCTTACTTCAGGACCTCATCACTTTTCCCCTCGTAATGCATCATTGGCCTGAGCTCAGGGAGCTCGGCCTTCACTCATTATGAACCCTACTTTCTTGCATCAAGCCTTTCATCAACTCGACTAAGCTCATGGCCACGTAGATGAATTCTACACATTTGAATCACCTTCAAGTAATTGATTCCATGAGTTGAGCTCATATCATTTGAGCTATCTTGAACTCGCTAATGATACTAAGCCCTTCACCTTACAACCTAGATTCACACTGAGTAAGTCTAACCTTCTTCAAACTCATACACGAGCTCATTTTCTTCCTTTGAGGTCAATGGATCCTTCAAACTTCCACTCGACCCTAAACTATCGTGTAAGGCTTACCGTGAGCTTAAGCTCTCATATAGTGCGGCTCGGTCACTCATGATAGTTGAGCTCGGACTCATTATTTTTCATTGTGAGCCTAATGATGTCGAGTTTACCTTTTCTCCTACGATGAGTTCATATTTTCCCGACAACCTCCAAATTCGGCCCTGACCATATTGCCATCGAGCTTCCACATTTCATTGGCTCATCAAGCCTCCCGAATTCTTCCACCACATTTCATGCAATGGGTGGGCTCCTTATTATCTCAGTCAACCCTTCGTTGCACCTATTTTGAGTTGTTAACATAACCAGCTCACCAAGTAGTTTCTTGAGCTACTCGGCAAGCTCTTTTGAGATTAATCCCCTTACAAGCCCCCTAGGGCATTTTTTCATATATTTTTTCATTTTTAAGGGGATTTTATGAATTCTTGATTGAAGAAGAGGAAATGAGTGCCTAGAGAATTGAAACATAGTATTTTATTTTCATGGGACATTTTGGTCATCTTTTGAGGTCGGATGTGGGCCCAGGTTGGCCAATTTTTCCTAGGGGCAAAAATTGTCAACAATTTGGTGACTCATGGGGACATGTGCCTACTACATGTTCTATACCAGTAGCCTTAGCATGTCCATTGGGAATGGAGTCACTATATACCTTTAAAGTGATCCAACCCTACTGAATTTGAAATCTTGGGGACCACTCACTGCTTGAAACTTGTTCATTCAGCTTGCTCGCACTCTAAATATTCATAAGAAAATATTGAAAATAAGTTTGTGACAGTGGAAAAGTGTCTTGACTTGGGGTTTTTACTTGTTTCTCTCTTCAACCCTATTATTCGAGACTAAAATGCACCTTTGAAATTTTCTAGAAACTTGATTCTACCAAGTGTGAAGCACATATTAACTAATGATTTCTTGGAATGTATTGCACGCTGCGCAGAGTTTTAGATCAAAAATTCTCAAGTTTTTACATCATGGAACTCTATTAAATCTTGATTCTTCCTTTCCTCCTAAAATTTTCATTCTCCAACTTCTGATGGAGACTACTTCCTTTTGAACCTGGCAGAGGATAATATGAATTCACCTATGATTGATCTTGAAGGATCGAAGAGTGAGAAATTAGTGGAATTTATCCTTAATCCTAATTTCAGTTGTTATGCATTTGTTTTCTTTTAAGATCTATAACTTTTCCTTACAAGTATGTGTTAGGTTATGGAGCATGTTTTCATGTGTGAAATTTTTGAAGACTGTACACTAAGAGTATTGTAAAATTTTCATGTATCCTTGTTGGGGTTCAGGGCCAGGTTGGGCCCTGAGTGGGGGTTTAGGGGTGGCGGCCCCCGATAGTAGGGGTTTGGGGGCACAGCCCCCGAAAAAAAAAAAAATTGGGCCTTAAAATGTGCCCGATATATCGAGAAACGTGATTTTCTCATATGGGCAGGATTTTGACCCATAGGTTTATGGGACGGTTTTGTAAAACTACTTAAGCAGTTGTCTATTTATATGGTTTTATGTATATGATAGAAGAATGAAAAACATTGCAGATGTGCTTTGAATTCGGGTGTGAATTCTATAGAGTTTGTTGAGAATAGCTCCAAACAGATTTGGGTATTATATTGAGAGAGTGGTGGCTTGTAATAAATTCTGAGCAAGTGATTCTTTGTGGACATAGCCCAAATTAGGTGAATCACGTTAAATATTGTCTCTTTATGTTGTGTTATTTTATTCTCGCACTTTTATTTGAGATCTGTAATAATTTTCTGCACATTAGTTTCTACTGTTGCGATTCTTGAGGGATTATTCCGCATATTTTATCACTTGTTTCCTAATAATTGGTATCAAAGCCTAGTATTGGTTTTCTAAAGTGTTGAATCGTAGGGAAAATTTTATCTTGAGTGGGAGCTATGGAAGATGATGGAAGATCTAGGGTTGATAAATTCAACAGGCAGAATTTTTGTCTTTGGAAGATGCAGATGGAAGATTACCTTTATCAAAAGGATCTTTATACTCCACTGTCTGAGAAGGTGAACAAACCCTCGAGCATGACGGATGTGGAATGGGATTTGCTTTGGATAGGAAGGCACTTGGGACAATCTGGTTGTGTCTTGCATCTTCGATATTATTTAATGTTTCAAAGGAAAAGACTACAAAAGAACTGATGGATGCATTAGGGAAGTTGTATGAAAAACCCTCTGCCTCTAATAATATATTTTTAATGAAAAAGTTGTTTAATATGAAGATGTCTAAGAATGGTTTAGTAGCAGATCATCTAAATGATTTTAATATGGTTGTAAATATGCTAGCTTTGGTTACAATAGAATTTGATGAAGAAGTTAGGGATTTATTAGTTTTGTGCTCTTTACCTAAGAGTTGGAATAGCTTGGTAATGGTGGTAAGCAACTCGGTTCCAGCTAACTCAAAGTTGAAGTTTGAGGATGTTGTAGGGGTGATTCTAAGCGAGGAAATGCGAAGAAAAATCTTTGGTGAATCTTCTACTTCAGGGAATGCTTTGATAGTGGAAACTAGAGGGAGATAGAAGAATAGAGGAAGCCATGGAAAATCAAAGGATCGAGCAAGGTCAAAATCCAAAAGCAAGATAGTATGTTGGCACTGTGGAAAGTCTAGGCATGTAAAGAAGGACTATTGGGAGCTTCAGGACAAGAAGAAACAACAGAAGAAAACAAGGAGGCAAATGTGGCAATGGGTAATGTATGTCAGGATGCTTTGATTCTTTCTTTGCACAATATTACTGAATCTTGGGTTTTAGATTCGGGGGCTTCTTTCCATGCTTCTCCACATAGGCATTATTTTGTTGATTATGTTCAAGGAGATTTTGGGCATGTTTTTCTTGGTGATGATGAGCCTTACAACATAGTTGGAAAAGGTTCTGTTCAGGTTAAGATGCAAAATGGGAATACTTGGCTATTGAAGGATGTTAGACATGTGCCTATATTAAGATAAAATTTGATATCGGTAGGGTAGTTGGGAAGTGATGGTTATATTGTGATATTTACAATGGACTCTTGGAAGGTTACCAAGGGTGCTCTTATGGTGGCAAGAGGTAAGAAGGTTAGAACCTTGTATTTAACCACTTATAGCACTAATGTTTGTAATCTTGTGGCTTCAAAAGTAGATACAACATTGTGGCACTATAGGCTTGGTCATATGAGCCATAAGGGCATGGAGATCATAAAGAAGGATTTTCCTAGATATACAAAAATAGGTTTGGATTTCTATGAGGACTACATATATGGGAAACAAAAGCAAGTAAGGTTTCTCAAGGTTGGACCTACAAAGAAAGAGAGTAAGTTAGAGTTGGTGCATTCTAATGTGTGGGGGGCCGGCTCAGGTATCATCTCTTGGGGTTCAAGTTATTATGTTACTTTTATTGATGATGCAACAAGGAAAGTTTGGGTTTATTGTATTAGAAACAAATCTGATGTATTTGACACTTTTGTTAAATGGAAAGCCTTGGTAGAGAATGAAACAGTCTTAAGCTAAAATGTCTCAGGTCAGATAATGGAGGGAGTATTACAGCAATGAATTTGATGATTACTGTTCTAAGAATGGAATCCACAAGAAAAAGTTGATTCCAAGAACTCCGCAGAAGAATGGGGTGTCAAAAAGGATGAACAAAACAATAATGGAATGTGCTAGGAGCATGAGGTTACATGTAGGACTACCTCTTTCTTTTTGGGTAGAAGCGGTGAGCACAACTATGTACTTGATAAATAGAGGACCCTCAAGTGCCTTGGATGGAGGCATACCTGAGGAGGCTTGGTATGGTAATAAAGTTGATTATTCATTTCTTAGAGTCTTTGGATGTGAGGTGTTTTTGTTCATATAGATAAGGATGATAGGACCAAGATAGAGGCTAAATTAGAAAAATGTACCTTCATTGGTTATGGTGGTGATGACTTTGGATATAAATGTTGGAGTATTAAGGACAAGAAAATCATTCGATCTAGGGATGTGGTCTTTAATGAGAAAGTCATGTATAAGTAGTAGTTGCAAGAAAATAGGGAAGAATCCAAGAAAGAATATGCAATGGTAGAGGATCTTCTCGGATGGGAAAGTGACACATGAATCAGTTCAAGAACCCCTCAATAGGAACCCCAAACTCCTATATTGAGGAGGTCTTCTAGGGTAAGAAGAGAACCTAAACATTTTTCTCCTTCTCTTTATTATTTATTACTCACTGATAGTGGAGAGCTAGAGAGCTTTGATGAAGCAATGCAGGTAGATACTAGGAAGAAGTGGGAGCAAGCCATGGATGAGGAGCATCAAGCTCTCATGGAGAACTAGACATGGGATTTGGTAAAGCTACCAAAAAAATCATTACAGAACAAATGGGTGTTCAAAGTGAAAGAGGAAGGAGGAAAGAAAAGATACAAGGCCCGGTTGGTGGTCAAGGGGTTTACACAAAAAAAGGTATAGATTTTGATGAGATTTTTTCTCCTATAGTAAAAATGAATTCTATTAGAACTATTCTAGGAATAGTTACAATAGAAGACTTGCACTTAGAATAGCTTGATGTAAAGACTACATTTCTCCATGGTGATTTGGAGGAGGAACTATATATGTAGTAACCAGAGGGCTATGAGGTTAAAGGTAAAGAGGAGATGGTGTGCAAACTGAAGAATATCTTGTATGCCTTGAAACAAGCTCCACGTCAATGGTATAAGAAATTTGATAGCTTATAAGAAATTTGATAGCTTCATGATGGAACAGGTTATATTAGATGTCATTCTCGACCATTGCATGTGTATACAAAGAAAAATTTGAGGATGGTAGTTATATTATCCTCGTGTCTATATGTGGATGACATGTTGGTTGCAGTGAAAAACATGCAGAAATAAAAGTACTCAAGAAGCAACTAAGTGAATCCTTTGCATGAAGGATTTGGGGGCAGCCAAACAAATCCTTGGTATGAGGATATCTCGGGATAGGAAGGAACGAAAGCTAACTTTATCTCAGGAAGAGTACATTAAGAAAGTCTTGGAGAGGTTTAATATGCAGGATGCTAAACCGGTTGGGACTCCTTTGGCAAGACATTTCAAGTTATCAAAGGATCAGTGTCCCAAGACAGAGCAAGAGAGAAACCAGATGTCCAAGGTACCTTACTCATCAATGGTTGGTAGTTTTATGTATGCCATGGTGTGCACTAGGCCTGATATTGCCCATACAGGGGAGCAGTGAGTAGATTTATGAGTGATACAGGTAGAGATCACTAGCAGGCAATAAAGTGGATCCTTCGGTATTTGAGAGGGACCATGGGGACAGTTTTGTGCTACAATGGATCAAACACCACTTTGTGTGGTTATGTAGATTCAAATATGGTTGGAGATGTAGACAATAGTAGGAGCACAACCGGTTATGTTTACACTGTAGGTGGAACAACAGTAAGCTAGATTTCATGACTACAGAAGTTGGTGGCTTTGTCAACCATGGAGGATGAGTATGTTGTTCCACAGAGGAAGCAAGGAAATGATTTGGTTACAGCAATTACTTGAGGATTTGGGGCATAAGCAGGAGGAAGGATAGTTGCATAGTGATAGTTAGAGTGCTATACACCTAGCTAAGAACTCTACTTTCCACTCTAGGATGAAGCATATACAGTTAAGGTACCATTTCATCAAGATAGCTTTGGAGGAAGAGAAGTTGAAGATAGAAAAGATTCATACCAGTTAGAATCCTGCAGACATGATGACCAAGGTGGCCACAAGGGAAAAACTGAAGCTATGTTCAGCTTTGGTTGGTTATCACGAAAACTAGTGAAGGGTTGAGAAGCTTGCTCAGAGGAAAACTAGTCTCCAAGTGGGAGATTGTTAGGTTACGGAGCCTATTTTCATGTGTGAAAGTGTTGAAGACTGTACACTAAGAGTATTGTACACTTTTCATGTATCCTAGCCTTTTTTTCAGCCTTAAAATGTGCCCGATATATCGGGAAACGTGATTTTCTCATATGGGTGGGATTTTGACCCATAGGTTTATGGGATGGTTTTTGCCCATGGTTTTGATACCCACGGTTTTGTAAAACTACTTAAGTAGTTATCTATTTATATGGTTTTGTGCATATGATAGAAGAATGAAAAACATTGCAGATGTGCTTTGAATTCGGGTGTAAATTTTGTAGAGTTTTTTTAGCATAGCTCTAAGCAAATCTGGGTATTGTGTTAAGAGAGTGGTGGCTTGTAATAAAATTTGAGCAAGTGATTCTTTGTGGATGTATCCCAAATCAGGTGAACCATGTTAAATAATGTCTCTTTGTGTTGTTTTATTTTATTCTGCACTTTTATTTGAGATTTGTAATAATTTTCTGCATATTAATTTCTACTATTGCGATTCTGTGAGGGATTATTCCGCATATTTTATCACTTATTTCCTAACAGGATGAACATCTTTCTTGTTACAATCATTCACTTGGGAGGCACACTAAAATGCATGATGATACAACTAGGAGCGATAAAACCTATACCAAAGGCACTTAGGGAAATTGAAACCTAACCTACAATAAGACAATGTGCATACACACTTAGAGGAATTAAAATCCCTAAACTAATATCTAAAGGGGTGACAACTTTCCTTTCAATGGAATGTTTAAGATATATTTTGTTGACCGGAATTGGAATTTCCTCTCTATCCAAAGTAGATAGTTTGAATGCATTGTTACTTTTACATCTATTGACCATGTAAGGGCCGGTCCAAATGGCATCAAACTTGGAATTTCTGCCCATTTTTTCTTGATCTACATCCCACTTCAGAACTAAATCTCATTCCTAGAAGGTCCTTGTTATCCAACTTTTCCCCTCGGGAAAAATTGATCAAACAAAATCTTACATAGGAGAGATGGAGCGGTTGGTTCGGTCATACGAGCTCACATTCGATTTCAAAAATCAAGTTGCAGACAGATCGTCAATGAAATGCAAGGCCGTAAAATCAATGGCCAAGAAAATGACAAAGAAGATCAGAGCTCAAGAGGAAAAGAAATGGAGAAGGCTCAAAGTTTTCAGACTTTGCATTTTCAGCAATTTGGGAAAAGCAGGAAAGAACAGTTAGCAATGTCAAACACGAAACGCCAAAGCATGAAACCCACGTGGGTTCAAAGGTTTAAATTTTGGACTTTCGGGTTTCAAAGTTTTGAATCGAGTATTAGGTTAGAACTATCAAAGTGAAAAATAAAACAATGGCCTAGTTTTTAAAAGCCTGAAATATGAAATTCTAAAAGTTTAAAATTTCATACTTTCTAGGTTTATGTTTTTCAACAAGTGATATTATTTCGGTGATATTATTTCACCATTTAGAGAACTATTGTGCAAGATTCATGGTTTTGAGTATTCAATGGTCTCAAACTATCTTTGGAAAAATTGGAAAAGTGACCAAAATGTATAAATCCTAAAAAAATTGTCCTTGAATCCAAAAAATAGGGTTCCATTTTAATAAATTCAACGTAGGTTTCATGGTCAACCCTAGTGGAAGTTTTTTACTAAGAACTTCGTGTTTTAGAGTTTTGGAACTTTGGGTTTCAGAGTTTTGGAAATTTGGGTTTCAAAGTTTCGAACTCTTGAGGTGATTTGGGTGATGAACAGTGAAAAATGTTCCAAAAAGGAAAAATGTCTGAAAGTCTGAAAGTTTAAATTTTTAGACTTTTGGGTTTCAGTTTCGAGGTGATTTGGGTGATGAACAAGAAAATTTCCAAAAGGAAAAATTCGTCCAAAGTTCAAATTTTTAGTTTTGGAATTTCATAACTCTCTAGCCATTTTAAGCGTGAACAGTTTTTCAATCTCCGAAATGGAAATGTCTAAAATTCTAAATTTCTAGGATTTTGGAGCTTTCATGCATTTCAGACTTCAGAGTTTTGTGGTTTTGGGCTTCATAGTTTTGGAAGTCTCAAACCCCCAAAAAAAAAAATCACTCCTCAATGTCTGAAATCCCAAATTCCAAAAGTCTAAATTTTCTCTTTTGGACTTTTAGAACTCTTTGTCTGCCATTTTTGTAAAATGATACCTCGACCTTCAAATGGCCATAACTTTTTACTTGGATCTCATATTTGAGCAAGAGAGGCCATTTTTTAGGGTGTCAGTCTTCTCACCTACAACCATAATGAAGTATGGGCTTCCTTTCTTGCCCAACAAGGAACAACACATGGAAGCATGGGTTTTGCAATAGAACCCATCATTGTTGTAAGATAATTCAATGCTCTTTTGGGGTGGTTGAAGCAAGTTTCAGATTTCTTCTATCTCCTTCTCTAATTCTTCATATATATTGTAAGGAGGGGCATTTTTCTAAAGGTTGGACATTTTGGTTTTGCACCCTCCCTTCTTCTCTTTCTGAAAGTAGGTTTGTGGAGTTCAAACCTCCCCATTCAAACTGTAAAATGCAATCTTTCCTCTTGGCCATTGTAATGGAATGTATCAAATTCTTGGAGAAATAAAATAAGTTTGTGGATGATTTCAACCCTCTCTTATGTTCATTGCATCTTCTTGATCTCTCATTGCAATCTTGGTTATCTGTGCATGGTGGTTATATTACATTTTTAATGGTTTGTGTTTAAATTGCAAAACTAGTGTTCAACATTCCTTTGGTGCATCACCTTTGTTAGTTTAGGTATATTTCCTTGCATCTTCTTAACCATGTCTCCTTGGTAAGTTAGAGTATATTTTAGAGTAGATCCTCTATAATTTGAATGTGTGCATTTAAACATAGGAATAGGAACCGACCTTCATCCGAGAGCTTTCCCGATTGCAAAGTCCCACACTTTGGGAAAAGCTTCGTGTTATGTAATCACACTGAGAGTTTCAACCCATCGAGTTACAGACATTCAAGGGTGTTGTGATTACGCATCAACATTCCTTACTTTAGCTCTCTTGTCGAATGACCTCTTGACTAAGGCCTGATATTTTTCCATTGTTTTTACTGCTTTCTCTCTTGTTTCCTCCAATTCTACCAACTTTACCTACCTATCTTCCATATGTTCAAATTCAGATAACTCCAACTGCTTCATGAGCTCTAATGTTGTTAGCTCCAATGATAAAGGCAACACTACTTCTTTCATGCATAAAAAATTGTGGGTGAACTACCTATTGACCTTTCAAGTGCTATCCTATCATCACAGAAGGTTGATTTGAGCTTGGTATGCCATGTTCTTTGGTTTTCATCTAGAGTCTTCCTGATTATCTTCAGCAAGTTCTTGTTTGTGGACTCTACTTTCCCGTTACCTTGGGGATAATAGATTACAGAAGTGCTCAAATAGATTGCATTTTTTATAGCACATTCCATGAGCTTAGAACCTAGGAATGCTAGAGCATTATCGGATATGATAGTAGAAGGTACACCAAACCTTGTCACTATTCCTTCGTAGAATTCTAGTATACTAGACTCATTTTCTTCCTTGAGAGCCACAGACCTCGGTCCACTTGGTGAAATAATTTGTTGTCGTTAGGATCCCCTTGTGGCCTTGGCTTGAGTTTGGATTGATGACCTCGATGAAGTCCAATCCCCACTACATGAATGGTTGGTAAACTGAAACTGGGTACAATGGAAGTGCTACCGCTTTTCCTTTCCTGTGAAGAAGGCACACTTTTTGCACTTCTTGATCTAAGTGTAATAGTCACTAAACACTGTGGGCCAATAATAACCCGCCTTCATTATTTTGAGAGTTGTTACTCACAGGGGAAAATGACCTTCATCCTCTCCATCATGAAATTCCTGTAGCACTTTCTCAATTTGACATGTTCCAGTGCACCTCAATAAAACTCCATTGATGTCCTTCTTGAAAAGACACCATCGATAAGCACATATGGAATGGCTTGTAGTCTAAAGTATCTTCTCTTTAGTTTTCTCATTTCTGGAGGGCATACACCTATTTTTAGGAAGTTTATCATGGCTTGAGTCCAACAAGGAATATCCACATTATCATTTTCACTCTCCCGATTATCATGTAGCACCAAAACAACTTATTTTCCATCACCTTCTTCAACCTATTGAATCGAGGCTAGTTGTTCACAAATTCCCTTTCCTTAAATTAATGTAGTGACCTTGATTTCAATTTCATACTCCATGACATGATTTATCCATCTTGCATGTTTCTCATTCAAATCCTTATTAAGGATGAAGTCCTCGACACCCGGCGCGAGACACTAACAGCTTGAATCTTATTGTTTAAAACTAGGTTCTTGGATTTCTTTAAACTCTTGATTACTAAAAGAACATGTTTTTGAATGAAGGAATAACTGAATTCATAGTCCTCCAAACCTTGATTGAAGAAAGCAACAGTAGGTTTCTTAGATCCCTCTTTGTTTTGTTGCACCAAGATTGTGGAAATCGTGTCCTTGCCTCTGAAGGCATAGAGCATGAAGTCTTTAGAAAATTCTTGATTGATGAGATTTGGAGCTTGATATATAGCCTCTTTAATAGCCTCAAAAATTTCTTTTCCCTCAACAGTCCAATTGAATTCCATGCTCTTATTTAAAATCAGTGTTATTGGCTTGACGAGAGTGGAAAAATCTAGTATAAACATGCAAACAAAGTCAGTTCTTCCTAAGAAGCTTTGGAGAGCCTTCTTATGACTTAGCAAAAAGGAAAATATTGAATTTCTTCAACCCTCTCTAGATCAATTGTCAATCCTTCTTTGATACTACATGACCTAGAGATCTTGCCTTCATGAGCTAGAAATATGCATTTTTTAGGTTTAGGAAACTCGAATCTCTTGCATCTTTGAAACACTTGCCTAAGATGTAAGAGGTGGTCTGTTGCATTTTTAGAGAACACTGTGATATCATCTAGGTATATGAGCATTATCTTATTGATCAACCCCTTGAACACCATGTCCATTACTCTTTGGAATGTGGCTCCAGCATTTGACTGTCTAAATGGAATTTTTTTATAAGCATAGGTACCCCACTTAGTGGTGAAATCCATTTTGAACTGATCATCCTCTTTCACCATTATCTGATTGTATCTTGAATATCTATGTAGGAAGGAAAATATTTCTGAGCCAGTTACCATCTGCAAGATTTTCTCCATAGAAGGGAGCGGATAGTGGTCCTTGAGAGATGCCATATACATGTCCCGAAAGTCCACGCACAACCGTATTTCTCTTTTATTTTTCCTTACCGCACCAAGTCTACAACCCAACTTGAATTCTTGATTGGAAATATAATGCTTACCTCTATCAACGTATTCATCTCTTTCTTCATGAGAGGCTCATTGTGTGGGTTGACTGGTATTTGTTTCTTCCTGATTGGCTTAGCATCTAGATCCAGTTTAATGGTTTGATGTGCCAATTTTGGATTGAATCCTCTCAGGTCCTCATAGCTCCAAGTGAAGACATCTAGGAACTCTTGAAAAAGTTGTATGAAATCATATCTTTCTAGATCAGTAGCTACTTTGTCGATTTGGATTGTTTTTCCTTCCACAACTGAAATTGGTTATGAATCCTCTCCTTTGACCTATATGTTGGATTTCTCGATGTGGAATTGATCATTTGGGTTGAATATGGACTCCAACATCACCAAGCCTTTGGGAATCTTGTTTGTCCACACTTGAACTATTTGATCCCCGTATTGCTGCTCTAATTTATCCTGATTCCTAGCAGAAAATTCTGCCTCTTCTTACAAGAAATTGATGATCTGTTGATCATTCTCAAACACTTTCCAACTCATGTTATTATCTGGAATAGCTGGCCTTACAATCACATGGATATGTGGCTAAGTTTTATCTCTTTTAATATAGTCAACCACATTGAATGTTGCTCCTATTGTTGCAAGCCTATCTACAACTTCATTCTTTTTTCTAGGTATGGACTCAATGTTAAAAGCTTCAAATTCCTCTATGATATCCCATACTCTTTTTTATAGCTCTTTAAAAGATCATTCTTTGTAGAATATTGCCCCCTAACTTGATTGACAATTATCTTGCTATCCCCAAACACCTGCAAGTTATTTATACCTCTTTTTCTAGCCGAATGAATCCCATGTATTGGAGCTTCGTATTTAGTTGTGTTGTTTGAACAAGTGAACTAAAATCTATAAGCTAAATAGTAATTAACATTCGAGGTGAAACTAACATTACACCTCCTCCCACACCTTGTCTTCTTCTCAAACCATTAAAAAATAGCTTCCAAACTTCATTGTCATCCTTGTTCTTTGGCTTGTTGAGGCTAGGAATAGGTGGATTTTCTTCATGTACACAATATACTCCTAATTCAACTACTTCCATTTTCTTGTATGGGTCAAAAGCATGTCTTTTGTTTTCCCAGTCATCCAAATTCAAATATGGAATGCTACCAATTTTAGTACCTTCTTCTGAGTGCCTAGGAAAACCTCATGATCAAAGATTGAGAAATTTTCATTCATGGGATTAGAAACATGTGGTTCAATGTGGAAATTTGCAATTGGTTCTGACCTGATTATTTCCTTAGCTCCATATCTTGTCCTAAAATCATATGTGACCAATCTGTAAATGGGTACCCACCGATTTTGGTAGTGAATTCCCTTGACATGCATAAAGTGAAAAGTGGCGGCAAGTCAATAACAAAAACATCATGTAAAACTATGACATTGGGACATGAATGCATTGTTAGGATTAACCCTTTGATGACCCCAATTGTTCTAACCATTGTCCCATCTAATTGTATCAATCCCCTCAAGACTGTCTCATACTTGATTCCCAATTGATCAACTATCTTCTTTGGCATTATTGATTTGCTCACCCCAGAATCGATCATATAGTTGTGAACCAACTTATCTCCTATGATTAATGACACATATAATGGTGGAGGTTTCATATTTTTACCTTTTTGACCCCCTCTTGTTGTATTGCATTAGTAAAAACTTTCTCTAATTTGGGTGTCTCCTTTAAAGTGGACCATTAGCCATTACTTCCTGCAACAAGTCCCACTGCCCTGGAATCATCAGTGATTCCCACATGGAAATGTTCACATGTATTTTCTTCATTTGGTCTATGATGTTGAAAGGAGACAAGCTCTCTTTATATTGTCCTTTTTTGGGTACAACCTTCTCCGAATTTGATCAGGCATATGTGTTGATACTTGAACTATTGTAGTAGGCGCTCTATGTTGAATTTGCACATTTTGAGCTGCACTTGGTTTTCTAACTCCTTGTGGGGTGAGAGTGGGTTGAGAACAATCGGTTAGAATATTTCCTTCTCTATGTTCCTCTTCTTTGATCTCGTGTTAGAAGCTACACCTTGGAAAGGAGGTTGATTAATTCCAAAAAATCTTCCACCTACTAATTAACCAAATTTGTTTCCATCGGAGGAGCCTCTTGTTAACTTTCCTTTTGTTTATTTTCCTCACTTCTTAGTTCTAGAGGTACACCAACCATCTGTACCACAAGGTCTAATTGAGTGCACCATTGAAGAAAGTTGATTGATTATGAGGTAGATTACAAGGTAACACCATTCATACTCTTGAGCCATGTTATTTTGAGTTAAAACCAAGGCTTTTGATGTCGAGGCTTCATTTGGTTCATATGGTCATAATGGCCTGGCAGCATGAGGTTGTCTTCGTTTCTTTTTTAATTTGCAGCTGAACTGGTGACATGTTTGACTGAAAAGGATTCCTATTGGGTTGAGCTTGAGGCTGGTATGGCCTGAGATCTATGTTTGTTGCCTCTTAAGAGTCACCAATTAATTCCCTAGATTATGCGGTTATGTCATAACCTCCTGAAGCTCCTTAGAAGTGCTTGAAGAAGTTGAAGCTTCATTGTTTCTTTGATTCCTAAGTGTTGGAATAGGATTCAATTTAGGTGTTTGGCTTGTTATAGGATATCCCATTTCCGATAGAGTACAAGATAATCTTCTTGAATAAAACAATTTTCTTCTCTAATAGCTATGTCATAGGCCCCTGGAAATGTTATTCCTCCCATTGATTAGATCATCATAGAAATGTCATAATTAAGGGCCTTCAAGAAGTAGAGGAATGCTCCTCGGCATCTATCCTAAAGGCTATTGGAATCCTATCCCATGTCCCTTGGAAATGGAAATTAAAATATGCCATTTTCTCATTTGGAGCCGCTTGATTATTGTCAATTGTTCCAATAAAGATAGATTATCTACCCTCTCTCTAAACTGATTACAAAGGGTTGAGCATAACTGATTCTAATTTTGAATAGACCCTGATGTCAAGCTCCTAAACCATTGCAAAGACTTACTCTTGAAAGAGGATGCCAAGAATTTTACTACAACATCCATTTTATTAATTTCATGAATTGCATAGACATTGGTGATGTCTTGGATGTGGCCAATAAGAGTTGTATGGTTTTCTCCCGTGTGAAGTAGGGAATGTTTTTCAATGTTACAATGGGATTTATTTTGAGCATTTAGGGAAAGTGGACTACTTCCCATGAAGTTTATAAAGGGATTTGGTGGTTCTTGAGGTGGTTTTTATGTGCCATTATTATTGGCCTTATAAACCTATTGGACTGAATGAAGGGTCTAGCAGGTGGAGATGTAGACAACATCCTATTAAGTAGAGGTGGTGATTGTTGTGGTCTTCTTCCTCTCCTCCCTCTTCCTCGAGATAATTGTAGGTATAAAAATAGTCCCTCTTCTCTAGTATCGTACCTACTTCAAATTCTTCTCATGTAGTTAGGTATCCTATGTTTTTATGCCACTAGATTTTATCCCTTTGGATTCATCAAGTTACAGCCTAAAAAGGATAGGGTTTAATCAAGACACACACCTACTTGACAAACTTAAGAAAATAACTTTGAAGGGCTTGAAAGTTGACTTTAGAGGTTAATCCTTACCTTGCAACTACCAACCCCAAAATCTCAAAATATCAAAATGTACAAATCCCAAAACCTAAAATCCTAAAATGGAAAACCCAAAAATTTAGGAAATAAAAAATTCAAAAAACTAAGGCTATCCTTTTGAATTTTAGGTCCCGATATATCAACTAGTGAAATTTGGACTTATTTTTCTCATGAAAACCCCTTGAAATTTGATTTCATAACTTTTCCCTAAGGTGAAAGGTCTGAAATTAAAATCTTCTAAGTATGAAATCCAAATTTCTTAAAAATTCCTTCATATCTTGTAGAAAAGACTTCTTGTCCCACCGAGCATGCCAAAACTATTTGTGTAGAATCACAACACCCCTGATTATTTGTAATTGAAATATTGAGACAGTCAGGTGTGATTACACAACATGGAGCTTTTCCCAAAGTGAGAGACTTTGCAATTGGGAAAGCTCTCCGGAGAAATTTTTCCTTCCTATTCCTAAATCTATCACCACTCACCCAATTGTAGAGAAACTAATCTAAATCCTACCCTAATTTTTCCAAGGAGAGAGGGAAGAAGGACTACATGAAAAGTAAACCTAATCTAACTAGAGGTGATGCACTAATAAGGAATGTTGGGTATTTACACTTGCATGGAGATGAAAATAAACAAGTTTGAAGAGAATGATGAACACTCAAAATAAAAAAATCTACAATTTCGTTCACCAAGTAAACACAACCACTAAGAACCTGTAATATAATTAAACATACAAAATTCATCTTGAATGTAATGAGAGATCAAAATAGAGACAACAAGCACAAAAGAGGTTAGATAATCAACCACATATGTGTTTTATTACTCAAAGAGTTGATACAGTGCATTATATAGGGCGAGAAGGCATCAAATTTGCATTACAATTTTGATGGGAGGTCTGAATCTCCACAAAATTTTCTCCTGGACAAGAAAACAAGGGAGGGGCAAAGGAAAATCATCCAACCTTTAGAATTGTGCCCCTCCTTACAATTTATAGTAGAAATATTTTGAAATGAGGAGAGAGAGAGAGGGAGAGAAGAATCCTAAAATTTCTCCAAAATCCTCTCAAAAATTATTTGTTATCCTAATAATTAGTGTGGAGAATCTATAAAATATTTTCTCCATTAATGATCCTACCTTGTGTTTAAATAAACTAACCTGGTTTTACTCTTGGGTGTAGCTCCTAGCCCCTTAAATCTTCATCATTATTTTCATTCCACCAACCTCATTGATTTTCCTTCTCGGGAAAATTCATGTTGTAGAGCTTGAAATCATCTTTCCAACGACTAAAAGTTTGCAAAAAAATGATAAAAAAATGCAAGAGTTATTACAATTTGAATTTTGGGCATGATTTTGGTCTCTCCAATGCATCAAGCTTTGCACCTCAACCACCGAGCTCCCTTTTACACCAACCAATCTGTGCATTCAATGTGTCCCATTTGGTTTATACGCTAACCCTTCACTACTCAATGCCAACTCATCATTCATCTACCACTTGCAACTAATCGACACGGCTCAAACCCCAATGGATGACTCAAATGGATTTCAACACTTGGGTAGGATTTTAATAATTTTGGGGTTTTGGGCCCCTTCTTCATTGGATATTCTGCCATGTTCATCTCGGTCTTTACCCACTCCATCCTTTGCACCATGCTACCCTCAAAACAAGAAATTTCCAGCTTACGAATCCATCTTGACTAGCCACGTGCCCATCCTTTTCGGACTTGGGGATCATGAGCCCTTCGCTTCGATTTTCTTGCACCTATAACCCCTAATCAAACCCTCAAACGTGTAGACTCCCAAAGTCTGAAATTTTTTACTTCGAGTCCTTTTGATTATCGGGACTCACCTTCATGTCATTTTGGGTCTCCAACCCACTTCCCGAACTCGCCATTTACCTACTCCAAGCCACCATTTCACCGAGATTACTTTGGGACCTCACACATCGCCCCTCACAATGCACCATTGGGCCGAGCTTGGGAGCTCATCGTTCACTCATTGTGAACCCTATTTTCCTGCATCGAGCCTATATTTGACTCGACCAAGCTCACGACCACCTCGATGAATTCTATGCCTACGAATCACCTTCAAGTCGTTGATTCCATGAATTGAGCTCATCTCCTTTAAGCTATCTTGAACTCTCTGATGATACTGAGCCCTTCACCTTACAATTTGGCTTCACACTAAGTAAGTCTGACCTTCTTCAAACCCATACATGAGCTCATTTTCTTCCTTGAGCTCGATGGATCCTTCAAACTTCCACTCAACTCTGAACTATCATGTCAAGATTGCTGTGAGCTTGAGCTCTTCATATAGTGTGGCTCGGTCTCTCATGACATTCAATCTCAAACCTCACCATTTTTCATTGCAATCCTAATGGTGTTGAGTTTACCTCTTCTCCTACAAGTTCATCTTTTTCTGACAACCTCCAAATTCAGTCGTGACCATATTTCAATCAAGCTTCCCTATTTCATTGGCTCATCAATCCTCTTGAATTCTTCCATCATGTTTCATGCCATGGGTGAGTTCCTTATTAGCTCAGTCAACCCTTTATTGCACCTATGTCAAGATGTTAACATAATCAGCTTGCGTAGTAGCTAGCTAAGCTACTCGGTGAGCTCTTTTGAGCTTAATCCCCTTACAAGCCCCCTTAAGGAATTTTTTCATATTTTTTGCATTTTTAATGGGATTTTATGAATTATTGACTAAGGTAGAGGTAATGAGTTCCCAAAGACTTGAAACATAGTATTTTCCTTTCATGGGCCGTTTTGGTTGTCTTTTGAGGTCAGATATGGGCCCACATTGGCCAATTTTTCCTGGGGAAAACTTGTTAATAGTTAGGCAACTTAGGAGTGAAAAATTTAGAGTAATTGGATACGCTAAAATAGCAAGTGTGAAAGGTGTGTGATACGAGAAGTAGTTTGCTTGAAGTTATCGATTTAAAATTTGAGATCTTGATAGAGAGGCTAGGTATTGAGTGTCGGTGGAATATACTTACCACATGTGAGAGGTATGAGGTGGAGTGAAGTGGTTGGTGGGAGTAGTAATAGATACATGAATAGTGGAAGTAGGTGGAAGGGTGGAATGAGGAGGTTCAGTAGTAATAGGAATGGAAGTGGTAGTAGAAGTAGAAACACTAAGATCAGCTAGATTGGTGGCTTTATCATGAGAAGTGAATAAAATAATATCGATATATTTTGGATGATCTACAAGATGATCACTGAGATCTTGAAGGTGGGCTTGAGTAAATGGTTCATAAGATTGAGCCATGATAAAACTACTATAAAAATTTTGAGAAGCAAGGTTAGGTCCGAATAGATGGGTTCACCAAATGATTAAAGAAATGAAGAATTTGTAAAACCCTAAATGTATAGTCACGTATTATAAATAAACAATAAATTATAGATTTGACACAAATGAAACCCTAAGTTCAAGAGAGAGAGAGAGGGGACTTAGCTTATTTATGCCTAATGTCGGGATGGTGCAGACTAGAGAAACTAATAAATAGGAAGGACATGATGTCACAAATTTACACAAAAAATTCTTTAACTATCAGATATGCTTGGATTGGGGAGGGGGAACCTAGGAACTAGAGACCTTTGTTGGGCTCATGTGACCACACAGGGGATCAAATATGGTTTTTTTGGTATCACAAGGTGGTTGTTGATAATTATTTTTGGTCACCTGGGTGTCACACTATCATCACAAAATTACATGTAACCTTTAAATAAGATGACTTGTAAAACCCTCACACCACATCAAATCCTAAAAGAAAATATGCAATATGAGGATTCAGATTGACCTCGGCGATCACCTAACTGAGTGAACTTACGATCGAGCATTACACTACATCTCAAAATCCATGTAGTTCTTGTGTATGTGTGATAAAATATTTCCCTGGGAAGCCTTTGTGCAAGTGCACTTGATAGCGGGATATAAATATCTATGTACAAATGTAAATAGATGTGTGGATGGAAAAATGAACTTCCCTTCCTATGAATTGTATGCACAAAATATTGTCCCTTATCCCTTGAGTGAGTGCTAGATGGGTGCCTTTGATGATCTTAGATGCCTTTGGATGCAACCTTAGGTAATGATAATAGTTTCTTAGAGCTTGTTCATTTATTTTGGTCACATATCTTTGTATTTATATGATTCCCTTGGTTAAATTTCATAATTGACAACTGGAAGACCAACCCATAAGAAAATAAGATGCCCAAAAGATAAAAGAGACCCAAAATAAAAAAGTAAGAAAAGGGTTAGGGGTGCCCAAAAGGATGGCGACACTGGTGTTGGAATCTTATCTAGGCGTTGGTCTCCAAAGTCATAATAGGTAAAAAAAAAGTGAAGTACCAACTAGTTTGTAGGGTGTAAAAGACCCGAAAGAAGACAAGAAACAAAGAAAAGAGGAAAAGATAGTTGTCAATTACTATTTTTCTCTCTTAGGACATATGAATGTAAGTATGCTTTTTAGGACCTATAAATGTACCCAAGTGCATGATTTTGTGACTACACTTACATGAAAATATTCATAATAGCTTCCAAAAAATAAAAAATCTCCCAAATCAAGCTTAACTACTTTGTGAGTGTGAACACGACTCAACACCAAGCTGGTTTGGAAATAACTGGAACCTCCATCTACTGTGAACATGCACACTCTAACAATTGATTCACTATCTTGTTCTCTTGCATCTCTTGTTACTTTCTCCTTCACTTTCTACTTATCTTGGGCTATTTAAAATTTCAGCAATATCTCAAAAAAAATAAAAATTGATCAAACAAATATATTTATTTATCCCTATTCAACTCTCGATGCCTCCAAAATGTGAAAAACAAACTTTCCAATTATTTTGGTCACTGTGTCAAAAACATGAAAATTTTCCATTTCAAACTACATTTCTAATCATCTCTCAACTTTTTTTCCTTTTTGACCCCAAGTTTGGGTTCCTCAAGATATATAGCCTTTTTGTCAACTTTTCTCATTTGGTTTATCTACTTGCATGTCAATATGATTTTAATTTAAACTCGAGAAGTCTTTAAATACATAGGTGCAATAACACATTTAAGAATTATAAAAAATGAGTTACAAGAGTGATATTGAATTTATAAGAACAAAAATACTAAATATTTATGTATCAAACTCAAGTCAAATAATACAAACATTTAAATATTTATTATATCTCCATGCATTGAAAAATATGGATTAAAACAAAGTGTCACATACACCAAATTGACTTTATTTGTCTTAGCGTTGAATGTAATTTGTAAGATCATAAATGGTCTAATTATAATTTTATGCAGGTTAGTTGAGTCTTATTCAAAATGAATCTAATTAAACATGGTTAAAAATACGAAGAGTTTTTAAAAACAAAATTTCACTACATTAACAAAGACATCCTAAAAAGGTTGATTGAGAAAGAGATATCATTGAGTTGATGTCATTATAACTTATGAACCAATAAAATTAGATAGAGAATTTCCCTTCCTCAAATCATCCAAAAGTGTTTAAAATAATTTCTCTCATTCCCTTAGAAGAGAGCATACCAAAAAAACACATCCCCTATTATATTTAGACTCTCCTTACTTTCCCCTCCTTTAAAAACCTCTCAACTAAGGGGTATATGTGAAACAACTTAATGTTGATGTTACGGTAGGATTTTACCCACCTTGTGGCATTACTTACATGGTCTAATTTAGCTTTCTTAGGTCATAATAGGTCATTAAAGGGAAATGTACTTTAAGTCATTTTCTATTTCTTCATTGAGAAGTTACCTTTTTGGGTGACCTAATTTCTCACTATATAATGTACCTTCCTATGTACTTTTTTGGCTAATGAAGGCTAATCACTTAATGAAGAGTTAGATTTCTCATGTACTTGTTCTTGTTGTAGAAGTACTATTTCTTCATCATTTGAGTATTTTTTAGATCTTATTGCTACATACAAGGTTTATTCGTGCATTCAATCCTATCTAGTACTAGTCCTTGATTGTGACCTGCTCCTATATGGTATCAGAGTAATTTTGGTAGCCGAATGCCATAACCTTTGTGTGAGATCTTGCATTCTAGATTTTTTTTTTTTTTCATTGACTTCAGTTTTCAAGGGTTTGGTGGGTTTTTAGAAAATTCATGCAGATCTATTCCTCTGGAGTCTCTACATGAAAAATGGATAGTGTCATTGACTTCAAAATTAGCAAATCCATGTAAGTTTGTGCTCAAATAGAAAAATCCCTTCTGGGTTTTTCGGGTTTCTCAAATAACTTGGTGGGTATTTGTTATTTTGTATGAGAAACTTAGTATTATCAGATCTAAAGGTTTTAGGGTTTGAATTTTTTTTCTTTAAATTTAGAAAATTCATGCAAGTTTGGGCATAAAGAGAAAAATGTCTTTTGGTTTTTTTGAATAACTTGGTGGGTATTTGCTATTTTTCCCAAAAAATTAACCATTTTCTCATATCTAGAGGTTCTTTGTATTTTTCTCATTTGTAGTGTTTTAGGTTGTCGAACGTGTTCAAAAATTCAAAACATCTACCTAAGTGCAAATCAGGTTTTCGAGCGTGTTCAGCAAGTCAAAAATCCACCCAAATGCAAATCAGGTTTTCGAGCATATTCAGCAAGTCAAAAATCCCCAAGTGCAAATTAGGTTTTCAGGTGTGTTCAACAAGTCAAATTCTCCACCCTTAGTGTGTCAAGTTCCGACACCTTCTTTACACCTATCAAGTTTCGACACCTTCTTTACACTGTCAAGTTCTAACACATGTTTTGCACCTATCGGTTCGACACTGCTTTACACCTGTCAGGTTTCGACACCTTCTTTACACATGTCAAGTTCTGACACCTTCTTTACACATGTCGGTTTCGACACCTTCTTTACACCTATCGGGTTCTGAAACCTTCTTTACACATGTTGGGTTCTGACACCTACTTTGCACTGTCAGGTTCCAATACCTATTTTACACCTTTCGCTTTCCATCACCTATTTTGCATCACCTAAACTCTGATTTGGCATAACTTTCAATTGAATGCTCCATTTTAGGTGTCATTTTTTCAAAGTGCATGTTTTTCATGCTCTTTGCATTAGAGGTATCCTCATTATTTGAAAATTTGAACCTCTATAAGCTTAGGGGTGTACTTTGTGAGCTCTTTTTTCTCGTGATTTCCTTTCTATCTTCTACACAATTGTTTGACAATGGATATCAGTTTTATGACACCACTCACGCCATTTAACTATCTTGAATGGAAGTCCAAAATACAACTCATTTTGAGGGGTAAGGGTCTACATCGGATAACAATGGGGCTTGAAACAGAACCAACTTCATATTCAGATAAAGTGAAATGGTTTAACCATTGTGATGAAGCCTTTGGGTTTCTATGTCTATCGTGTCTCCATATCTTCTCTTTCATATTGATTCTACTAAATCTCCCAACGAAGTGTGGACCACATTGGAAAGTCTCTTTGGGAAAATAGATGAAATGAGAGCACATGAACTAGAAAATTAACTCATTAGCTTGAGCCCCACTAACTTCAACACACTCCAAGAATTCTTCACAAAGTTCAAATCAATAAGATTGTAGCTAAAGGAATGCGGAATTGATAAAAATACTCTCAACTCATTATTTCTATCCTTTCTAAATTGGGTCCGGATTACTTAGTTTTTGTCTCCACCTTCCATGCCACCAAGGATGCACTTGGAGCATCATGGAAAATTCCTTCATTTGACATGTTTTTGGTTAGGTTACATGCCTTGATTGTAATAAATGTGAAACATAATGCTTCTAACAACAAGGAGAAGAAACAAGAGAATAAGAATCAAGGACATAAGAGGGATAAAAAACCATCACAACCAAAATCTTACACTGAATCCTCCTCCTCCGAAGCTAAACCTAAGAAGGAAAAGGTAAAGTGTGCTTATTGCAAGAAACTTGGCCATGATGAACACAAGTGTATGAAAAATTAGATTGACCACCTTACTCATCTTCTTGAGAAAACAAAATAGGGGTCCCTGAATCTATCAAACAAAATTCATCTAACCAAGAAACTTCTAAGGCAAAAGACAACAATAAAGAGAAGAATAAGGGCAAGGCTTTAGTGATAGTAGTGGGCTCGACTTCATCTTGGGTCATTGATTTTGGTGCTTCACACCACATGGGTTCCTCACAGTTCAATTTTCTTCTATGAAACCATGCAATATGTCTTCTATCACACTAGGTGATGACACCTTTGTAGTAGTTGTAGGGTGTGGATTAGTATAAGTAGATGGTAGGGCATTCAATAATGTTCTAAGTGTTCCAACACTTTCCACCAATCTGTTGTCAGTTTACCAAATCACTCACATTGGAAATGGCATGAGAGTCAAATTTAACCTAGATTCAGTCATCATCAGAGAGCTACACAGTGACACTATAGTTACAGAGGGAAGGGTAGACCACCAGGCACGCTTGTATACCTTCTCTCATTTTTCTCTAGATTCTTCTCCAACTTCCTTGCTAACTCATTCAAATGGGGTTAGCAGATTATGGCATGAGTGATTTGGCCATCTTAACTATCACTACTTGGAACAATTGAGTAAACATGGAATGGTCAAAGGATTTCCTAAAGTTAGTTTCTCTAAAGGTATCTGTGAGGGTTGTGCCCTTGGAAAGCATCCAGAAGAGATATTTGACAAAGGTAAATCTTGGAGAGTTACACAGGTATTGGATTTGGTTCACAGTGATGTCTTAGGGCCTTTTCCCAAACCTTCCTTCACTAGGGCACAGTATATTCTCACTTTCATTGATGATTTTTCATGATATACTTGGGTCTATTTCCTTCATCATAATTTTATGTTTATAACTTCTTTCGGGACTTCAAGGCCCTTACAGAGAAACGATCCCATAAATTCCTCAAGATTCTATGAACATAAAATGGTGGGGAATATGTCAGTAATAGGTTTGAGAAGTTCTACACTACATAGGGGATTGAGTTACAATGAATAGTTACCTACATTCCTTCACAAAATGGAGTTGTAGAAAGAAAGAACAAGTTTCTAAAAGAGATGGATAACTATATGCTCCACTCCAAATATTTGGCACCACAATATTGGGAAGAAGCTATTAACTGTGAAAATTACATACAGAATCATGTCCCTCATAAAGCATTAAAGGGAGTCACTCCTTTTGAAGCTTGGCATGGTCAAAAACTGTCAGTTAATAACTTTAGAGTCTTTGGATCTCTAGCTATGGATCGTATCCCTAAGAAAGAAATGGAAGGCTATGGAACCTCATAGTCGACCGTGTGTATCTTTATGGGATACCCAATGGTGTTAATGGGTACCGTCTTCTTCATCCAACCACATGATTTATTCATCAAAGGAGTGTCAAATTTTAGGAAGGCCCACCAGATTCCACACCTGACTCTTCTTCACTTCCATCAACATCACTTGGACTTTCTGAGGATGATTTTGATAGTTCAAAGGAGCTTGAGAAAGTTCATGCACTTATTCTTGTTACCGAGGACTCTTCTTTTTTTAGTTCTAACACCAAAGATAATGATGGAGCTTTGTCTCCTTCCACATCTAGCCATGACTCAGATGATGATGAAATTATTCCTAACACTCCCACCACTGGTCCTCATTGGGCTAGATAGACTTTATAGAGTGCATGTACTTTTGTAGGGGATCCAATAGATGTCAGACGTACATGATCAAAGTTCAGGATGGGCCTCATGCTTTCTTTTCCTCTTCCTTCGATCCATAAACATTTAGAGAGGCTTCTGGAAATCCTAAGTGGGACACTACTATACAGGAGGAGTATAAATCCTTAATTAAAAACCACACTTGGGATTTAACACCACTTCCTAAGGGAATAAATATGGTTCAATGGAGATAAATCTATCGGACCAAATATGTAGCAGATGGGTTGGTTGAAAAGTTCAAAGCACAGCTAGTTGTAAAAGGTTTCTCTCAGGTTCCTAGAATTGACTATTCTAAGACCTTTGCACCTGTCACCAAAATGAACTCGATCAGACTTACTCTTTCCATTTCTGCAAAAATCACTAGGATGTTCATCAAATGGATGTGAAGAGTTCCTTTCTTCACAGTGACCTAGAGGAGGAGATCTACATGGAACAACCATAGGGTTTTGTTCAGGATTATTCCTTGGTTTGTAGACTTAGGAAATCCTTATATGGTCTCAAACAGGCCCCTGGGCTTGGTATGCCAAAATGGATTCCTTCCTTCTTTATGCAGGTTTCACCCGATGTCATTCAAATCCCAATGTCTATATTTTATGGAAAGATGATTCAATTCTGGTTCTGGTTCTTTATGTTGATGACCTTTTGATCACAAGGAGCTCTTCATCATCCATTGCAATGGTGAAAGAATCCCTCCACAATAGATTCTCCATGACAGAATTAGGTTTGTTGCACTACTTCCTTGGGATTTAGATCTCACAGTCTGACTCGGGGATATTCATCACACAAACTAAGTATGCTCTTGATCTTCTCTCTCGGTTTCACATGGCTGATTGTAAGCCAAATCCAACTCCCTTCTTGTTTGGATTCAAGCTTGAGGCTGATTGCACTTCACCATTGGTTGATGTTACTTTGTATCGAAAACTTGTAGGAAGTCTCATTTATTTGACTCATACTCAACCTAACATTTCATATGTTGTAGGCCTAGTCTCTAGGTTCATGCAAGAGCCTCATGAGTTACATTGGAAAGCAGCTAAGATAATTCTCCACTATATTCAGGGTACACACAGATTCAGGATTCACTATGAATTTGGTGTTGACATTGACTTGATATTGGGTAGGCGATGTTGAGAATCACAAATCCACATCATGTTATAGTTTCTCTCTAGGTTCTAGTCCTATTACTTAGACAAGAAAAAGTAGAATGATATTTCCTTATCTACTACCGAGGCCGAATATAGAGGAGCTATAAATTTTTCTATAGAGGCCATCTGGTTTTTTACAAAGTTTGGTATTCAACACAAGACACCCACAGTCATCTTTTGTGATAACTAGAGCACCATCCAAATTTGTAGGAATCTAGTTCAGCATCAACGACTAAGCACATTGAGATTCACATGTATTTCATCAGAGATTTAATTCATGGAAAGGTCATTGATATTCAATATTTCTAAACATCAGATCATGTTGTTGAACATCTTCACCAAATATTTCAATGAGAGAAATATTCTTCACCTCTAAGCTCTTCTTGGGGTACAGACACATCAACATCATCTTCAAGGGGATTTCTAGTCCTCCTTTCTTCTTTTCTCTTTTTTGGGGTTTTTCCCACTAGGTTTTCTTCATTTCTCTACTTTATGAGAGATTTTCATTGTTCTTGGGTACCTCATCAGGCCTTGTTTCCAAGACCCATTCTTCTACCCACCTAAGCTACGCTTAAGGGGGTGTTAGTGTAGGATTTTACCCACCTTGTGGCATTACCTACACAGTCTAATTTAGCTTGCTTAGGTCATAATAGATCATTAAAGGGAAATGTACTTTAAGTCATTTTCTATTTCTTCATTGAGAAGTTACCTTTTTGGGTGACCTAATTTCTCACTATATAATGTACCTTCCTATGTACTTTTTTGCTAATGAAGGCTAATCACTTAATGAAGAGTTAGATTTCTCATGTACTTGTTCTTGTTGTAGAAGTATTTTTTCTTCATCGATCCGAGTATTTTTTAGATCTTATTACTACATACGGTATTATTCATACATTAGATCTATCCAGTACCAATCCTTGATTGTGACTTTTTCCTATGGTTGATTGCATTCCAATAACTAATATAAAAGATAATTAAACAATACTTTATTTATTATAATATTTCATTACAAAATATTCAATATTTGTGTACTTTTTTAGATAGTAAAATAATAGAATAGAACATTATATTTCACATATAATATTTATTTAAATAGTAAATATAAAATGTACATCATATTATATTTATTAGCTTGGATCATTTTTTCACATCTCAAACTCTTCATTTTAATTTTATATTACTTAGCTTTCCAATCTATACATCAAACAAAATAAATTAACCCCATATCACCCACCCACCCACCCACCCACACACACACACACACACACACACACACACACCACACACACACATACATATACATATATATATGGTTAAGATGCATAGTTATTGAATGCATCCACTGAATTCAAGTACATTAATTGTACAAATATTTAAAATCATAAATTTTTAATGGTAATCTTTTTATTGAAAATCACACTTTTATATATAAACAAGAGATGTATAATACTAACCGTACAAAAATTGGTGGAGAAATTTGCATCCTTATGGGTTTTACCCCATATTCAGGAGAGCATGAGCTCAATAATCAATAAATTCAACATTTAATTTAATATAAGAGTACATATATATAGGATTTATTCCATAACTCCAATACTCAATTCTAGGTTAGTTGTTCTAAAAACTAACTCTCACTATCCTATATTTGTGTGTGGTTGAAACAATGCACTAATAATATAAGAAAATATAGGTGTATATTAACACCTTTATTTTCTATCAATAATAATATGATCACACTAAATACTCCCATCATTATATTTATTCACACATGTTAGGACTAATCCCTAACAATCCCAAAATTCCAAACACATCAAGCCAGATAGCCCTCAAGAAAGAGGCCAACTTACATCAAAACTAATATAAAAGTGTGATAATCAATCAAAAAAGGTGATAAAAAAATATCCCATAAAACTAGGTCACACCCACAAACATGGAGGATGAAGGAGGAGGTGGAGGGTTGTCTGGTTTTTCACTCTAGCTAGCACCGGAGGGATGATTTGATTCCAATATGGGCTCCCACCCACTTTATTTTTGTTGTTGTTGTTGTTTGGGAACCTCAATAGACGGGTGAGAGGGATAAATGGCAATATCCATCTATGGTAATTTTCCTTGTTGAGGGGCATTCCATCTAGCACCACCATAATCACTAAACTAACCAAAGACCCCTCTATGCATCGGGGAAGGGGGTCGAGAGTGATGAAACCATCATTGACAAGGAGAAGGGCTCCACTAGCTCTGAGAGCAAAGTCTGTGAATCCTTATGAATAGAATTTGTTAAGATGCATGCCTCTTCCATTAATAATCACTTTAATTATATAAATATCAAATTGATAAATTTGAGTTGTTAATATCAAATTATAATTTATATTTCTATTTTAAGATCCCTATAATACATTAAAATCAATTGTAAAATATTGAAAAGAATATACTCGGGTGGTATGTTTTATGTTATTTTATATAAAATTTATTCTTTATGTTTTTTAATTGGAACTATTGTATTATATTACTATAAATAGAAATTTACAATTTTAAAGCAACAAAATAATTCATGGCCTAATTACCAAGCCAAATGACAAAAAATTAATTCATTAACATGTAAGGAAATCAAACACAAGCATTTGTAACATTATGAGGAGGAGGATCATCCTAAGGAGGGGGGGATCCTATGGTAGACAGTTCATCATCTAGAGGATCATGGATATCCCAACCATCTTGAAGGTATTGAGTGGCAAGAGGAACCATAATTCCTAGGAAGGAGACGGAGAGCCTATAACATTCATCCATTGCATAGGTCAAGACTATCGTGACAAAGTAAAAGTATAGGGACCAAGCACAACTTATCCTAAGGTCATGACAGGATCCAAACACCTTACAATTGAGGTGGTAGGGTTGTGAAATAGCCACAAACCAAGGAGGAACAAGGATTCATGAGTGGATCTATCGATGTCTAGTAGTTGAAGGTAGGGAATCTAGCTAAAGCGGATCCAGTAGACCTCGATTCATTATGCAAAGGGAACTCCGCCTATAATGCCTCCTTTAAATATAAAAATAATAATAATAAAATAAATGTAAAAAAATGAAATAAAAGAATTAAAATTAAAGGCCCGTGATATTTTTTTCTTTTGGGCGAGTTAGGGTTTGTTAAAACGGCCTTGGAAACTTCATGCAAATGCAGCGATTTTTGTGCAAAGCCAGACTCCACAACTATTTCCAACCTCCTCCCAGGCCGCGCCACATACCTGCATGGGAGAATAAAACAAAATGGAGGGAGTTTGTGTTTGTTTGATTTGTAACTTTTCCTGCGTCCTCCCAGCCACGCCCAGACCTGCGTGGGCTCCCGGTAAACAAAAAAAAAAAAAAAGGAACCTTGCCAGATGTTGCAGTCGCGCATGCCCTAGTAGATGTGTATGTAAAAATGTGGAAGCATGCATTTTAATTGACCAAATGCATGGAAGAAATGCGGTTCCATGGACTGCAATGATTTCGGATATGCACAAAATGGTTGCAAAAATGTGAAGGCTTACACAACGCATGTGAACTGTTTGAAAAAATACCTGAAAGATGTGTGGTTTCCTGGACTGCAATGATAGCGGGGTATGCAAAAAATGGGTATGTTAAAAAGGTGCTGAACTATTTGATACAGAATGCCTCAAAGAAATGCGGTCTCATGGAGTGCCAGGGTTGTAGGATCTGCACAAAATGGGTTTGTTGAAAAGGTGTTTGGGCTGTGTTAGAATGCCTCTAAGAAATGCGGTCTCATGGAGTGTCAGGGTTGCAGGATCTGCACAAAATGGATTGTTGAAAAGGCTTTAGAATCTTTCAACCAAATGTAAACAACAGCAAAAACTAAATTTATCAACCATGCCAACATTCTCACTGCCTGTGCCAAAATAGAGCTCTTGAAATAGAATATGGACTTCCATCAAAGCATAAAATAATGGACTTTGTCAGATGTCGTAGTTGCCAATGCTCTGTGCACGCTGTTACAACGTTTGACCAAATGAAATAACGGGACAACAACTCTCTGGAAATGCATTTTTTTTGGCAGTGTACAGGGACACAGTTTCCTCATGGGACAGTCACACTATTTGGCATGTGCAATCAAATAGGTCTCCAACCTGATAGTTTTCTTTCCCAGCGTACTCTAGCCATGTTAAAATAAGAGCTTTGATACAGGGAAGGGACAAGACGTATGGCATATTTTTGGAGTTGCAAGTGTTATGGTATATAGGTGGCTGGAGGGGCAACGTTGGTTGCTCTATATGCCCAGATGGGTTGTTTAAAAGGGCTTGGATCCTCCCTAGCCAATGCAACAAACAAGTTTCCAATCTGATTAGAATTTATTTGTTGCACACGTTGGAATATGGTATGTTTGGCGTGCACATCAACCTGTTTTATCAAGGCATAGAAAACAAGATGTTTTGTTTGCAATGCAACTTCCCTGGTAGACGTGTATGCAAAATGGTGGAGCTGTGGATGCTCGTGAACCGGATTGATGAAGTGCCCAAGCAAGTTACTGAACCAAATCCCATAGTCTCGGCCGACTTCATTCTCCAGGCATGGTTCTTCTTCCCTTACCTCTCATAATTCTCGTGTTTTAGTTCTCTTTTGCAACTAGATAGAATTTTAAATTATTAGGATTTTTAAATACAGTTAAATGTCTCTTCAACTCATTTCAAAACAATAAAGTGTCATGTCGCAACTCTCAAAGCCATTATAACTCGTCTACTTTAAACCATGAACTATCACCCTCGCTTCGAGATGATCTAGAAAACTCTTACCCTTCTTGATCGCTCCAATATCGTTTTATCAACCAGACGAATTTGAATTCCCATTGATTAAGTTGACCTTCTCCCTGCTTAAAATAGTTAATTTTTGCAATTTTCGGAGACTCACTGAGTACCCTTCGCAACTCTGGAAACGAGATGTGAAGTTTCATTCATGTACCTTGGTATACGAGGAGTCACCTTGATTTTTGGTTTGACCCGAAACGATCATATGACATCCATTTGATGCTCTTCTAGGAGCCCTGTTACACTAGTTTACATCAGTAGAGAGTTGTTAAAACTAGAAAGTGGGCTTTCGTTTGGGACCACCATTTGAAACCCGGAAAGAGAAATCATGTTCCGTCTTCATAAACCTCTAGCGTTTATACTAGAAAAATGCATGGAACATTCAATATAGGAAAGAGCACTTTTCGGGATAGTTTGGCGAAGCCATTTTGTAGGCCTCCGATCGCAGTTTGATGAGGTCAAACTGGACCAATTTCTTCTTGTTGCTCTAGAAAACTTGTTACCATTTGAAAATGGTTTACTAGTTCTCAGTCCCGTCAACTTTGATGAATTCTCCTTATATAGGGGAACTAGTAGGAGATGTCTCATTGCATGCTTCTCCATCAAATGTCAGTTATGGACGTGGTTTTCTGGGCCCTCGAGCTAACTTTTTGTCATTTTACAACTAGGTGAACTACGACCAGTGGCCCCGGAGAACTAACCGCCAAACGCAAACCGTGCACTCGTTTTTAATTCCGTCATGTGCAATGAACTCTTGGTATATCTAGGGACACTTAGAAATTTAATCATGATGTGCGTGCTCATCAGAAGATAACCTTTGGAAGTAGTTTCTTAGCCTCTGAGCCCGTTTGGTACGTTTTGTAGCTAGTGAGAAAATGTAAAAGTAGAAAGCTGCGGACCCTCGTAGGGTTACCAAATCACTCTGGAAACTTTTAACACATGTAAATAACTGTTTAAAAATGCTATTATGAAACTTGTTGTGTGTATTAGAACTTTTGACAAAACGATGTTTTCTCTCTCTTCCTTTCTCTTTCTTTCTCCTGGGTTTATAAAATGAAGAAAAATGAAATGCAATGGATACATGTTTCTAGACTTATTTTATTTCGATTTCAAATTGTAATTCTTGTCAGATGTAAATGGGAAACTGAAGAATGAAAATTATGATTGATTAGGGTGGATGCCATGCCAACAAATTTTTTCGATATCTTGCTCACGTGGGTTTTGCAGGAGGGAAGAATGACATCGAAAAGGCGATGTGTAATTTAATTATTACTACTGTAATTTCTATAGGTCATTGTAAAATGAATAACTGTCAAATGTAGTCTTTTGTTACAGAAAATTATAATTGAGATTTGTTAACATGCATGATATGCTAGTTTAGGGATACTTAGGAAATGTGCATCTGATCACCGGTTCAGTTTGATTCTTAGTTGTGTATGGCAAAAAAAGGGGTTTGATTTATATAAAGTAAATTTGAAATTGAAGTTAATATATTGTAGTACCTTCTCAGTATTCAATAAATGATTAAATTAATTTCTGGGTTATCTTCTTACCTTGCAAACATAATATAGAGTCTTAATGGGAACACTCAACTTTAATAAAATATTTGTGCTTAACTTGCCTGCATGTGTGATCCTTTTTACCTTATAAGAAGTTTAAAACCGTAGAACGAACTTAACCTTTACCCCGATGGAGCATCTTGGTTTAGGCAAATAAGATCCCAAGAAGAGGGGTTTATCATCTTAATAGGTACGTTTAGTGACATCGACATAAACTAGACACATAGGAGCAACACAATCAAATAAATCTTCTACATCGAATGAATTTCTTGTGAGATCCAGATGACATCATGGAGCTAGGGAAATAGTGGTTCTATCACTTAAAATTTTTCTTATGAATAGATCCTCTTAGCTATAGGTGCCATCTTTGGCTAGTGACAATAGAGTGCTTTGATCTCTTACGGAGGGTTTATAGGGTGAATATGTTTGAAACCTTAATCTAATCTTTAAGAGAGCGTAAAGCCCTAAGTGGAAAATTGGAATGGAACTAAACCCTAGTTGACTAGGATGTTCACTTGTGGTTAGAAAACCATAATCTAACTCCTTGCTACGAAATTGTGTTGAAAGATGTTTTTTTTTGGAGAACCTTAGAAACTAAATTCTTGTCTCATAATCCCTTGTTATGTCATTTTATGGCATTAAGGAATAAAGAATATTTCTTATGCGGAAACATGCTATGCAAGGATATGGGATCTTCGTGAACATAGACCACTTGTGATTATGTGTAGTTTTAATGCTCCTAGCCTTGTACTTCCTTAAGAAGTCAGACAAGTGTTGTCGTAACTCTTTTGTTTTAAGACGATGCTAAGAACGAGACCTTAGTGCGATATAAGAGCATATCATATGATGCTGCACACGAGATTTGAGATTAGGATTAAGGTCAATCTTAGAGTCCTTATAACTTAATTAAACTTTTTCATGCATTGCAAAGACTATAAATTATCTTGGTGTGACCAAACTTCGAGAAAACAAAAGATATATAAATATAAAAAAAAGTCCATATGTTATTGAACTTCATTAACTAGGGTAGCGAAATAACTATTCCGTGATCGATGGATGTTCTTGGGGAGCTATCTCGACTCTATGTCTTCCTTAATCCCAATAGCTCATCTGGACATCACGTTAGAATCACTTGTGTAGCAAGAGTAAATTTTATACATTAAATAAACGTTTGAGAAGCAAAATCTTAACATAAGAATGGGAGATTTAAAATCTGGTAGGCATTTTGAAATATGGAAAAATACTTATGTAAGTTATAAAGATTTGTCATAAGGGTAAAGAGCAAATTAAATGGAATGAACTTAAGATTTTGTAGATGGAAAAAGAGAGAAAATTATGCTTTCATAACCATGTTCTTGGGATGCTAATCGTAACTACAATACCTTTGAAGTAGTGATGTGTTGTGGGTTCGCCATTCTTGAAGTCAGGTTCTTGTGGTTGGGTCTCTACTAGCAACCTTCCATTGGGAAAAGTGTAGCGTCAACATGTATTTGGCGTAGTCATGTGTCTATGTGATTTGGTGACTGATGTAGGTGTCGTATATGTTGTTGAGTTGTTCTACTTGGAGTCCTTGTGGCATTTTGCATTGAGCAATGTAAGTCAAAAAAAAAAATTACTAGTATTTTACTGTTGTATTTGTGTGTGTAGAAAGTGGGCACTACACCGCCATTATGAAATAATCCCATAAAGATGATGGAACACAATAACCACTTTCCCATTATAAGCTTAAATATGGAGGAAAACAAAAGAAACAACATTAATTTTTTCATAAAATTGGAATATAATAGATATAATTTCATTATTAAAATGAAAGCATATCTAGATTTCCTTATTTAATATATAATGATAACACTAAATAATTTCCACATAAAATCAATCAAAGTAGGTCAATGAGAGGAATCTCCTAAAATATCCATCTTCCAAATAATAGTATTGGGTTTATATGACATGAACAATGAGTGAATCCAATCTCAGGCATCTAGCGCATAGGGGTAGAACCAAAAAATATTCCTAAAGGCATCAAGGTTAAAAATAGGTAGGACATTTATGATTGGAAACTCAAATTTTCTTAAGTCTATCACCTAATGGGAGGCCTTGATAAACTAGATGCCAAAGAAAATGTGCTATTTTAGATTCTAATTGGGAGCACCAAACCTGATTGAGGTGGTGAATCTAGGGGTAAGGTGAGGATTTAACTCCAAGATTTAATTTTACAAATTGTAGAGGAGAAGGGGCTCATAAGGTGGTAGAGAAATCTTGAAGTGTATATTATTAAGGGGGTATCCAAATTCCATCTCCAATATTTCCACCTAGCAATTAACAACAACAAATCCAACTTGTGAAGCATGACATCTAGAAGAAGCTCCTAAATTTTGGGAGTAGAAGTGAGCTTTGAATTGACCATTTTGAACTTGATTTTATGTTATGGTAAATGAATCCAATCTCTAGACTAAACAAGGCTTTAAATTTAAGTAATTTCACTCCTAAAGAGATGGGGAGCTTTAATTCTAGTAATTTCCGCTAATGGGATGTCATTTCCAATCATGATCAGAGACCACCAAATGTTGTGATTATTGAGAGAAATTCCCTATCTTAATCCATCACACACTCAACACATGTAAGGTTTCACATCCTCATAGGATTTCCATAAACCTTTGTCCACAAAATAATATTTAATTTGGATGGGCACATTTGTGACCAATAAAGTGTGTAAACCTATATTTTTCCATCATTTTTATAATAAGGATCACCAATAGAAATGCAATGTTATAACAGAATTTTCCACACCTATACTTGCACATATTTAAAATCATTTAGTGCATAAAGAAATAATATATCTATAAACATCAATTATGAATATAACACCTTTTTCTCATGGGATGCAACAAACCTCCTAAACAATAAAATAAAAACCCAGGGTGTACTTGCATTAGCCATAAGAAATCCCAAAGAATCTAGTCCATATTATTATAATCTGACTTAAATGGGACCCAACATGATGAGTAGTAAAATAAATGGTGCTAAGAATATTAGTGCATACCTATAACATGTTGGCAAGATAAAGTGGTTTAGTGACCGGATGGAAATATTCTTTTCCACTCGGTCAAAACATATTGCCAAAGCACTGAAGGAGTGCAATCAAATGGAAAAGAAATGCTCATAAAAAAAAATTTCTTGTAGTGTTGTATCCATTTCTAAGAGTATTGTTTAAGCCAATATAACATGGAAAAGGTGTTTTTCCTACATTAAAGGATCTTTTTTCATTGCGGTGTAGACCCAAACATTTTATAGAAAATGTCTAGCTAATCGAAGGCCTCTTTGAAGGAACCTTCATTTTCAGCAAGCAGGAGAAAAGAATCATCATCAAATTTCCATTTATGAGCTAAGAAAAATGACCCATTAGATAAATTCCAAGAATAATCCTTTAATACTCATGGTGAACAAGTAGATATTTGAATGCCTTTGTAATCAGCATAAAAAGGATTAGGGAAAGTGGGAAACCCTACCCAATTGAACAAAAAAACCTATGTTTGGAGGATTTTGGCCATTGATGGTAAGATAAGTTATAGCCTTAATTAATAGCTTTTGAGCGACTTGAAGGATAAACTCACCAAATCCATGTGCACACAACATAGATAATATGAATGGAAACTCTATTCAATCATAAGCTTTTTCAAAATCTAATTTAAGAACAATGGTTTTCTAACAAGAGGCACGAGCCCTCTCCATTCCTTCCTAGACAACAATAATGTTATCCAAAATATATCTTCCTTTAATGAAGCCATCCCGCTCAAGCCTAACCATCACAAGGAGAATATGGTGAAGCTAAAATTCTAAGCCCTTAGAAAGAATCTTGTAGGAAACATTAAGCAAAGTGATCGATCACTAAATGGTAATGAGTTGTAGATTGTTCATCTTACGTATGAATTTTATATTTGATGTAGGATCCCCTACATTCACCTCCCTTCTTTAACCAATTTAGGAAAATATTACATTATCTTGGTCTAGGACTGGCTCTAGTTGTCAAATTAGCCTTGAGAACTTCAATGTTACCTTAAGGAGTATAACCATGCATAAGGTTTTAACTATTCAAATTCTTTGTTTTGAAAACTCGACACAAGACCCATACACCTTTCATCTTGAATCATGATCATGCAAATATCTTGATAGTCACCATACCTCTGAGAATCCTTCACTAAATTTTCCTTGCATAGCTTCAACCAATTATCAAATATTATTTTATTATCTCTATATCTATTCATTTTCTATGCACCTGCATCATAGGCTCATATTTTTCCAATACCTACCATCAAGAAGGTTAGCTAGCATCAAATCAACACCATGCATCAAAACATACTAATTCATCCTTGTTAATGTTCTTAAGCCACATGCTAGGACAGTCATGGAAAAATGAGTTCTTGAGGTATCTATAAACATTTTAATACTTTCTATGTGTCTTTTCATCCCTCTAAACATGCTCACCAAGTTTGGTGATCCAACTCCTTCTATAACTCCTAATTTTTCAATTTTAGTAATTTTTCATCCTTAAGCCTTACTAGGCCTATCAAGATCATTAATCACAGGTATTTGAGTTTATTGAAGGTTCCAATTCACCAAGAAGAATGTTTTGACTCTTAATAGGTCCCTTATCATCCCTTAAAAGTTACATGAATCAATTCCTTAAACAACTTTGACCTCCTTTGTTATTAGACCTCTAGAATTAGGTCTTGATTGTACCTTCTTTTCTCAGTCTTGACTGTTAGGGTTTTCCTTAATTTTCCCATAGTATAAATTTAATTTTCTTTAATAATATCCTAATTCATCTCTATACAGACCTCCATGCAAAAATTTTAACTTAAAACTTGAAGGTTAAGGGCTCTAAATTCCTTGCCCTAGGTCAGACACTGTAAAAGGCCCTTAAGGAAGAAATGATTTTAAAATACACAAAAATCACTTTCAAGATATAAAAATTTTCAGCTAATACTATATTGATACCGTCTACAAATAATATTTACAATTGCACCAACTCTTATGACACAAACCCTTAAATGCTTCAATTTCTCCTTACTCTAACTTGGGTAAAACTGTGTATTAAGATACTTTGGAGGGTTATAAAAAAGTATTAGATTTAAAGCTATAAAAGAACTTTTCCTCACCTGGTATCCAATCTTAATGCAACTTTTGTACATGTTTGAGCCTTTATCACCAAATAAATAGACCATAACTCCCAAATGCAACTAGTAATGGCTATGTAAATTGTTATGAGGCGAGTATTCAAAGTTTCTTTGCATACAATTATGATTAATAACCAAGATTCAATTTCTTACTCTTGAGATATATGTTACATTCTTAATCCACCATATAAAATACATTGGAATAGAGGATACTTAGGATTATACATAACTCACTTAGAGAACCCCACTTTTCAATCAATTTCTTCCTTTTCACAATCTTAGATTACACAATTTTCAGGATTAGAATAAGATTTCCATAGTTCCTACCATTATTGGTTATTTCATAAGTCACTAACCCTTATTTTAATGTCTTCACAAGTATATTAACTCTGACACATGAATATATATCAAGAAAAATTCTTATTTATACTCATAACTTAGAAATACACACTTCTAACATAGGAATCCTTACCAAAACCAGAATCAATTGTATAAAAGCACTTATATCATTAGAGACTCCATTCACAAACCTTTACTTGTCTTGTTCCTTAAGAAGATGACTCTTTAAAATGATAAAGTAACCATGAAATAACAACATTCATAAGAAATGCACAATATTGTTTGTCAAATTGAAACTTTCATTCATAAAACTCCTTTTTCAGGCCTCCATTCGATTTCTTCTAGTCCATATTTCCCAAGAAATATCCAAGAACTCTCTCCCCTCTACCAATTTAATTACGTATGAGGATTTTGTATCCTTTGAAAACAATTACAATCCTTTTTTGAGGCTTATTATCCTTTAAACCATCTAATTACCTTTTCTCATGCTTAAAATACTAACCCTAACTAGACTTCCAAACCCTAGGTCTAATATAATGAATCAAGTTATATATCCTAGGACATTTAATACCTTATAACACCTATACCATGCTTTAAAATGACTTAGACTCCTTATACAAGCCAAAAACCATCATAATGCCCTTTTAGGAATTCAAATTACATTTTGGAGGGAAACCTCCTAATTCAAATTTCTTGCATACCTAGACCAACTTAGGCATTTGAATGGAACTACTAGGACTCTACTGACATCCCCCAATCCTTACTTAGGCTAACTCAACCCAAAATTGACCAATTTGAACAAAAACTCAAAATTTCTTGTTGGTGAGAAGATGCTCCTGCATCAATATTACTTTTATTACTGATTTCTCCAAGGGGATCAAATTAAATTAAATATTACACAAATAACAATACATAAAATTAAATTACTCAATACATATTTTACCATGGAAAAATATGTATGAGGTTAAAAACCCACTAAAATAATAGATATCCATTAATGAGAAACATGGAAATAATTTATAATTATTTTTCTAGTAATTTCTTATTCCCTCACTTCTCCTCCCATTTTATATCCTATAATTATTTTATCATGGGCCCTAAGTTCCCTATTTAAATAGGTGATCGGGTATGTCCCCTGAAATAACCTTTTCAATCATTATTGGTCGAGTAACATTTATATAAACCCATAGGATATATTTAATAAATAGAAATATGTGATATTTATTATAGTTAATACTTTATATAAATATTTAAATATAACATTAGGAACTATATAAAGGGGTTAATAACACATTTCATATTATGTTCCAACACTCCCCCTTAATATTACATGGGGTTATATGCCAACAATATTTACAATCCTTAAACCACAATGGGGGGTGTTATGCTAGCATATCACTTTTAAAGATTAATACACCTTCATCATGCTAAACTTATCTATTTTGTAAAAAGGATTTGGAATCCATAAATCAAAAGTGAATGATTTCGATAAGCATGATTTATGATGTACTACATCTCACAATTTCTCATGGATAAGATCTAAGCACCTTAGGATCCTTTTATAAAGTAAGGAAATCTTGTACAAAATGATGCTTTATTACTGGACTATACATAGTAAAATTTAGATAGAGAAGTTTACTTAGATCACAAGGATATTTACAATGCTTTTATGGAGAAGAAGTATAGAGGTAAAAAAGAAAAAACACATGGATGGTCATTAGGAAGTGACATTGTCATGCAGACCCCAGGATAGAAAATTTGAAAGGCCAAGCATTTCTTGAAACTTTTAAAACTTCACAGACACACAATGGCTTCATGAGGCTATATGTAACTTGATCTTCAATAGGAAAAAAATGGAGATATATATAACCACATAAAACTTTCTCTTGAATGAAATGCATGTGATTTTCTATGTGCTTTTTCTGCTTATGTTGAACATAATTGTTTATAAGAGAAATGAAACTTTGGCTATCACATAGAGAGGAGTAATTCATTTAACTTCCATGTGAATTTCTTCCAACACTCACTTTAGCCACATGGTTACTTTTGTTTCTTCCATTGCACTTCTATATTTGGACATAATAGTACATATTGAGAATTTTTTTGCTTCTTGCTACTTAAAGCAATGACACCTATACCAAACTTGAAAACATATCAATTCGTAAACTTTCTATATATTACATCACCACTATGGTCAGAATCAAAATATCCAAATAAAGAAGCATTCTCATAAGAAGTGTAATGAAAACTAAAATTGATTATTCCTTTAATTTATCTTTATATCTTTTAGCTAATTATAATGATCTTGATTTGGTTCCCGCATGAATCTTCATGCATATATTCTAGTAGTATTAGGATTCACTAGGGCTTTCTTGCTTTCGATGTGTAACAACAAAAGTTATCCCGCATGTTCCTTAAAATTATTGACATCACCTCTTGCACTTTATATTGATTGTAGTAATGTTTTCTATCATTTATTTTCTAATTATAGGAACATTTTCCATAATATTCACAATTTCCCATAATTTTGTGCCATGAATTCTAATTTCAATACAAATCTTTCGAGATGTTATAGTTAGATACATTTAAAATTTGTGACTTATCCATGCTGAATTGATTAGAACCCATTTTCTATTATACTTTAAATATTTTTTATAGATTTTACAACAAAATTCATGGGAAAATCTACGATTTCACTATTTTGAATGAATATTATGACCTTGTTTTGTATTTTCAATACAAAAACAATGTTTCATAGAACATAAATGGACAATAATTTTTCATATAAAAAAATTAAATGTAATTTCAAAAATCCTTCCCTATCATTTTAAGTGTCAATCTAGGGTATGACATTGATGCAACAGACTTTCAAGGAAATAAAACAAATCAAGAAAACTATCAAAAACAACTCCCAAATATGTATTGAAACCATCTCATCCAAAATACATGCATAAAAAACCCTTGAGACAGGGCTATTAGGAGGAAGGGCTCTAGTATATGATAGAAAATTGGTGGAAAGTAGGTTTTTCTTAGGAGTTGAGTTATAAAATTTAGCATGAAGCTTGGATGCCTAATAGTGGCATGAGACCAGATTTACACAATCAAATTCACCAAATAATGATATATCAATCAATTCATTACATATATTTATACAACATACACCACTCCATATAAATAGCTATTTACATCCCTATAGTTTAGGAAACTACTTTCCCAACAATCTCTCCATAATCCAATTTATGAAATATTGTTAATAACAATATTACACTTAACCAAATTCTACCCAACTTTCTCACTTACTAATCATACGATAACAATAAGTATTATATTACATTATTTATATGTGAAGCACTAATAATATTAATTCATAACACCCAAATGGGTATTCAAAACCTATTTCACTTTGTTTTGGGTCTTTTTAGATTGCTCCCAACCATAACCTTAAAAAGGTAGTGTTCTCAAGAAGTAAACAGGGTAGTTTAAGAGAAGTTTGATATAAGATGAAATTAATCTTTGATTCCAATCGATTTCAAGGCTATGAATACATGTATATGACAGGTGAACAAAGAATTTGAAGTGTAAATTCCAAGGTAAGACTCCAAATAACCAAATTGCATGGTTTAGATCCAATCTAGGTTGATGAAGAGAGATCCTCTTATAGGGGTGAAAGGATATATTTGGGAGTTGTTTTTCTAGTTTGATTGATTTTTTTGGTTTCCTTGAAATTCCTCTGCATCAAAAATGTATTAGAGTATGAAAAGTATCAAAATAATATCCAAATCTTAAAATTAATGGCTTCATGGAAGTCAACTACATCAATGGTACTACAAACTTTAAATTATCATAACTCTTTATTGGATGCACCAAATCAAGCCAAATTAGTCTTGTTGGAAATATGGTGAGGAGTTAACCATAATGAGAGTTGTTTTGGTGCCTAAAATGTGAATTTTAAGACCTAAAAAATATGTTGAAAATATCATTTCCACTTTGGTCTGGGTGACTGTGTTTCTTCGAGACACTGAGAACTTTGAATTCCTGTGAAACTTCAACATTCTGAGAACATGAGTGTCTGAGATTCAGCCAAGTGTTACAATTTCAGCTATATCTCTTGTTTTGGTCATTATTTTTTCTCAAGATTCTAATATCCTTGAACGTGTTTATCAGGTGAATAATTTCTTACCAATTTCTTGACAAGGCCGAGTGAAAGTGAAGAGATTTAATTTTGTAATTTAAACCTCTAGTGGACCCACTTCAAACCCATGTTTAAAATATAATTCCAACAACTTAAATTTTTGAAAAACTTAATTCAAATTAAGAGAGAGAGAGAGAGATTTGAAAATGGAAGGAAGAGACCCACTTTTATAATCTAGGGTAGGTTATAAATTACCCCAATTAAATTTACGATAAAACATCTAATAAATTAAATTACTTAGTTTTAACTTTACTAAACTTAATCTAACTCGCAAATAATTTAATGAAATTTACCCTAAATAAACTTACCCAGTTTTAATATTATGTTAGGAAGATCAAGGTAAATTAAATAGACTATTAAACATTATACAAATAACAATACAAAAACTAAATAAATCAACACATATTTTACTGTGAGAAAACCTATAAGAAAAAAAGCCCATTAAAATAATAGTTATCCATTAATGAGAAACATAGTAATAATTTATAATTATTTGTCTAGTAACTTATTTTTCTTTTAATCTCATTTTATCTATCATGATCATTCTATCATGGTCCCTAAGCTCCCTATTTAAATGGGTGGTTAGGTGTATGTCTCGAAACCACATTTTCAACCATAATTGGTTGAATATCCTTTATGTTAGCAATGTGTTATCATTAATGTCAAATATTGATGATATAATTGATTTATGAAGTATCATTAATGTAAAAAGAGGTAAGAAACATGAAGGTTGATTGCAAGTGTCATGTCAAGTTGAGTGTCTTGTTGAGAATTTATTGGTCTTGATGATGTAGCATGGGTTATTGAGTCATTATGATGCCTTGTAAGAGTGATACGGGGTTAGGATGATGTTTTTATGATGTCATGGAATTTTTGAAGGCTCTATTAGGTTGGCATTAGTGGAAAAGTGATTAGGATGTCAACTTTGGTGAAGTAAGCATGTTCAAGTGACCTAATTAAGAGGCCTAGTCAACAAATTGAGGTATTTCATGCTTGTTTCATGATATGTATTATTTTTATACATTTTTAGATCATGGATAGCATGTGTATTAGTTTTAGAGATACTCACAAGTGTCCGAAAGTGCAGTATAGGGCTAAGTCATGTTTTCTAGGTCTGCACTAGACCTATTCTCAAGCCATAGGTCACTAAATGAGGTGAGATGATTTTTTCAAAACTAGATATGAAAAATGTGAGCATTGAATAATTTTTAGTAGATTTTTCTAGTGGTTTGATCAAACTTTCAGGTATTGGATTGAAGGCATGTAAAGGAAAATGATTTTTTACCTCTATCGAGTTTTTGAAAGTGAGAAGCCAAGGTTGATTTATACTTTCTTATACTCGTTGGAACATGTAAACTTTGAATGATGGTCCAATATATTCATGTTAGTTGGGTATGTTCCTAAGATGATGATATAAGCATTAGTTCATATTTTTAGGGGCATAGCTTTATGAACAATCGTTAATAAGGTAAACAACTTCTAAACCCTTCTTAAACCCTAGGTCAAAAGAGATGGAGAATATTTATCTCATTTATGACCATAATGGATTAGTTTTTACTTGTATGGTAATTTTAGGTTGTATAGGAATCTCTTAGGTTTCTCTAGGTGTAATTTAGATGTCATGGTTGTGTGTGGACCCCACTCAAAAATTTAAGTTTCAAGTTTTGTTTTCTCCCAAGTTGTGCACTAGACTTGTTGACTAAATTGGTTTTTGAGGAAGTATGGAAGCCTTTATAATGTCCATGATGGTTTCAAATCATGGTTGAGCCCTTAGGAGGTATGTTATGGTCTATTTTATAAGACTGGTTTTAGGCGCTTTCAAGTGACCATGTTGCAATGGTGCTTTGAGCTTCTATAGTCTAAGTTATGGTTTCCTATTCATTTAGTGATTACCCTGAGGTCATTGTATTTCCATTTATATATCACACTTACATATTTGAGGTGATTTGATGAGGTTTTGAGCTTCATCTTTGAAGATTGGTTTTGTAGGTCTTAGACCTAGTGAAGAAGATTGCCCAAATGGGGGTGTCTTTGTATGTTATGATGGTTCAAATTTGTAGAAGAATTTTGGTGGTTTCTTGAAGGCTTAAACAATGTTTCTAAGTGGTTCTTGTTGTTTGGTAATGGCCATGTTATCTCAAAATGACTTGGTTTTTATGAGAGGGTATTTTGGGTTCTTTAGGGATTCTTGAGTCCTAATAGAGAGATGATGGTTTTATATGTTATTTCTTGTCTATATGGTCCTATGTATGGCTTTCTTGTTATTTTCATTATGGTGGATGACCTAGATGAGCTATAATCATGTATCATGTATAAAATCATGTTGTTAGTGTCTTATTTTTTAAAGAGGGTTAGAAAATATGCAAGGAAGAGGGGTGTTTTTATAGGTGAAGGAGGTTTTTTAACTATTAAGAGAGGGAAAATATGAAAATGTGATGTTCTATAGAGTTATTATATGTTTAAGAGATAGATCATTAGGCCTAATCAGCATGATGGAGAAGTGTTTGAGTGAGTTAGCCTAGAGATCATATTTGGAGAAGAAAGAAGGAAAGAGAGTTTCATAGTGTCATCATTAGTTGTTGGTGCAACAATTCAGAGGTTTAAAAAAATTATGTAGATTAAGTTGGTGTTTAGTCATATAGGGTTTTATTCATGCTTGTATGGTTGGTGCTATACTAAATCTATGGGTTGGTTCTCCTTGTGGGGTTAGTGCCTCACTAAACCTATGGATTGGTTCTCCTTTTTTAGGTTTTTTTCTCAGCTAAATTTGAATCATGGATCTAATAAAGATTTGTTTTAGTGGTTTTTCTTCCCTTTGATGGTTTCCCACTTACATTTTGTGTTTTTGTGTTCTTGTGCTCGCATGGTGTATGCTCATATGTTTGATTAATCATTGCTTAATCTATATGTTGATGAATGTTTGATGAATGCATTTAATGGTTGATGGATGTTAAATCTCAAATGAATAAATGTTTTTAAGGCCCACTAATTCACCCCCCTCTCAATGGTTGTGCTTGTGCTCATGTTTTATTAACTAAGCTATAAATTGGAACTAATATCTACATAGCCTCAAAATAAAATGTTAATTAAACAATGAACCATCTAGATAAGAGCTTAATGGAAATGCTTCTTCAATGCATAAATGAAACTACATGCTAAGTTATTTCCTACTCTCTATGATTGCTAACTTAAACTATGAACCTATGAAGAACATAAGCAATCAAATTGGATTGTTGTTTGATCTCAAGGATTGAGAATGGAATCTCACCAAGAATGGCTACAAGGCCATTTTGGATCTTCCCATATTACTCAATTTTGAGTGAAAGGATACAAAATGGAGAAGCTATTTCCAACAATGGAGAATGGATCAAGATCAAAATGCTTATAGTTTGCACTATTCAAAGCATGGTGCAAGAAGAAAGGTAAGAAGGAGGGTTCTTTATATAGCTTGCATGAAGAGGAAAGGCTAGAAAATTGATGAATGTGGGATAAAGGTAAAACAAGATTAGGAATGGATAAAGTTGTTTTATAAAAGGTAATCTTGATTTAGAAGAGTTTAATTTGTCATTAGTAAGTCATGGGAGTTGGGGATGTTTTAATTAATCAAAGGTGATTAATTAATAGGTAGAGATAAGCTTATAAAATCTAATTAGAGGAAAATTAGTATGATTTTGAGATGTAAGAGAGTAATTTGATCCAATAAATGGTAATTTATTGATTTAGAGTAAGTATAATTAATTAATAATAATTAATTAACCCAAGTAAAAGTGGCTATTAATTAATAAAAGGTCATTAATTGACATCCTTAATGATAGGAAGGATAATTAATTAACGAATATGAAGAGGAATATTATCTAATTTGTGGAAAATTGCTAATTATTATGAAAATGACAAGAAAGAGGACAATTAGAGCAATCTTAGCATTAAAGCTTGTGTAAGTAGCTTTTAGGTGTCTACTTTTACCCTCTTTGGGGAGGCATAAGTGACGCCACTTCAAATATAGTAGACAAGTACAAAAAATAATTTTTTTGAAGAGATAGAAGAAAAAATTAATAGAATGAAGGATGCCCCTCAAGTGTCGATGGGGTGATGAAATAGGTCGATTGATGATCGAAAAAATGAAATAACAAAATAGAAGAAGTAGAAGAATTGATCCATATTGCCCCAAGTTACTTTTGAAGAAAAGAGTTGATAGAAGGAGAGTGATATGGAAGAAAAATGAAGATGAAAAGAGATGGATATAACTATCATCTTGCCGATGTAAAAACCAACTTTATTTCATCATTTTTCTTATGATCGATGTCATCGGTCCTTATTAAAAATAATGAATAGAAGTGTAGTATGACCTGAAAATCCATATGCGAACAAATTTCCATAGCTAAAAACACCAACTCCATGCAACATACAAAATGTAATGCAATACGAGAAGGTAAAAGATGCCTTACTCCTTACAACATACATAATGCAATGCAATATGAGAAAGTAAACAAGATAACCCGAGAGAGAAATTTAATGCAATGTTTTTGTTATCAAGCTTTGATTCCGACCTATGTTAATTAATGAAAAGGGTTAAAAGATGGTGCCCCAAGAAAGGATATATGCAAAGGGAATAACAGAGGACACTTGTGTTGATCAGAGAACACTTGATAGAACTCACACAAGAAGTCCATGTGGGAAAATAGGCCAGGTTTAAGGGTGCGAATGGACAGGAAGAACCCACATGGAAGGAAAGTTCAACATTTAGGACTTAGCCGATTTTGAGCATGAAGACCTATTTTTAGAAGATGGCGTGCGGAACACACCAATGATGCAGAGACATGCGCGCCACACATTTCTATCTTTAGAGGATATGATCAAAGTGTTTTGCATAAAAGATGAGCTAAGAATAGGATTGTCACTTCAGTTAACTATAAGAGGTCTATAGATAGCACACTTGTATGTGTGGCTATGCCTGTAAATGGTGTGTGGCTATTAATATCATGCACGATCTATTTTTGGAATAGATAAGTAGTGAAGGGAAAGTCCCCACCCTATATATATGATGTGAATCACATGGTAGTATATATAGAGATATAGAGAGGAGAGATATATAGGAATATGCAGATCATAAGAGGTAATGACTGGATTATTGTAATAGATCCATGCGCACATCGGTATAGAATGCCATTATTGTAAGGAGCTTCTTTTTTTATTAATATATGGGAGTTATTGGCTGAATCTAAGTGTCATTCATGTGTGTAATTGAGTAATGAATGTTCTTGTTTCAATCATGATTATTTTTTAAGTTTGTTCTTTCATAGATCTGAATATGGCATGCATTTTAGAATGATGGATTAGTTATGGATCTATATGTTTCTTCCTTCGTCACGCTAACATCCTGCTACAACCCTAAGGAGGGACCTAGTATCTTTGTGCACGCTTTGGGTGAGCACTCAGTCTAGGCTGAGTGATGTGCTAGTGTGTCTAGGGTGTTATCTGGTAAATTCTAGGTTGCATCATTGGTTTCATTTCTGGGACCTCTTTTCAAATTGTTTTTAGGATGGTTCACGATGAAGATGTACTAGTTAACTCTAGCAAGTATTGAGAAGTGGGTACACGACCTGGAGGAAGAATATGCATGGTGAGTTCAGCAGTGGATCTGAGTTTAACGCATGCACTTGGGTAGAACAGAATCTATATGATAACTTATATGAGATATTTTTGCCATCTTTCCAGTAGAATTATACAAGTGGCTGATTATTTATGCATCTAAGAGGAATTAGAGGTATCGTGCACTTTTCGGACACAGAAGAATTTCAGGCCCTTATGATGTTGATCTGATCTACACTCGCACTGTGGATATGTGGTTTCATGGTGTTCTAAATAGTTATATTCTAGAATATTCAATTTCAATGTATTCTTTCCCGAGAGGTAGCTGAATTCCAATTTTTGTGGTATCCTAGAGGAGCATATTTGCAAGGTATTCCACTGTGATCAAGATCTTGATGGTAACTTTGAACTTGGAGAGTAAACTAATGGCTAACTAAACCTCACCTCACATGAGGGAAGGAACATGTTTGGTGAAATATGCAAGACCTAACAGCAGAAAGGAAAAGAGAGGAAAGGTGGCTTAAGTATAATGAGGCACATGAGAGGGAGATAGAGAAGTAGCGTACTCATTGCAGAAAAGTATGGCAATGAGGAGAGAGATGGCTTGTGAAGGATTTGAAGCTCACGTAGAAGAAATGGAGCTAGAGCATCATGAACTCCCCCATCTTGGAAAGCATGATAGAGATCCCCCTTGGTTTCACACAAAAGTGCGCCAACAAAGACTACCTGGGCCACGGGCACACATCTTAATCCACTTGGTGACCTAGCCCTTGTGCTTGGTTTTCCCGTATCTAGTATGACAAGTAACCAACAAGCTAACTTGGGAAGTAGGAGAGCAGGAGTAAGTTAGGGAGCAAGTACATCAATGGTAGGACAGATGGATTTAATGTTATTTGGAGGAAAAATTTTAGGTGCATCATCACATATAATGTGAGTGCGCAGAATGTTGGATTCACCTCTGGAAGTGGAACTACCTCACAAATTGTAGGGGTTTAGTATAGTACTACTATCGAAGCATATGGGAGTACATCTACAGGTCATATTCCAGCTACAAGTGGAGGATCAAGAGGTATAGGTGGTTCTAGTTCCAATGGATCTAGTGGTTCTGGAGGTAGAGGAAACACAGGAGGTTCTAGATCGGTGGTCAAGACCAACGCAACAAACCACAAAATATCTATATGGAGATTTCTCTTCATCTTCCGGAGTATAGAGGCATAGAGGATGTTATTGAGCATGTGCACATGTGTGAAATATTGTGGCACGTGAAAGGGATCATGGCTTCTGAGCGCAAGGAAAGTCAATTTTCTACTACATTACAGGGATGTGCACACAACTGGTATAGGAAGTTTGACCCTGATCAAACTTGCATGGATTATGTAGCATTGAAGGATGCTTTCTTAAAAGAGTTCCATATCCCTAAGTTTGAGCAAAAGAGTATAAGTGCACTCAAGGATATTAAGCAAGGCACTACTGAGAGTGTACGTGAGTATGATGCCCATTTTAAGACACTTCTATCTAAGTTGTCTTATGATATTCATGCTAGCCAACATGCACAATGGTTTGTTGGAGGATTGATTACACCATTCAAAAGAGCACTGTCACATAAGACATACACTTGATCCATGCACAAAGCACTAGAAGCATCTTTGCATGCTTGAGGTAGTTGGGAGCATTGACACTGGCATTAGTCCATTCTTAGAGGCACATATTGTAGCTATGGAAAAATAATTAGAGAAGTTATCAATGAATTCAGCCCATGAAATGCGCTCAGGGATTTGGTGTACAGATTATGAGGTGGAAGGTCACACCAAGGATAGTTTCCCTCGCAGATCTATACATTCATTGTTGTTAGACTATGAAATCTGTCATTTGAATCATGATGCTAGTCACTATCCTTTGTTACAACACGCGATAAGGAAGAATGTATCCTACTTTTGCAAGATTTACAAGTCCACGACCCATGATACTAAGGATTTTTGATTGATTGGTTAGATCCATGATGTTATAGACATTGGGGTATGACAGACAAGTGTAACAAATAATTCTAAGGGTAAGAATGAGCACCAGGATTGGGATCATAATCAAATGCACTATGACAGAATGAGGGGTGTTTTGAAGGAGGTCATGGAAGGGGACATGGATATCATGGTGGATATGGAGGATGAGGCCATGGTGGAGGAAGAGGTGAGTTCCCTCATGGAACATGTTATACGTGTGGATCTCCTGACCACTATAGGCGCGAATGTCCTCATAATATTGCATGTTCTTTCTATAGAAAGAACCATAGCTATGAAGAGTGCCTAGACTTATATGAGCATCTGAGTAAGCAACATAAGAAAGAAAACAAAGGTGTCGGGATGGTTAGAATCTAGCACATGGTCGAAGATTAGTGGATGCCCAAGATAGCACTAGAACCTAAGGCATTGATAAGTGAAGATTACTACATGAGCTAAAGTGGTGCACACAAGAGAGGCATTACACCGAAGCCTACGATCACCAAGGAGGAGGTTTTACATGCAAGGTACCCAGATCCTTGCTCATCAAAAGGAAGTTTACTAGGATACCATGGAAGTGCTAAGGAATATTCAGGTGAGATACAATACTTAAAGGAAATAGAAGAAAGCATCAGAGACAATCCAAACTGATATCGATGAGCTGAGAGAAGTGTGCAAAATGTTGCGCCAAGAGAACATCATTCCACTATTAGGAAATTGGTTAAAAGGGAACACTCCACGTGCAAGTATTGAGACTAGATGGAAGATCCTTCATGTGAATCTTCCCCTGATAGCATTGACTATGACAAGGAAATTATTCTAAATACTGTTGTAGATGGATGGCTATTGAGAAATTTTTTGATTGATATAGGTGAGGAAATAAATGTGCTTACTTTAGATGCATGGGTACAAATGGGGAGGCCTCCATTGCATCCATCATCTAATGTGTTATTTATGGAAAATAGGACTAAGGCCACTCCCATAGGAGTTTTGAAGGATGCATCTATAACCATACAAGGGGCCAAATTCACTGGGGATTTTGAGGTATTAGCACTTGCAGAAGCAGATAGTTTTCTAGCCTTGCTTGGACACCCTTGGTGTTATGCAAACAATGTTGACTTGAGATTCAATAAGGGGTATATCAGCTTTGAGAACAAGGAGGAAAGAGTTGTGATACCTTTGACAGATGGGAAGTCTACATTGTATGTTGATCCTCTAAGTGAGAAGGACTTAAACAAAATCTATGTACGTGCTATTCAGAACCCAGAGGTCAATGAGCCATCAAAGAATGACATCATACATTGGGAGGATTATCATTCTATTAGTGATACTATAGTTATTGCTTGTGACAATTGGGCTCATAGTACATATGAACTAGTAGGGCGTGAGGTAAAAATTGTGGTTATGCACAAGAATGAACTTTGTTCTATTCGACGGATAGGCGTGCAGTACCTTGGTATATAGGAGAAGAAGATCTTCCTATATTTTTGAAAGCCATGGAGGCACAGTGGATAGACCAAGTCAGAGAGAAGAGATATGTTAGTATATACCTTACACGGATAGCAATGCACTGGTGGGTAGTTCATAGAGATAATCTTATGGAGTGGAAGGAGATCAGAATCACCTTATCTACCAGGTTTGTAAGAAGCAATGCACATGTGCAGATTTGCACTTATAATGGTGATCAACTTGTTCAACACCACATTCAGCAGTGTGAGAGACTCTAGATGGTAGGACAGGAAGCATTACCACCTTCACTTTGGGTGCATAAATTATACTCCACTCTACAAGGGTGCGCACACACCTAGTATGTATACATAGAACTACATCGAGAGACTAGGAAATTGGCAAAAATTTGACTACAGGAATGCTCTAGACCTTTGACTACTTCTCGACTAAACCTCTAGTAGAAGAGGCATTAAATTTTGTTAAGTGTTAACCATTGGAGATAGTGCAAAGGTAGGGGAACTCATACAGGAATTATTTGGCGAGACAAAATCAGGCACGCATTTTGAAGAAGAAGGAGAAGACTCCATATTGCTTGAATGTGCTTTCCTTGAGAAAGAAAAAGGAAAGATGGTGTACATCATGGATGATGAGGAAGTTGAAAACCTAGATATTGACCATTCACAAGGGGGCACGAGGTCTTGGACAGTGTAGATAAGGATACATGTGCATACCATGAACCAATGAAGACAAAGAAGGTCAATATAGGATTGGAGGATGAGCCTAAGGAGATCATAATTGGAGACTACTAGGTCGACTCGGAGGTGGCAAAGATCATTGAGTTACTCAGGGATTATCAGGACTTATTCCCATGAGGGTATGATGAACTTAAGGGAGTGCATGAATCACTTGGGAAATGAATATTAAACTTAAGGAAGGTGTGCATCTAGTGAGAAAGAGACCTTACAGAATGAATCCTAATTTTTGAAAAAGGTAAAAGAAGAAATTGATAAAATTTTGAAGTCTGGAATCATTCGACCTTTGATGAGTCAGAATGGGTTAGTCCAATGGTGATCAATATCAAGAAGGATGGTATAATTTGAATATGTGTGGACTACAGGGAGCTAAATGTTGCATGTGTAACAGACCCATTCCCTACGCCATTTACTGAGGAAATACTAGGAGTTGCATAGGCGTGAAATATATTCATTCACATATGGGTTTTCTAGGTATCATCAAGTTCAGATTACTCAGGAGGATCAAGAAAAGACAACTTTTACTACTGAATGGGGAATTTTTCCTATACTTTGTGATGCCTTTTGGATTGAAAAATGTGCCTGCTATATTCTCACAGATAGTTTTTTAGGCATTCAAAGATTTTATTCACAACTTCTTACAGGTCTACCTCGATGATTGGACAATATATGGGCTTGTTAAGGATCACTATGACAATCTGTGCTTAATGTTTGAATAGTGTAGACAATTGAGTATCTCTTTGAACATCAAGAAGTGCATATTTTCTACACCTTTTGGAATACTTGTTGGGACACATAATCTGCAAGGAGGGATTACTTGTTGATCCAGCTAAGGTTGCAGTCATTCTAGGCCTAGAAGCACCTACCAGTCAAAGTGAGGTGTGTAGATTTTTAGGTCACACAGATATTATAGGAAATTCATAAAGGGATATGTAAAAATTGTCTCACCTTTAGAGGAGTTACTGAAAGGAAAAGGTACATTCTATTGGGGAGAATCGCAAAGAACACGCATTTGAAACATTGAAAGAGAAACTTACTACCGTGCCTATCCTACATTTTCCTTCATGGGATAAACCATTTCATGTACATGTGGACCTCTAGAATGAAAATTGGCACAATATTAGCTCAACCTAGAGAAGGTATTGTCGATCATCCTATTTTTTTTGCTAGTAGGAAGCTGACTCCTGTTGAACAGAATTATACAACTACAGAGCGTGAAGCCTTGTCAATGATCTATGCATTGCACAAGTTTTGACAGTATTTTCTAGCTACACCATTTGTATTCTATATGGATCACATGGCATTGAAGTATTTGGTAAAAAACTCATCTTACAAGGGTGCATATGCAGATGGGTACTCTTATTTCAAGAGTTTGACTTCACAGTTGTGGTGAAGCTAGGGAAAAGTAACTCTGGACCAGACCACTTGTCTAGAATTAACTCAGGAGAGGAAGCACAGACAATTGAAGAAACCATGCCAGATGCCCAGTTATATAGGTTATAGCATGCACCATCAGAATTAGAAGACATTGTTGTCTTTCTACAGACTGGTGTGGCACTAGAAGGAATGAAGGCATTAGAAAAGAAACAACTTGCTATACGCATGACACCATTTATGTTAATCAGTGGTGACCTCTACAAGTTAGGTAGAGATGAAGTATTACATCATTGTGTATTAGAGCATGAGCGTAAGGATATTATGGAAGAATCCCATGGTGGTATTGCAGGAGGCCATTATACAGGTGATGCAACTACCTAAAAGATCCTACTTGTTGGATTATGGTGGGAGACATTGTATAAAGACTATAAAGAATATTGTAAGGCGTGTGACCATTGTCAGCACCTAGGAAAACCAAGACAAAGAGATGAGATTCCTTTGAGACCAATTACTAGTGCCAAACCATTTGAGAAATGGGCCATTGACTTTGTAGGACCTATTTCTCCAGGCGCGTAGGGATGGATTGCACTATATCATTACTTGCACATATTATCTCACATGGTGGGCCAAATAAGCACCTACGAAGGACTATACAAATCTACTACAATAGCTCGGTTTCTATGGGAGAATGTTCTTATAAGGTATGGATTTTCTTTAATTTTGACAAGTGATAGGGGTACACACATTTTAAATGAAACCATTAGGATCCTATTAGATGATTTTATGGTTGTTCACCATAAGACTACACCTTATCACCCTCAGGAAAATGGAACTATTGAGGCTTTCAACAATATTTTGAGCCAGACATTGAAAAAAATTTGTGATGTTGGAAGAAAGGATTGGGATGATAAAGTGTCAACTATTCTTTGGGCATATAGAACAACTTATAAGATATTGAACAAAGCCACACCGTTTTAGTTGGTGTTTGGTGCATAAAGTCATTCTTCCTATAGAATTTATGTTACCTTCTTTGCATTTGTGCACGCTGGAGGTCTAGATGATGAGTAGGATTTAGAAGAGCGTATTGAGAAGATGATTCAACTAGATGAGTGATGAGCCATAGCATGATGGAGTCAAAAGTAGGAAAAGGCCAGGTAGAAAGCATGGCATGACAAAAACATAAGGGATAAGAAGTTTGAGATTGGACAAATGGTACTTCTTTATGACTCTAAGTTCTTACACCATCCAAGTAAAGCTCAAAGTACATTGGTTTGGGGCTATATGTCATCACTTACATACTTGAATCAGGTGCTTTCTAGTTAGAAGCACTTGATGGAACATGGTTACCTGGTTACTTTAACGGGAGTAGGCTAAATCCCTACTATAAATAAGTCTTCTTGGTGTTTGTAATAAGGCAATATTACCATTTAGATTAGGTTTTCAATTCCTATTTCCTTAATGTATTTCCTTTATTTTTGCTACGCTTTTTCAGTTTAGTTGTTGTTCTTGTGTAATAAGTACACTTACATGCATGAAGCTAATTACTATGTGAAAAATGTTTATGCACAGAGGATTGCACATCCTTTTAGTGTGGGTGGTTGGTTATATCTAGGTATAATAATGTGGGAATTGAAAGGTGAAAGGAATAAGTTGCTACGGGTGTGCTTTAATTCAAAATAAGATTGCTTCTCAAAAGTGACCAAGGATGGAGATGAATGAAAGGATAGTATAACGTGAGGTAAGTAAGGGCCATGATAACTACTAGAGAAGGTACAATGATGAGGTACTCGGGTGCAAGGGTGTGTGCTGAAGAGAATTCTGATGACCAGAGGGTAGGAAGGCACGCTAGAAGGTTATAGCTAGGTCGCGAAGATGTACCATGGAATGAACAAAATTGGGTCAATGAATGAGAGGATATTTGGTAGGTGAAGGAGCAATAAATGCATCAAAATTTGAAAAAACTATATAAAGATGGGATGTGAATTCATTTTTACCATTGTGACTAAGATTATTTGAAATAAGCCAAGTGTGAAGAGCCGAGTGATCATTTTAAGGTGCAGAGAGGTGTGTAACCAATCATGACGAAGTTATCTATCCACAAAAGCTTGTGTCCCTAGTGGTGAAGGGTTTGAGTGAAGTAAGGCGACAGAGAGGAGTTAGGGCATGAATTTTCCACCTAGGGCATGCTAAATTGAACTAGGTTTTGCTTCACACCTTGTAAAATTTGAGTGGTAAGAATCTACAAAGGATTGCAAGGTAGAAATGGCACCCAAGAAAGTAGTTGCAACAGAGTGAAGGGAAAGAAGAAGGTGGTAGAAGAAGAAGAAGAAATGGCTCCAGAAAGTAATTTTTCTGAGATGCAATATCTAGAGGGGGTTATCATTGGCCAAGAGTGGGATTCTCACATAAGGAAAAGAAAAGTGAGTGAGTACAATCACCGTACCATAGAGAACAAGAAGGAGCTTGACGCGTTGTTGAACACGAAGACAAATAAATGCATGGTAGAAGATATGTTGGTGTATGATGATGTTGGTGAGAAGCTCTTACGAGAGGATAGGGGTTTACCAACTTTATGAGCTCCCTTATTTTGGGAAGTATGATCCCTTGTACCAGTGGCTCATGAGAAGAGTGCACGAGGATTTTTATACTTTGCAGGATGCAGAGTCATAATTTCAGCTTGCGCTCATCTCCATGGTAATGGGGTTGAAAGGCACAAGAGATGATTTACAGATGATCTGATAGATAAAACTACAATATTGGAGACCAAGAAGGAGTTGGGATATACAAAGGGTCCGCGTGGTATGGACATCAACAAACTAAAGAAGTATCTAGTTGTACAAGTGGCCGCACATCTCATTACAAAGCTCAATGACCAGAAAGGTGGTCACAAGTGAACACCATGTGGCTGCACATTGCCAAAAAGATGTCTAAAGGAGTAGTCTACAACATTTCATGGTATATTGCAAAGACAATCATTGAGGAAGTGTGCGCAGAGAGGAAAGATCAGCTTTGGAGTGTTTGTTATCACTAGTGTTCATGGAGATTGGAGTACCTGATGGACCAAAGGAGAAGGTATGGGAGTATCCAATGGAACAAAAATCACCTGTAGAGCACTTCAAGAAGTACTTATGTGAGGGATCCATGATAGAGAAGGTTAAGCAATGGGCTAAGAAGTGGTATGATAGGCTCCATGTGGATTTTGAGGAAGAATGGAACATCCCCAAGGACTTGCCTTTGGTGGTGTGAAAGGCAGTTCAGTTTTTTGTATACCAACATTTTTACATCACACGCTTCCCATTGAGAGATGGATTTTGGAGCCCTTTGTGTAAATTTCCTTACGCATTCACTACAAGGTATTTCCAAGTATCTGTTCACAAATTCACAGACATGCGATGACTAGCATTCAATGCAGATAAGGTAGACTGCGATGACTACCACACGTTAAGGAAAAATTATGTGTATCCAAGAAGAAGTGCCTATATCGAGAGGATCATTTTAGAGGTATTGAATATTAAGCCAATAAGTTTAGTTGTAGCAGATATAGGGGCAACATTAGTGTATCTTTAGTTGAAGCCCAAGATAGAGAACAATAAGTACGTGGAGAATGAATTCACGCTCCTAGGGCCACCGAAGGGTAAGCACACAATGGAAAACATACCAACGCAAAGGCCCATAGAAACTGTGGAAGTAGAGGATGAAGAAGAGGAGCGTGAAGATAGTGGAGGCTTGGAGCGTAGAAGAAAGAAACCATATGACAGAGAAGATTCATAGTGCACGACCACTCCACCTCAAGTATATGACAAAGAGGAAGATACAGAGGTTAAGAAGTGGGGCATATAGTTAAGAAAGTGTTCAGATGCACAAGGACTCAAGGTGGAACCCCAAAATGGTAAGGAAATCACCTCATCTCTCTCCACACAAGGAGACCATTGAGCCAAAGAGGAGAAGAAAGTTGAATTTGGATGAAGAAGCGAGGAATCAGGGGAGAGCGAGCGTGCATCTCCTACCCCACTCAAGCAAGAAGACGAGCCACATAACGAGGAAGAGAAAAAGATGAAGAGATGAAGGATGAAGAAGAAAGAGAGAAGGAAACCTCCTGGATCCACGCATGCGACTATTCAAGGTGTAATGGGACAAGATCCTAACCTTGAAGCTACAATTCCCAAGGGACCTAGATCAAAGAGGATGAGTGGGAACATGGTGTATTAATCATGGGATATGCAGAGACACACGGAAAAATCATCTATGCACATTTTCCAAAGCACTGTAGAACAAAAGGATTTATTTGGCTAGGAATTAATGGATGGGGATATGGCAACCGTTCACACTCGGAAGAAACTATCATGGTCAATGCACACCCACATGGATGAGCCTAACTTTGATATATGTGAAGAGTCATGCATGTCGAGATGGCTAAAGAAGGCACCCCAAGCTAGACATATGATAGTAAAGCCTACTATCATGTCAGATGAGCAGGTCAACAACGCATTGGTGAAGGTTTCTACTAAAGTTGCTAGAAGAAACATGGACAAAGATGCAATGATAAGAGCATTGCATAAGGAGCTAAAGAAAAAGGATGTAAAGATAGTGCACATAACGCAAGAGAGGGACTTAGCATAGAAGAAGAATGAAGTATTTATCAACATCACAGAGGAGATTGGAGACAATGTCATAAGAGCTAGGCCACACTTGGAGCCCAAGGTACCATAGATATTTCCCTCAGTGATACATTATGTAGGAAAGTTGGTGGACCTAGTACTTGAAGATGAACCTCTGTGCATGCCAACGCCAAGGAATCTAGAACAAGAGGTAGAGTGAGAGAAATCCTCAGTGATGTGAAAGATTACATCCTATGAAGGGTTGTTGCAAGTGCTACAAGAAGTATTGAAGAATGCATCCTAGGATTTTTGAACATCTGCACAGCTCTAGAGGTGCTTATCAATATAAAGACCCTGGAAGAAAATAATGAGGTCTAGAGAGAAATGAAGGATGAAACATTAGGCCGCGTAGAAATATTTTCAATGGTTAAGTAGAAGCGTGATGCCCTGGTAGCAGCACAAGAGCCATACACAAGACTTGGCTGGAAGAGCTTGGGAAGCTCATTGCATAAAAGATGGATCTTCTAGAAGGAAGAATGACCTCAATGTCCAGCATTGTGTTGGTTCTGCAAAATGAAAAAGGGGAGATTGCGAGGGATGAATTGGAGTCCATTGTTGTGGACATTCCAGAAAAATTAGAACAAGCACTCACTTGAATGGCAGCCTTGGAGGCTGAAATAAAGGAGTAGTATCCAGAGTTGATACTTCAAACTGATACAGAGGAGGCTGCCTCATAAAAATTTTTTATTCATCTACATTCTTTCATTCTTATTATTTCCATTCTTCTATTCTTTACTTTAATTTTTGAAGATACCCATTGTCGGGGCAATAATGAGATTAGTGTGGGGTAATGTTGATCAAAGAACACTTGATAGAACTCACACAAGAAGTCCATGGGAAAACAAAGGCCAGGTTTAAGGGCGCGAATGGACAGGAAGAACCCATGCGCGGAGGGCAAGTTCAACATTCAGGACTTAGCTGATTTTGAGCATGAAGACTTATTTTTATAAGATGGCATTCAGAACACACAAATCATGTGCAAAGACATGTGTGCCATGTATTGTCTATCTTTATAGGATCGGATCAAAGTGTTTTGCATGGAGATGAGATAAGAATAGGATTGTCACTTCAGTTAACTATAAGAGTTCTATAGATAACACACTTGCATGTGTGGCTATGCTTGTAAATGGCACGTGGCTATTAATAGCATGCAGCCTATTTTTGGAATAGATAAGCGGTGAAGAGAAAGTCTCCACCCTATATATATGATGTGAATCACATGGTAGTATATATAGAGGTATAAAAGGATAGATATATAGGAATATGTAGAGCGTAAGAGGTAATAATGGATTATTAGAATGAGATCCATGTGCACATCGGTATAGAATGCATTATTGTAAGGAGCTTCTGTGTTTATTAATAGATGGGAGTTATTAGTTGAATCTAAGTGTCATTCCTGTGTGTAATTGAGTAATGCATGTTCTTGTTTCAATCATGATTATTGTTTAAGTTTTTTCTTTCATAGAACTAAATATGGCATGCATTGTAGAATGATGGATTAGTTATGGATCTATATGTTTCTTCTTAACATCTTGCTATAGCAACCCTAAGGAGGGACATGGTTCCTTTGCGCACTTGGGTGAGAGCTCGGTCTAGGCTGAGTGATGTGCCTGCACGTCTAGGGTGTTATCTAGTAAATTCTAGGCTACATCAACTTGGGTCCTATGAAAAGCATTACACTATGAAATAGTACCAAACAACTCATTGTTCCCCAGAGTACATATATAGTAAGCAAACCAACTTTGTTAATGGAGGTAGATCAAGATGATCCAGAAGTCACACATAAGAACAGGTGAGAACCAAAGAGCGACATTTTGTAACATGATTTTTATTGTTTATGATTTTTTATAAACATATCTGAATGTTTTTTATTTTGAATTTTTTATGAAACTATGTATAGGAAATCAAGAAACATGGATGCCCTCAATGATAGATGGGATGTACAAGGCCAGAATGCCACACATACAAGAAAGTGAAGATGCGACATGCCCCAGTGATTAGGTGGGAGTATTCAAAACAAAACTCTTCACACGTAGAAGGGGGATCAAGGCCAATATAAAATAGGTTCAATCATGAGGGTGCAAGGATGTCCCCGTGGTAAGCTGCAAGAAACACATGAGAGAAAGGAAGTAGAAAATTTTCTTATTAAAATGGGACAAAGGTTCCTGCAAACATGGCAAAGAGGACATCTTACACACATGGATATTCTAAATTATTTTCAAAGAATAGAGGATGTTATGAAAATATTTAGAAGGCGGTCAATGAAAAAGTGATTAGCCCAAGGTACAAATCATGAGATAAGACATGCGCTAAAGTAAGATTTTGAACAAGGTCCAAAAAGTAACACTTGATAACATATTAATCTTGTTTACTCATCAAGATCCTATTTATGCACGTGGAAATGAATTACTTCTTGAAGGAAAGAGTTGATAAATAGTAAGTGAAGACACTAGCCAATGTGTAGGAATGATTTAGTTTGAAAAGTGATTTGTGAATGAATTGTGGAAGAAGAGCCATACATTGCTTTGTTGCCAGCCAAACGTCCATAGCCCCGATAGAGATATATTTGATTCTATCACAACATTTCTCTACTACCAGTTAGGCGTCCATAGCCCGGTAGAGATTATTGGAAATACCCCAAGAGAGAGTTATATATCAATTTTATTTTTCTTTTAGATTTTGCTTTTTGATTGATTGATTTTGATTCTTTTAATTTCTGAAAACTTATTTCAGCTCTCTTGTTTGACAAGGGGTTAAGAACCACTGATGGATTAATGGAAGGATGTGGAAGTGATTGTGATGATGACATTTTCTAGTGTCAACAAATACGCCCAAAAATTCTTCCCAACAAGTTTATTATATGTAGATAGTGATAGGATCTCTAAGAGGTCAGTCGTTCTTTAATTTACCAAGGTTATGAAATACCAAGGTCAAACGGATACCATAGAGATAAATGTCACAAAATTTGTATGAAATAATCTAACCAAAATATCATCAAAGGGATGAAAATGGTGGATGACTTGTAGAGGAATATGAAAGAAAGGGAAGAAAGAACATCCATGTGTATGTAATACCTAATTGCAATGTTTGATCTTTGTACCTTTGATTTTGTTTTTGTAATGTTTTAATGTTTTCTTTTTTTAATGTTGAAGTATTTTATGATTTTTTATGGTTATCAGAATGAAACATGTCAATCCATGATAGGATCCAACAATGATGTTAACAATTTCTTTGATAAGAGATACTAAGCGTGTTTTCTTATCAAGTGTAATATTATCCCTAATCTAGATGATCATGGTGATCTCACACTCAACAAATGATTTTGATTTATTTTGAAACATTGGTTTCATATGTGGGAGCTTCCATTCCCTATCCATAGGTTTTTACACATTGTGTCATACTTGATGGGTACGTTGGTGTGCATTATGGAATCGCATTTGATTTTGAATTTTATAATCGTTTGAGTTGTTGGGAGATTTGGAGCTCTTCAATGTTTTTGTCTTAGCTTGGTAAAAAAACTTGTCTAGGTTTCTTATAAGATAATGCTTGACTTTTCTAATCCCGAGAAGTGGGAGAAGAACATGGATGTTTAGAATTGATGTGAGAAATGATGGTGGGCTTGCCACAATATTTGGTAAAATAATAATGTGATGGATGAAAAGGATACGATCCAAGAATTAAATAATATGGGCTACCAAGAGGTGAGCCACGATGACGACGAAGGGCTACTAGGATGTGGCCCCATAATAGAAGGAGAAGGGCTGCTAGGGCGTGACCCATAGCTAGAATATGATGGGCTACTAGTATGTGGCCCAAGAATAGAAGATGATGGAATACCCAAGGGTGACCCATACATAGAAGAAAAGGGGTTAGTTGGATGTACCCCAAGAATAGAAGATAATGGACTACTTGAAAATGTCCCACAAATAGCAGAGAGAGGGCTATTACAAGGTGACCCAAACCTAGATGAAGATGAAGGGATACTTGATATTGACCCCATAAGATATTGTGATTGAGGAATTTTGATAGACAAAGAATGATTGGGTGATGAGAAGATATTCCATGGATCAATGCAAGACCTAGGAGTTTCCTTACGTAATGAAGTATGTGAAGATGGAAGAATAAGAGGAGGATCAAGTTCCATGATCTAAGGCTCTTCCTCTATTTCTTAATAAAACAAATCAACCTTTTCCTCATAATATACAGACACATCGAAGTCTAAAGAGAATCCTTTCTTGTAATTTGTTAGAGTGATATCTCCATGTGCCCCTATAAATGCCATGATCACTCATTTGTTCTCAAAGAAATCAATCAGTATGGGTGTTGATCAACCACAAGGGGTTGAGTGGAAGAAATGTTGGAAAAGTTGTCTGGCCAACCCCTAATGTATATGGGTCCATCACTAATATATAGCTTAATATTTAATAATATGAAATATTTCTATTTCTATTATTAAATATGCTAACCTAGGTATATACTTTAGGTTAAATATTTAATATCATGAAATTATTATATTTCTAATATTAAATATTATAAACCTAGGTGTATGTGTCAACCATTTTAGGTTGAAAAGGTGGGTCGAGACATACCCGATCACCTTATATAAAAAGGACTTTAGGTCCTCATTTGATATATTCGAAAAATATATCAAAGGTGTGCAAATCAAGTGATTTGGTTTTACCCTTGGTAAATAGGGTTTCAAAGGAGGAGGTGATCTTATTGGATGTAAAATAAGTTCTTTGAAGTAAAAGGTTGTTTTTAAAGTAGTTTTACCCTTTTTTTCAATAAATATTTGTCACTTGTGGTTTTATTTACCTTTATTTAAATATTTATTGTAACATTATGTAATATGTAAATTGGTTTTATTAAATCCAAATTCTAACATAGTAAATAGGTATTTAAAAAGTATGTTATGTATTTTATTTATTTAATTTGTCCATATTTTTTCCTAATTTTAAAAGTATCTTCCCCTTTTTTTTCCTAATTTATTTTGGCATTACATTTGTGTAATTAAACTCTCTGTAAAAATTTTAGGGTTTTTCAATTTTAAATCCCTAATTTGGGGGAGATGTAATATGATATGATTCTTACTTTCATTTCCATTTTATAAATTATATGGAATTAATGTTTGTTTGGAGATTGATGTGTGCATAGGTAAAAGGGGCTTCAAAATGTTTACTGCATGAAAATCACATACATAAAAAAAAAGATTTATTACTATATGAAATAATTTTCATGTTTTCTATAATTTCAAATTATTTCGGAAGGTAAATTCATACCCATGTTCTTTGGTCCCCTCTAAAAGGATTTGATTTGAAAAACTATAGTTTATAGTTAATTTATAACTATATCCTATATAATTTGAAAACTATATTATTATTTTTAAATAAAAATATATATAATATAGAATAAGGTTTATATAATAATTTATATAAACATCATATTCAAATTTATATAGTTTTAGAAAACAAAACTATATATTAAAATCCTTTAACCATATTAAAATTACATGGGATTGAGGGAAGAGTCAACAGACCATATTCTAAGCCTAAGTTTAAATCATATTTAAAATTAACTTATAAATCTAGGCATGTATAGTTTTTTTAAAAAAAAACAAACCTAAGTTTGAATCATATTTTATATATATGATTAGTTTAAACCGCTTAAAATATAAATTTTATTAGATTTGGTTTATATATGTTTTAAAAAACAAACTTAAGTGCTTACTTTTTTTGGAAAGGGGGCATATGTTTATTACTTGGCCATGAAGGGATTACTTTTTAAATCTTAATACTTATTAAATAAAACCTAACATGTGTCCCTAACCATTTATATTATCCATGTAAGGGGGCGGCCCCATTCATTTATATCTTATAGTTTATAAAAACTATATAAATAAACCTATTTAAAGGTTTTCTTTTATATAAGAGTGGGAGTGGAAAATAAAATGAGATAATATCTCAGGTATAAATGTGGAACTCAACTTGCAAGAATTATATAAAATATTTTGCAATATTTCTATAGTTTTAAATGTGTGCAAGGTAAAATTAAGAGTAAATGAAGCGAGGAGACAAGGTTCATGAAAATAGGGATTTCAATTTATTTCATTGGTCGGGTGAAATTACTTGTCCCCTCTGTAAAATATGCAGGTTAATCTATACTCTCATAAATCTACTTACACCTGGTAAAATTCTTTTAACCTAGTCTATGTCCTTTAAACCCCTTTAATAAGGGTTATATGTTTTTATATAAAAATATACTATATTTTATAATTTTTATGAGCTATATGTTGTTTTTTATTTACATTCTATAAACTATATACCTCTTTTTATTAAAAAGTGTATATATTTTTATATTATAAATTATAATAGGTTATTATAATGTGTTAAAATATAACCTCCCTAATATTATACAAAAGAGAAATTCTAGAATTTCACATTCTAGAAATACACAAAGTTTTGGCTTCATTAAATTTGATGGTCAAATGACCGTCACGATAGACCAAACATAAGACAATATGACGGTCATTTAGACGTCAAATTTAAGCTCGTAGGTTCTAGGAAACTTTCACTATGTTAAAATTGACGGTCAAATGACCGTCACGATAGACCAAAAAATAAGCCATTATGACGGTCATTTAGACATCAAATTTAAGTTGGCGATTTTTTGTCTACATTAATTTTTTTCAAAAATTGAAGTTGTTATGCATTCTTAGGGGTCTCTTCTTCACTTCTATATGGTCAAAAATATTTTTATATAAATATGGGGTATAATGCAGAGCCCTTTATATTGTGGGTTATTATTTTGATCATGGGAGGTTAATTAGTATGCATTGTAATGACAAAATTAGTTATGATCAAATAGTTTCTTTAGATCTATAAAATTTAGATCTGATTCTATTAAAAGTATTGTTTTTATTATCGATAAATATGTATCTAACTCTATGGTACATTGTATATTATAATGGGGTGTGTTTTACAAGTTTAGGAAAACAATGGCATCCAACTATTTATGTCTTGACAAAACCTAAATCCTGAATGAAACAAACTACAACATTTGGGTCAAAACAAAATTTATGGCAAAAAACACCTGGACAATTATTTTTAGATCTGAGGTTACTCCCACTGATTGTCAAGCAACTATAGATAACATGAATACATTCTTACAATGAATGCGGAGGATTTTTCTATGATTCTACACAATGTGAACAATGAGTACCTTCTATAGATTGGTAATATCGAACATCCAAAAGAGGTATGGACATAACTAGAATCCATGCATGAAGGATACTTAGTATATCAAGGATAGTAATGAGAGTACAATAGTTGAAGGAATTCAAATAAATGGTCTGTATATTTTTGATGATTTCTCTTCTACATCTTGTTTTATATCTCAAAGTTTGAATAATTCAAAACTATGGCATGAAAGGTTAGGACATGTTAATTATCGAAGCTTATATGAAATGTCTAGATATAATCTAGTGAAAAGTTTATATGTGTTGTCTTCTTCTCTTAAAGTTACTTCATTAAATACTTCTAAATGATGGTTTTGATTCTATTTAGTAAATGGTCATAATGATGTTTTGATGTTATAGATGTTTCTGAAACTCTTATCTTCCTAGATAAGAAATTAAATTGGGCTCAATCTATGTTAGAAATTTCAAATCCTATTAATCTTAGGAAAATGACCAGAAGCCATCATATGTACCATGCATTAATTACCTTGTATGAACCTGAGCCATGAAGTATTATAGGGTCTAGGTGGATATACAAAGAGAAATATAATGTTGATGGTAGTATTAACAAAAATGTAGACTTGTTGCTAGAGGTTTCACTTAGAAACCTTCTATTGATTATGTTGAGACATTTTCCCCTGTAGCTAAAATGAGTACTGTTAGGGGCTTATTTGCAATTGCCACTCAATTTAGGTGGAAAATCCACTAAATAGATAAGAAAAATATTTTTTTGAATTGAGATTTAAAAGAAGAACTTTACATGTTTCAACCTAAAGGATTTGAAGAAACTGGTAAAGAAAACTATGTTTGTAAGTTGAGAAATCCTTGTATAGTTTAAAATAAGCTCTTAGAGCTTGGTATGTGAAAATTGTTTCCTTTTTTAAATTGTTAGGTTTTGTTAATTATTCTTCTAACAATAATATATTCATTAAGCAATAATTTTCGCATATTATCATTATATGTATATATGTTGATGATTTTCATATGTCTGGTGACAATTATGATTTAATTCATAGGATTAAAGAGAAATTGAAGCAAGTACTTTGAAATGAATGAGTTAGGTCTCTCACATCATGTTATTTTTATGACTGTATTTCATTATATTGTTATTTTTCAAAACACAATATGCAACTATTTTATTGAAAAAAATTTCTTATGATTGATTATAAACCATTTTCTACTTCAATGGAATTTGAAATAAATATTGATCCTAAATTTTCATATGAAAAAGGTTGATCCTATTTTATATATGTTGTTAGTTCATAGTTTGATTTATCTAGTTATAACTAGATCAAATATTTCCTATACAATAGGAATTTTTTCGAGGTTTATGCGGAACCTTTAATTAGAGATCATTAGAATCTTGCAAAAAGAATTTTTAGATATTTGAAATGAACAATCAATTATGGGTTGCATTATAATAAGAATGAAAATGCTATCTTATATGGATTTTGTGATTCTAACCATACCGATGTTGTGTTATAAAATATACTGATATGTATTCATGTTTTTGGTGTAGGAACCATTACTTGGAACAAAAAATACTATCAAAAGTCTCCATTTCTTCTATTGATGCAGAGAAGTACAATGGAAGAAGTAAAGAAACCATGTGGCTGCAACGATTGTTGGTAGAGATATACATGTAAGATAAAGGAAGTATTTTTCTTCTATGTGGTGGTCAGAGTTGTATTACTCTTTATCAAGAATCTAGTTCAACATTAGAGGAAAAAGAACATTGAGATACATATACTCTTCACGTGTGAGAAGGTGTAAAGTGATGAGATAAATCTCAAGTTTATGTTGACTGAAGAGCATGTTGCTGATATCTTCATAAAGCCCCTGAGTGCTGTAAAATTTTGTCACTTTCGTGAAAATATTGGATTGTCAGAGTTTCCATTGAGGGGGAGTGTGCATGACAATGTCACCTCCTAATGGAACTTAGTTTTTATAAAAATACTTTCAGAATTTGTAAAAGACCTTCGGTAAGTGTAAAAATACCTTCGGGCATGTATACCTCCTCGACTTCTTTTTTAGAAAGAAGTGTAGAAAGATATTAAAGGCGGTCTTCATTAAACTCTTTAGTGCTATTGAGTTTACTAGTAAACATCCAGTACAAGCATATTGTTAAGGAGGTCCTTGGTTGTAAAAGGCTCCTATATGCTTGGGTTCAATAACCTTTTATGAGAACCTGTGAGAACATGTAAAACTCAAAATCATACTTAGCCACTGATCATGGGATGAGATTTAGGATTCCAAATCCTTTTGTACCAAAAGGTAAATTGAGTATGATAAAGGTGTTATAATTCCTTCAACCAATATGCTATCCTAAAACCTTTATGGTTTAAGGATTGTAAATCTTAGTGTACCACGAGCAGGTAATCTATTGGCATATGTTATGTTATCCCACTTAAAATTAAGGGGGAGTATTGGAACATAATGATTAAGTGGTCTGGCTAACCCTTAATGTATACGGTTTCATCACTAATATATAGGTTAATATTAAAAATATGAAATATTTATATTTCTATTATTAAATATGCTAACCTAGGTATATACTTTAGGTTAAATATTTAATATCATGAAATGATTATATTTCTAATATTAAATATTATAAACCTAGGTGTATGTGTCAACCATTTTAGGTTGAAAAGGTGGGTCGGGAGACATACCCAATCACCTTATATAAAAAGGACTTTAGGTCCTCATTTGATATATTCGAGAAATATATCAAAGGTGTGTAAATCAAGTGATTTGGTTTTACCCTTGGTAAATAGGGTTTCAAAGGAGGAGGTGATCTTACTAGATGTAAAATAAGTTCTCTGAAGTAAAAGGTTATTTTCAAAGTGGTTTTTACCCTATTGGGGTTTTTCACTATAAATACTTGTCACCTGTGTTATTTATTTCCTATAAATATTTATTTATTTACTTATGTTATGATGTAATCTTTATTTAAATATTTATTGTAACATTATGTAATATGTAAGTTGATTAAATCCGTATTTATTAGAATTCTCAAATTTTATCAAGAAAGAGGTTCAATTGGTGTGGAAAACTTAGAAGATGTTTGATGATGATTGATAGAAGAAGATGATGTGGGGGACAAATAAGATGTGGAGCTAGATGTCTTAGGAGTAGAATAAGGTGATTTGGACCTACCTATATGATGGTATACCCTCTCAAACTAGTAGGATTAAGTCCAAAGTCTATAGATTACGATGCATGGGTCGACTCTTAGAAATTTGACTAGAAGGACTTTGAGTCACAAGAATCTTCAAAGAAGGAATAATTCATGTGGATGATTGATGAATAAGGTCATGTGAAGAAGGGAAGGGTCGTGATTCAATAATCGCATTGGATGAATAATAAAAAAGGTTCTACAAAGAAAGAGAGGGCCGTGATTTAAGAATTGTATTATATGTTTGATTGGAGGGATTTGGAGTGCGTGAATCTTCAAAGGAAGAAGACATCTTTAAGGAGACTAATAAAATGGGTCCTATGAAGAAAGGGAGGACCGCGACATAGGATTCATATTAAATGTATGATGAATAGGGTCTTGCAAAAGATAGGGAGGACCACGACGTAGGATTCACATTAGATGAATGATGAAAATAATTTATGGTGACACAAATCTTTAGAGGAGGAGAACGTTGTTTACATGACTGATAATAGAGGTCCTATGAAGAATGGGAGGACCATGAGTTAAGATTCGAATTAGATGAATCCGAATATTAGTTTGGATCTAAATCATCAGAAGAATCAGAGGAAATATTTGGATTGGAATCCTTAGAAGAAGAGGAAATGTTTGGATTAGATTCAGAAGAAGAGTGGGGAAACCTGAATAATAATTTGGATCAAAAGTGTTTAAATCATACCACTGACTATGAAATGAAGGTGAGGAATGGGTTACCCAGATGGGTTCTCTAGTGCAAAGAACCAAATGAGGTTTGGTCATGATGGGCATATTTTGATGTGAATGCCTAAATTTTGATTCTTTATGGTCGTAAATATAAGGAACCATGTGATAATCAGTCATGGTTTGCATTCACTAATTCAAAATTTCTAGACCTAGATAGTGTGATCAAAATTCTTCAAAGTGAAGAAGGTTTCATGGTTATTTGGGCAACATGTTGACAACCAACTAGACATTTCGTAAAGATGGGTATGCTTGTGTGATTTTATAAAAGGAAGCTAAGAAAACATACATCGTGATGACTTAAAATTGATAATACAACAAGTTCTAGAGGCACAAATGTCCAAAGATTGATCAAAAATTTATCAACATAAAGGATACAAAGGAAATATTTCCTATGTTTGATTGATGCAAAATTTGTTTGATAGGATTTTTTTGCCAAGGTTTGAAATATGTGTTCAAAAATGATCATGAACTTAAGAAAAAATAATAATATCAAGAGAATCAAATACCCAAAGGATTTTCCTAGAAATGAGCTTATAAGGTAGATAAACACAAGGAACAATCATGCGGGTTCAAAACACAAAGATAAATTAATGACCAAAGAATAATGAATGATAAAGAATCAATAGATCAAAGTAATTGTCTAAAATAGATAAATTGATGTGAAAAATGAGGCACAATCATGCAAATTTATTGGTAAACCAATCAATCGAATGGAGTAATTCCTAAGTGTTTGCTCAATCAATATTTTGACACATAAGATGACCAAAAAAATGTCACCACTAATGCCAAGTTCAAAACAAGACGTAAGTAATAACAAAAGGTTGATACGATTTCAAAACAAAGTATACTTAAAGCGAGTTTAGATCCAATCAAGACCTAAATCTCAAAAATTAGAAGTTATGAACATGAATGACGCAATAATACCACTAAGATACATTAACCAAACTTTATGGAAAATTAAGGTATTAGTACCAAAATAATATTATTACAATGCACATAAAGGTAACAACAACACTTTTCAAAATCAAGGTAATGTTTGAAGGTAAACTAAGGCTAGAGTATACCAAGGAATTGTTATGATGTGTATAGCTTAACATTACAATCTAGACACTTAGGTCGATTTTGCAATAAACAAGACATAAGTATCAAAAATTGTGGCAATACAATACAAGCAAGATAACACCTCAAAAGAGAATCAAGTGATGAATCAAGCCTAACTATAATGACGATCTTGACTTGGGTATCAAGATCAAATAGTTACCAATGATATGAGTATGTTCCCACACACTTTATATGTTTAATAACCCAGCCACAAACATGGATGAGCGTAAACGGACATAAAAGTGGTGACACCATCAGTTGGCAACACATGTGTGCTAACTCCTCTTTTTATCAACTAAGTGTCAAAATAAAGTGAAGGAAGTAGTACAAGTGGGGATGAAAAATGTTGGCCTCACTTGGGTAGAGTTTTTCCTTGCCTTAGGGTGAGTGAAAAACTAAGCAAAATTAATGTTTCACACGTTTCGTGATGAATGTTGGCTCTTTACAACAATGATTTGGTCAAGTTAGCTCCAAATACTAAATGGTTTTCCTAGGTGGTTCTCTCAACTAGGTGTCACAAGTTATCTAAGAGCAAGCTCAATTTTCCAAGGATTATCCCAGCTTTACTTTACCCCCTTCAAGCATATAGTAGGCAATAAATGTGTCCATCATGTACCCTCACTGGGGTCGCAATATAGATAAATTTCACACTAAATCTCATGTGTATACTAGTCAAGTAGATGTGTAGAGAACTTCCCATTTCATCCACAAGGTTCCCTCTTGCGTGGATTAATTTGGTGTTCCTAGGACCACCCCCATTTTTCTAACTTAAGGCTTATGCTTAAAGAGGTTATGTCCTAGTTTTAAGCAGATGGGGAGTACCCTTATCTAAACCTAGTAAATCAAGTGTTTTAAATGTGGTATGTGTTTTTATCTTTTATACTTAATGTGGTTTATTCGTTTGTCATTTAGAAACTTGAAACACACATGTATTTAGAAAATTTTGTTTCAAACTCCTTTCTTTTACAAGCATTTTTAGGTCATGCACTCAAGAATTAGTAGTTCTACATTATTTAAAAGAGAATTAAGAGTTTTTTTTTATTGTCAAGATCATCCAAAGATAAAAGAGAATAACATACACAAAAAATAATCCAACAAAGCAAAGGAAAACTTTGCAATTAATGAACCATACAAAAATCTTGATAAATGTTCATTCCCTTAAACCAAAAATGAAAGATGAAGTTTCCAATTAACCAAATATTAGAAAATGAAGATTAAATTTTCTTTTTAATCTCAATATCACCCTAAGGTATGAGAGAAGAGCATACAAAAAGTTAATCCCAACTAGATATAAATAGAAAACTTCAAATCAAAGGACCATAAAAAATGCTTTGTAAAAGGTTCATTCCCTTAAGAAAAATGAATAATCAAATTTCTAAGTTAATCCAAATGTTAAAAAGATAGAGATCAAAGTTTTTTTTATTCTCAAGATCACCAAAAGGTTCAAGAGAAGATAATACACAAGATTTTTTCTAAATCAAGTAAAGCATGAAAATATAACATTCATCAAAACATTAGACATGTTAAAAAAAACAATTTTACAATAAAGGTAAAACTTACATATTTTTTGAGTATGAATCCCAAATTTATGGTTTCATTTAATAGTTCACTTCAATACCTTTCCAACGCAAAAAAATGGAGTCATTTCGAGTTCGGGAGAAAAATTTATGGCCTCTGGAAGATGGGTTACACATATGTTCTTATGCTCACGGGTATGCACTTAACATGTACCCAAAAATGTCAAAAAAATATCCCTTAATCTGAAAAATGGTCACATTTTTCCAACCAAGATTCAATTTTGACAACAACCTATCACATTAATATATAAATAGAATACTCAACATCATCAAACATTAACATTTATGATAAAAAATGTAACATTTTCAAGAAATTGACAAAACTAACATGTAGAATGTTGAAAAAATAAGCTCTAAAAATGAAAACATGATGAAATCTTGAAATTTTCTCACCAAGATTCAATTTTAACAGCAACCCACCACATTAATGTGTAAATAGAAGATTTGGAACTATAAAACACTAACCTATATGCTCAAGAATTTATATTTTCAAGAAATTGATGAAACTAGCATGTAGAATGTTGAAAAAGTAAGCTCTAAAAAATGAAAACATGGAGAAATCTTGAAATTTTCCCATAAATTCTAATTTTGACAGAACTTCACCTCTTTTATACCTATAAAGAAGACTCAACACATGTAAACTCAACAAAATAAGTTATGTCAATATATGCAAAAAGAGGGTTAGAACCAAAATTGAAACTTAACTACAAAAACTTGAAATTAAGTGTAAAAGAAAATGGAGTAAGTCCCACCGGGCATGCCAAATATGCTCATGTTTTATTAACTAATATATAAATTGAAACTAACATTTACATATCCTCAAAATAAAATTCTAATTAAACAATGACCCATCAAGATAAGATCTTAAAGGAAATGTTTCTTCAATGAATAAATAAAACTACATGCTAAGTTATTTCCTACTCTTTATGATTGCTAACTTAAACTATGAACCTATGAAGAACATAAGCAATCAAAGTGCATTGTTTCTTGATCTCAAGGATTGATAATGGAATCTCACCAAGATTGGCTACAAGACCATTTTGGATCTTCCCATATTACTCAATTTTGAGTGAAAGGATGCAAGATGGAGAAGCTATTTCCAACAATGGAGAATGGCTCAAGATCAAAATGCTTATAGTTTGCACTATTAAAATCATGGTGTAAGAAGAAAGGTACGAAGGAGGGTTCTTTATAGTTTTCATGAAGAGGCAAGGATAGAAAATTAATGAATGTGGGATAAAGGTAAAATGAGATTAGGAATGAATAAGGTTGCTTTATAAAATGTAATCTTAATTTAGAAGAGTTTAATTTTTCATTAGTAAGTCATGGGAGTTGGGGGATGTTTTAATTAATCAAAGTTGATTAATTAATAGGTAGAGATAAGATTATAGAAGGTAATTAGAGGAAATTTAGTATGATTTGTGAGATGTAAGAGAGGAATTTGATCCAATAAATGGTAATTTATTGATTTAGAGTTGCGAGTTGTTGGGATTTTAAATGGAACTTTAACAAACCACAGTCAAGGGAAAGTAAGTCCCTCCTCTTTAATGGGAGAGGTTCCCTTATTGAAAGCAAATAGAAAAACTTATGCACAAATATAAAACTTTCAAAGCATGGATTACTGATACTTTGAAACGTTTATGCCCAAAGATAATCAATACAAAAGAATAGAAGAATTAAGGAGATGAGGGAGGAAGAACATAACAATACCTTTAGGAAATATAGATAATAGAGTATAACCTTATAAGTATTGAGCCAAGGAGATAAAAATAGAATCATTCACTTTCAAAACAGAAATATTTTCATGGACACAAAGTTCCAAAATCATAGAAATAAGAACACAAAGTTTCTTGGCATGCAAATATGAATGATTCATAAATTTTTAGACAAGGAATGAAGGAGTAACAGAGGAAGAAAAGGAAAACTTCTATATCAATTACTTCAATCTATTACATCTACAGAGTACCAAGATCTAACCCTAACAATGGTGTGGAGAAGCCATTAAATAGCTTACAAGAATGGTTATATTCAGTTACAAAAATGATGGAACTGATTCAAGAAACCAACGTGTGAACTTTTCCAATGCCTCGGCCATTTCCATACCTAGCGGTAAAACTAGATGCATTGAACTGCAGCCATTCATCCAGCCTTTGCAAACTTCAAATTTGAGTCGTCCACGTGGGAGAGATTTAAAATGAGATGGGCTTAGGGATGCCTTTTGTATTTTGTGCCTCTTAGAGAAATGGTAATTTGGAACATTTTGGCCCACCCACCTACATTTGATAAAGGCCTGACATGTGGCTTTATGTGAGTGGTGACAGATTCGTGGCTCACTTTTTGTAATTTTACCCCTTTTCAATGCAGGCTCAAAAACTAAAATTTCTCCACCGACCCGCCTCCCCGCTTTGACTTTTAATGTGGGCTCAACATTTGACTTTATCCCTTAGCATGGGCGGGGCCGTGGGTCACTTTATAACTTTAAGTTCTTTATGGAAATAAATCCTAAATTCTCAAATCACCCCGATGGCTTGATTTCGTGCTTTGAATTTTCAATGGCATCAAAACACAAAAAGGACCCGCCTCCCCGCTAATGCTTGAAATATGGCATGCATCCCTTTACGGGCTAGTTTATTTTTTTTGCATTTTTGACTAATTCCATTTCATTTGGTGGGGCCATATGTCGACCCTAGACACATGGAAGCTCAATGCACATTTAGGACTTTCCTCTAGATTTTGCTTTTTGAATTTGTGTCGAACCGACACGTGGAGGTTTCCACAAACTCTTATGTACTTAGCCAATTCAACAGTCGGCTCTACCCCTTCTTTGAATTTGACCATGTGGCAACCCCATGCACATTTGAGACCCTCTCTTGATTCTTCCTTTGAAGTTGCACCAAAGAGACAAGTGGAGGCTTCCGCCGGTTCTTCATACTTAGCTGATTTGGGCCTGCCACCCACTTGACTTCTATTGAACCCTAGACACATGGAGAGTTGGCGCTCATTTGATTTTCTACTTTGGATTCACCACCTAAAATGGTGCCAAGCTAATGCATGGCTCTTTCCACCGGTCCTAGACTCTCTTTTGACTCTGACCACATGGCGATCTAGTGCTCATTTGAAGATTGGCCCTTTGGTCTCACTTCTAAAGTTGTGTAGTTGAGGCACGTGGAGGCTTCCGCCAAACCTCTCATACTTAGTCGGTTAAATGGTTGGTAATGTCCCTTTTCATACCTGGGACATGTGAAAAGCTAGCGCAAGTTTAAGGAACTACCTTTGGCTTCGACCCTTGAAGTTGTGCCAATGATGCATGTGGCATCGTCTATTGAACATTCCATACTTAGCCGATTCAGGATTTTTTGTATTCATTTTGGACCTAGGACATGTGGAAAACCTGCGTTTGTTTGAGGACTCTCCCTTAGGCCCTACTCTTGGATTTATGTTGTTTGGACATGTGGAGGCTTCCACTACTACTTTAAACATGGCCATGTTGCATCCAATCAGAGATGTCCACATACTACATATGTGGATGTTTAGGCACAAATTGACAAGGAAGATATGCCCACCATTCCCGACTATGGAAGAATAAAAAGAAAGGGAAAAACTCCACCTTTACACCCGAATTTCAAATTATTCTCCATGGAATGGAAAACTATAAACAATACTAGGCTCGACATGATCCATTATTCCAAGGTACCAACTCAAAATTTTCAAAACTTTACTTCAAAAAGAGGGGAATTTTGAGGGTGACAACAATTGGCTCTTTCTAGGGATGAATTGATAGAGGAACGAGGCAATATCAAGGACCACAAAAAAAATTAGGGGAAGCATACCAGTTCCTTATCCATTAAGCAAATAGAGTCAAAGGAAAAACCAATACAAAATAAAACACACGGAAAGGGAAACAAAACAAAAGGAAAAAGAGAAACAAAAAACAAAGGAATGACCCAAAACCAACAACATTGTACACAATATATAGAAGGACCACCTAGTCACCTAGGACTTGAAAACCTTCAGATACTTTCCACTAGAAGGAAGTGGGAGAGGAGAACCATCCATATAATCCAAATAGAATGAATTTTCTCTAGCAAAGTGCCTGATTTTAAAAGGACCAAGACAAAGGGAATCAAACTTACCATGGCTTCCTCAAGGTTCATGCCTTTTGTCCCACAAAGAAAACAATGTCTCCCACTTAAAAGTCTCTAGGTCTATTTTTCTTATCAAACAAAGCTTTCACCCTCAGTTGATGAGCTAATATCCTATCAAAAACTTGCAGCATGTCTTCATCCAACTTTTGGAGATACATGATCCTCTTGTCCAAGGAACTAGTAAAACTTGAATCTTCAATAGCCTTCATTAAGTGCAAGGCTGGTAATTCCACTTTATTCTGGCAACTGAGCTTCAACACCATACACCACTTGAAATGGATACATTCCAATTTCTCTTTTGGGTGTAATTCTATCTGCCTAGAGAGCATCATAAAGTTTCTTGTGCCAATTCCTCTAAGATTCATTGACAAACTTCCAAACGATGCTTACTAGATTCTTATTTGTTGATTCTATTTTTCCATTCCCTTGGGGGTAGTAGTCTGAAGAATGAGAAAGGTAAATTCCATAACCATAGCAGAAATTCATCATCTCTGAAGAATAAAAATTTGAATCATTATATGTCACAATCTTGTTTGGTACCTCAAACCTTATCAATATGTTCTCCTTAATGAAATTACACACCACCTCAGAAGTAGTGATTTTTACTAGAATGACCTCTACCCACTTTGTGAAGTATTCTGTAGCATTTAACACGTGAGTATTCCCATCATTGGAAGGTGGGTGAAGAATCCCAATGAAATAATCCCCACTGCTAAAATGGCTCATCGATCACTACTGGCTTTATTAGCAAAGAATCTAACTTAGGTCTCCAAAAAAAGTATGACAAGCTTCACACTTGCCTACCCATTTGGATGCATCTCTGAACAATGTAGGCTAATAGTACCCATCATGAAGGATTTTATGGGTAGTGACAACAGAAGAGAAATGGCCTCCACAAGACTGATCATGAAAAGCTAAGAATAACTTCTTCTATTTCTCTTTGTCTACACACTTCAAGAATCTTCCATCTATGACTTGCTTGAACAAAGCCTTCTCCCATAATACATATTGTGCAGACCTTAGATTTATAGTCCTCTTCTCCTCAGCATTCAAATGGGATGGAAACTCTCCATAAGTAAGAAAATGTGCAATATCAGCATACCATTCATCTATTGAACTGAGGAAGAGGAAAACATGAACATCAACTACTTCTTTAAACAACATTGCATAATCTCCTTCAGTAATAAGCTCACACAAGCCTTTACCCCAAACTAGCTTAGTTGGCTTGATATCAAGGGAATATTCTTGAAATTTTGCTAACCAATTGCCTCTCTTAGTTCCAAACTCCTGGTGTGTAAGAATGGACTTGATGGTTATATCAAGAACAATCACAATAGAGTGAGAATTAAGAATATAAAAAATGAAACTGTTTGACAGCTTTGACCACTGCAAAAGCATGTTTCTCCATCATAGTATATTTTAACTCATGAGATTTCAAAACATAGCTCATGAATGCAATTATAAGTTCATGATCCTCATAATCCTTCCGAGTTAGCATAGCATACCAAGGAAGGTACTCTACGTAGCATAGCAATAAATGGTAAAATCCTTGTTGAAATTAGGACATGCTAAGATGGGAGTTTTAGCAATGGATTTCTTGATGCCTTAAAATGCTTCCTTACCCTCATAATTACAACCAAATTTTTTCTTTCCTTTCATCATGTGAGCAATGCTCATAGTTAGTTCTATAAAATTAAGAATGAATCTCCTCAGGAAGTTTATCTTACCAAAGAAAGAGTGAACCCTCTTTTTGCTTGTGGGAAGAGGAATATGTTAAATTGCTTAAACTCTTTCTAGATCTATCTTGATTCCTTCTTTAGAGACAATATGCCCTAAAAAATTTCCTTCAGTGACACAAAAGATAGACTTCTTAGGATTAAGAGAAACTCCATGTTCTCTACATTTTTGGAGGACTACTTCAAGATGTTGAAAGTGATCTGCCCTTGTTTTGGAGAAAACAATCAAATCATCAAGGTACACAACCACACACTTTCCCTTCAAACTACCAAAATCCAAGTCCATTTCCCTCTGAAAGGTGGCACAAGCATTAATAAGACCAAAATACATTCTCTTGTAAGCAAAGGTGCCCCAAGGAGTAGTGAAAGCAGTTTTGTGTTGATCTGGGGTACTGACCTCCACTTGATTATATCCAGAGAATCCATCAAGCATAGATAACATCTTAGAGCCTATGACAACTTGCAAAACTTGATCCATCATGGGGAGAGGATAGTTGTCTTTTAGAGAGGCCTAATTCAAATTCTTGAAATCCACACAGATGTGAATCTCACCATTCTTCTTCTTGATAGGCACAATGTTGGAAATCCATGTTGAATGATGTATAGGGAAGATGATTTTTTCCTTTAGAAACTTTTGGATCTCTTGAAAAATAGTTCCAGAAACCTTGGGATTGTATTTCCTTTAGTTCTTCTTGAGGGGTTTGATCCCAGGTTTCAGAGGAGTAAAGTGTTGCATTTCCTTCAGCTGGAAATCCTTGAGATCATCATACGAATAGGAAAGAACATCATCATACCTTTTTAGCATATTTTTTACCTTCTTCTTCTCCTCATGAGTGTGACATTTTCCAATGTTCACCATCTTAGGTTCATCAAGACTACCAATATTAACCTTTTTCACATTCAGTGGACTACCGAGCTCCTTGGGAATTTTTAGACTTAATGTACCTATCATGCTTATCAAACAGATCCTCCAAACTCACCAGCCCTTTAGGGATCTTGTTACCTTTCAATTTGATGTAGCCATCTTGATCCATCTCTTCATTGGTATCTCCTTCATTAGAGGATACACACTCTATAGGAAAGGTCTCACTTCCTTTAAAATACACTTGGTCAAAATCATCCTTAAGCTCCAAGAATGAGAGTAAGTATTGATCATCATTGAAAACCTTCCATTTATTTGTATTATTTGGTACACTTTGGACCTATGAATCATTTTCAATAGTAAATTTATCCTGAGAGAAATTTGGGTGAGGAATCAACAAAGACCCTGAGACAGCTAGAGAATCATCTCTAGTGTTCCTTTCTCTTGGCACAACTTCAACTTCAATGGAGAAAGCATCAAGAAACTTAATGGAATCCCAAATAAGATTTCTATAATGTTTCAATATCCTATTCTTGACCTGGAAAAGATCCCTGACTTGTTTCACAATCATCTTTGCATCACCATGAGCACAAATATTCTTCACTCCCATTTCTTTTTCCATGTTCAATCTAAGTATGAGTGCCTCATATTCATCTGTATTGTTTGTATTTTCAAAACAGAGCTTGAAGGAGAAAGGATGAATTTTCCCTTCTTAAGATGTCAACACCACTCTAGCTCCAAAACCAGCTAAATAGTAACTTCCATAAAACTCCAAAGTCCAAAGGCCATTGGGGTCATGAATCACTCCCTTAGGAAGTTTTTCCTTGTCTTGTGACATGATCATGTAGTTACCATGCCATGTATCTTCATAGAGTATATCTGTGCTTTTGGATCATCGATATTTTTCACAATGTATTCAGTTTGTTTCTCGAGGCATTAGCTTCTTCATTTTTCCATTGAATAGGATCAAAGCATGTGACCAATCCATTTAAATTTCACCTCCTACCTTCTTGCAGAAATTTCTACTGAGCAACATCCCATATGAGGGAGGAATATCAGCTACCAAAATGGTAGCTAAGACCCTTTTTCTGGAAAATCGAAGTTACTTGTGTATCCTTAATTCTCCCAACCAAAGGCACTTTTTACTCTCCATGGAATAGTAGGAACCAAAGGCATGTGTTAGAGTCAGGCCCAAGCCCAAAGCATGAGCTACTTTTTCAAGCATTACATTGTCTCGATGCTCTGGAGTATATAACAAAATTACGAGTTTATGGCCATCTATGAGAAGAGTCACATAAATGGTTCAATTTTATCATTAGGGAAGTGATTGTAGCCACAAGGCTTGATTGAGGTGTGGAAGAAGGAGTGGGAAAATTACCTTTAGAAAAATGGATGAGGCTTTGGATTTGGAATTGACAAAGTTTACCATTTTAGCAAAAAAAAATTGGATGTGTTTGGTAAAAATCTACCTATGAAATTTGGATTTTGGTCTTTTTGAGGTGATTAATAATATCAAAAGACCCGAGGTGGATGGGGAATCATTTCTAGAAAATTGAGATACTTTTGATCTATTAGTTTTAGGATTTGAAAGACAAAGAGTTTTGGAAACAAGGAGAAGAAGGTGAACTAGCATTACTCACCTTTTGCATGGAGGAAGTTAGAATAGGAGCTCCTCTTCTTGTAATCACTGGAATAGTTGTAGGAAACTCCTTGGACTTCTTAGCAAGCTACACCACTTTTTCTTTTCTATTTGTTTGCTCCTAAGTCATAACAACATATGAATCACTATTCATATCTGTCTCTTTCATCATATTCATCTTCATCATCCATACCTTCAGTGGTGAGGAAATGAACTTGAGATCCACCAAGCTCCTCCAGTTCTTCATCAACTTATTCTTCTAGTTCTTCACAAAGTTCATTAAATTCCTCATCATTAGGTTCTTTAACTTCACAAGTTGCATTGACTGAACTTGTCATCACCAATCCGACACTATGATAATTCTCCACTGGGAACTCCTCGTGCTATGATTATTTACTAATGCATAGTCTTTAGTTTAGTGGATGTAATCTAGAAAGACAACAAAAAACATAACACAATAATACCATAGACTATGATACGAAGGAATGATGAAAAATCTAAAATATAAGTGTAAATTATAATATCAACATGAAATTGTTACAATCTCACCCATGAGGTACTCCAAGTGTTACTGACTTCACTTGCCTTTCAACAATAACTATGGGTAAACTTCACAATAGATTCTTTAACACACTTACTCATACAATATTTCTCACTACTTCTCTCTATGCTAAATGAGGGGGGGTGGACTCTTTATTTATAGGAATTCAGGCTTATCCACCCTATCTCTAAGACAGATAGGAAATCTCTTCCGGCAAATCATATTCCATGACTAAACTCTTACCTTTACATGTAGGCTTATCTTCTAAGATAAGATAAACCTTATCATCTCACATGGGTTCCACCTTTTTAGTCTTTTCCACAAATAAAATACACAAAATATTTATGACATCACTCTTTGTCCTTATTACAAATATAATATTTCTAATTCATAATCATGTAGACCCTACTTCTCTACTTACCCCAACTTTGACATTTTAACATTATCGGACCACTTACGACAAATATTTACTTTTTACCACAACATTCCTATTGTACTTTGATTGTTACCGTACTCTACTTTATTGGCGGCACCATACTGATGATGGCCGTTATCTTCTATCAGACGCCACTACTAATCATACTTAACAACATCCTATTCCTAATACATACATAATAAAATAGAAATTACGGAGGAAAATTTTAATGTCAACATTTTCCCCCTTCCTAGCTTCTACTCCGTCCTCGGAGTAGACTATTCTGGTGCTTGGAAAATATTTAACTTGTCGTGGTTGACCCATTTCATAATGGGAGTTCCATCTAATTCCTCCAGTCGATATGTACCATTTTCATGCACAGCTGTTATTTTGTAGGGCCCCATCCATTTGGGAAGAAATTTTCTCTACCTTCTTTTTGTATCTGAATCATATACTAGAACCAATTCATTCACATGAAATGGAGACCAACGGATCTTTTGATCAAAGTATTCCTTCTGCTTTATTTTCTTCTTATAGCTTGTATCCTTCACTATTTCCCTCATTTCCTCTAGTAAATGAAGATGCACCAACATTTCTTTTACTGAATCACTTTCATCCATCCTTTCCTTTTTCATAACTCTCACAATGGGAATATCAAACTCAATACGAAGAACTGGATCAATACCATAAGCCAACTAAATGAGGAGTATCCTATTGCTGACTTTGATGTTGCCCTATATGCCCACAATGTTGCATGAATCCTTTTATTCCACTTATGTACTTGCAAGGCTGTATTTTTTGCTAGAATTTGACATAACAAAAAATTTGTTCGTTTCACTGTCCATTTGTGCTTGGCTTGTATGTTGTTGCTTTCCTATGCTTAATAGAAAACTTGTTGACTAGGGCTTCTACCACCTCATTAATGAAGTGGCTTTCTTGATCTGTTACAATTTCTAATGGGCAACCAAATCTAGTGACAATGCATTCATATATGAACCTTGCCACTTCATCCATGGAAGTTGTTTTTAATGGCCTAGCTTCAACCCACTTGGTTAAATAATCTGTGGCAACTACAATATACTTATTTTGGCGTGATGTAGTTGGAAGTGGACCTACAATGTCTATTCCCCACTTTTCAAAGGGACCAAGGGGAAGAATAGGACATAATGGAGCTGATGAAGTCTTACGGTTACCATGTGTTTGACAAATATCACATGTCTTACAATAATTATAACAATCTTTAAAAAGAGTGGGCCAGTGATAACCTGCATCCAAGATCCTTCTTGTTGTAAGTTGTCCAGAGAAGTGTCCTCCACATGTACCATTGTGGAATTCTTCTATCAGCTCCTTCCCTTGATCACGTCCAATTGCCCTCTTGTATTATCCATCAGGTCCTATTCAAAATAATACTCCATGCAGAATAGAATATGGATGATTGGCTTGAGTAATCTTTCTCTTAGTCTTTGCATTGGCACCATCAGGAAACTTGAATTCATTTAGATAATTCCAAATATCTATGTATTCACTAGGGATTGTGTCAAGGGATAACAATGCTATCTATCATCATCACAAGATGATCCTAAACCATCATAGGCTCAAGAGAGTGCATCTGCGTTGACATGCTTCTTTCTTGGCCTATCTATAATATCAAATTCAAATTCTTGTAGCAAAATTATCCATCTTGCTATCCTCCTTGATGGGTTAGGCTTATTTACAATATATTTTAGAGCCTGATGATTTGTTACAACTATAAATTTTTACCCTAGCAAGTAATTTCTAAACTTCTTTACAACAAAAATGATAGCTAGATCCTCTTTTTCATTCTGAGTATAATTTACCTCAAAGACTGCTCATTTGTCTACTCCCAAAGTAAACTAGATGATCATTCCCATTTTCATCTTTTGGCTCAGAGTACTTCCTAGTGCTGCATCTGAGGCATCAATATACATAATGAATGGCTTTCTCAATCTGGATTCTTTAAAAGCAGGTGAAGACACCATGGCTTCCTTCGATTGTTCAAAATCTTTATGCATCTTATTTCTGGTTCATAAGTAACATCCTTCTTCAAGAATCGGGTTAGTGGCTATGCAATCTTTGAGAAATTCTTGATGAACCTTCTATAGTAACCCACATGGCCTAAAAATGATCTCAACTTACTTCTTTTCATATGAAATGGTAACTCTTTGATTTTTGAAACTTTATCGGATCGCACCAATACCATCTTTGGATACAACATGCCCTAACTAAACACCTTTAGAACATCCAAAGACACACTTTGTAGGGTTTAGTGAGGCTTGTGCTTCATCTAACATTTGAAATGTTGTCTCCATATAGTGCAAGTGGTTCATCTTGCTCCCATAGATGCAAAAATAATCCGAGAAATACTCGATGAAGATCCCGATGTAAGGTTCAAACACCCTATTCATCAAGCACTGGAATGTTGTCGGAGCATTACACAACCCAAAAGGCATAACTCTATTAGCAAATGTTCCCCAAGGAGTGGTGAACGTGGTCTTCAGCTGATCTTTCTCTGCTATACAAACTTGGTTGTATCCGCTATATCCATCAGCAAAACTATAGCACTCCTGGCTAGCTACTTCATCTAAGATCTGATCTGAGAATGGAAGAGGGTAATGATCCTTCTTTGTTTCCTTGTTGAGCTTCCTATAATCAACACAAATGTGTAGTTTCCCATTCTTTTTTATTGAGATCACAATGGGAAAAACCCATTCTGAATTCTCCACAGCAAATATGAATCTTGCATCAAGCAACTTATCTATTTCTTCTTTTACAGTCTTGAAAAAATTAGGATTCATTCTATATGGCATTTGCTTTATGGGCTTAACACCATCTACCAACTCAATAGAATGTTCTACCCAACTTACTTGATGGAGTTCCTTGTAATCAAAAGTGAATGTGATGGAGGTAGGATTCCTTCTCACTCTCCATCATAGCATCACCAATCTTTATTTTTGGAGATGATCATCAATTTATTCTCAAATAATTTTATGGGGTCATGAGTTGGTGTGACTGGAAGGATATCCATGACCAAAACATCAACCTCACTTTCTTCATTTTCGTGTCTACTTCACTTATACTAGAGTAATCATAGGATGTCCAATCATAAGTTTCATCACTTGAATCCACAGGTTCTACCTTATGATGCTGAGGATCATGTTTACTTTCACCCTTCGTCTGCCACGTCTAAGTGTCATGAAGCCTTCATTCCAATAGTTTCTCGCATGAACTCTCCTTAGCATGGCCTTCCCAATAATATTAGGTACGCTACAATAAAATTTTCATCACCCGAAAGTCTACCACACATACAACACCCATAACATATATATCCACATTTGAAACAACACCTTCTGGTTTAGGTTTTCCCTTATTTAATAACCTTAACATAAGTGTTGAGGGGTGATCAATTTTTAAACCTAACATATTCATTATAGACTTGGTCATTATATTAACTACAACACCTCCATCAACTAAGACATCATGAATTGAAATACCATTCCATAATACCTCAGCTTGTGGAGCATAGGGATCATTCTCTACCTCCAAAACAAGGACCTCAACCTCCTTCCTTCATCAAGCATTGAGTCCACTTCGCAGCTCCTGCGTCTTCTCAGAAGACATAGCCAAGAGTTGACCATATGTAATATTTGAAGGCCTTTTGGATAGATTTTCTAAGATGGCATATGGTCCTTGTCCCTGTGAAATCAAAAAATCCTGCACACCAAACTTTCTTCTCCTTTGTTTCTTACTAGCTTCTCCTTTCATCTTCTTAGGATCATTTCCATCTTGGTTATCTTTTTCTTTCTTTCTTTTTGTTACAAACACATCTGCTTCATTATTTATTCTCTTATCTACTACATCAAAAGAATTAACAGGTACTTTTTCTTTATCATTATCTCTTGTACTAGATGTAGAAGCTCTATCTGGACAATTATACTTATAATGACCCTTTTTATAACATCCATAACATACAACTTCAAAAATATTTCTTTTTGGACCTCTATCTCCTCCCTGAGAACTAAATTCCTTTCCTTGAAGAAGATTAATAGTTAACTGGCCCATCTTCCTGAGCAGATCTTCATAATCAGTAGATGTACTAGGAGAAATATTTGTTCTCACCAAGATTGGTTGTGGATTCTGGACCAAAGGTGTTGGTGTAGGCTCTACTTTAGCAACAATTTCTTTGGGCTCCTCTTACATGCTTTCTTCTTGCCTTCTTGCAATCTCCTTTGCTTGTTCAATGGTAGTTGGGCAGTCATACTTCACTCGTTGTCTGATCTTTGGCTTCATCTCAAGAATGAAGTGCTTACAGAGGAGATTATCCACACCATTCATCAACCCATCCACTAATCCTTCCTTCCGGATCTAGGCATCCAGCTTCCTCCTTAGCTCTAGAACACAAGCATGATAATCTATTATCTTCTCCTTCTCTCCTTGGGCTAGCTTTGTGATTTCGATCATGAGATCTGCATATTTCTTTTGTTCACCAAATTCTTCAAGAAAACTTTCAATTAATAAATCTCATGAATTTCTCACATTATCACCTAGTGTTTCAAACCACCTACGAGATGAACCATCTAAAAAGGTAAGAAAAAATTCAGTCCATTGTTCCCTTCTTATGAGGCCATTACAAATGCAAGATCGTTTAAACTCTTGAATGAAAGAGGAAGCATATTCATTGGATTGGGATGAAAAAACAGCAATCTTCCTCATTTTAAAAAGTAACCACAGTGAAACACCAATTCACAATTATAATCAGTAAGACTTGTGTGCACAAATAATTGGACTCACTACAATAGAAAGTGACTTTACACCTTTCTACAATAAAATAGGAATGACCACGGTAAAACTTAACTTACTACAGTAAAAACTGACTTTACTGTGGTAAACACTATTTATGGTAAAAAGTGAAGTTACTGTGGTAAATACTATTCACGATAAAAAGTAAAGTTACTGTGGTAAATACTATTCACGGTAAAAAGTGACTTTACCATGGTAACTACTATGCACAATAAAAACAAGGTTACCCTCCAAATGATTTCTGACTAAGGGAGAATATTTCTCCAGAAAATCCACCAATGAGGAATGGTCCCAGCAACGGAACCAAAATGTCATCACCAATCCGGCACTATGATAATTCTCCACCGGGAACTCCTCGTGCTATGATTATTTACTAATGCACAGCCTTTAGTTTGGTGGATGTAATCTGGAAACACAAAGAAAAACATAACACAAGAATACCATAGACTATGATATGAAGGAATGATGAAAATCTAAAATATAAGTGTAAATTATAATATCAACATATGAAATTGTTACAATCTCACCCATGAGGTACTCCAAGTGTTACTAACTTCACTTGCCTTCCAATAATAACTATGGGTGAAACTTCACAATGGATTCTTTAACACACTTACTCATACAATATTTCTCACTACTTCTCTCTATGCTAAATGAGGGGGGTGGCCTCTTTATTTATAGGAATTCAAGCTTATCCACCCTATCTCTAAGATAGGATAGGAAATCTCTTCTAGCCAATCATATTCCATTCCTAAACTCTTGCCTTTACATGTAGGCTTATTTTCTAAGATAAGATAAACCTTATCATCTCACATGGCTTCCACCTTTTTAGTCTTTTCCACAAATAAAATACACAAAATATTTATGACATCACTCTTTGTCCTTATTACAAATATAATATTTCTAATTTCTAATCATGTAGACCCTACTTCTTTACTTACCCCAACTTTGACATTTTAACATTATCGGACCAATTATGACAAATATTTACTTCTTATCACAACATTCCTATTGTACTTTGACTGTTACCGTACTCTACTTTATTGGCGGCACCATACCGATGACATCGTTATCTTCTCATCGATGCCACTACTAATCATACTTAACAACATCCTATTCCTAATACATACATAATAAAATAGAAATTAACGAGAAAATTTTAATGTCAACATTTTCCCCCTTCTTAGCTTCTACTCTATCCTCAGAGTAGACTATTCTGGTGCTTGAAAAATCTTTAACTTGTCATGGTTGACCCATTTCGTAATGGGAGTTCCATCCAATTCCTCCACTCGATATGTACTATTTTCATGCACAACTTATATTTTCTAGGGCCCCATCCATTTGAGAAGAAATTTTCTCTGCCTTCTTTTTTGTATCTAGAATCATATACTAGAACCAAGTCATTCACATGAAATGGATACCAACGGATCTTTTGATCAAAGTATTCATTCTCGCTTTATTTTCTTCTTATAGCTTGTATCCTTCGTTATTTCCCTCATTTCTTCTAGCAAATGAAGATGCACCAACATTTCTTTCATTGAATCACTTCCATCCATCCTTTCGTTTTTCATAACTCTCATAGTGGGAATATCAAACTCAATACGAAGAACTGGATCAATACCATAAGCTAACTAAAATGAGGAGTATCTTGTTGCTTTGACTTTGATGTTTCCCTATATGCCCACAATGCCGCATAAATCCTTTTATCCTACTTATGTACTTTCAAGGCTTCATCTTTTGCTAGAATTTGACAGAACACAAAATTTGTTCGTTCTACCTGTCTATTTGTGCTTGGCTTGTATGTTGTTTTCTTCCTGTGCTTAATAGAAAACTTGTTAACTAGGGCTTCTACCACCTCATTAATGAAGTGGCTTCCTTGATTTGTTACAATTTCTAATGGGCAACCAAATCTAGTGACAATGCGTTCATATATGAACCTTGCCACTTCATCCATGGAAGTTGTTTTCAATGGCATAGCTTCAACCCACTTGGTTAAATAATCTGTGGCAACTACAACATACTTATTTTGGCATGGGGTAGTTGGAAGTGGACCTACAATATCTATTCCCCACTTTTCAAAGGGACCAAGTGGAAGAATAGGGTATAATGGAGCTGATGAAGTCTTATTGTTACCATGTATTTAACAAATATCACATGTCTTACAATAATTATAACAATCTCTAAAAAGAGTGGGCCAATGATAACTCGCATCTAAGATTCTTCTTGTTGTAAGTTGTCAAAGAAGTTTCCTCCACATGTACCATTGTGGAATTCTTCTATCATCTCCTTCCCTTGATCACGTCCAACTGCCCTCTTGTAGTGTCCATCAGGTCCTATTCGAAATAATACTCCATGAAGAATAGAATATGGACGATTGGCTTGAGTAATCTTTCTCTTAGTCTTTGCATTGGCACCATCAGGAAACTTGAATTCATTCAGATAATTCTAAATATCTATGTATTCACTAGGGATTGTGTCAAGGATAACAATGCATCATACTAGAAATCATCATCATCACAAGATGAACCTAAACCATCATAGACTCCAGAGATTGCATCTGCGTTGACATGCTTCTTTCCTGGCCTATCTATAATATCAAATTCAAATTCTTGTAGTAAAGTTATCCATCTTTATCCTTCTTGATGTGTTAGGCTTATTTACAATATATTTTAGAGCTTAATGACTGTTACAACTATAAATTTCTGCCCTAGAAAGTAATTTCTAAACTTCTTTATAGCAAAAATGATAGCTAGAGCCTCTTTTTAAGTTACAGTATAATTTACCTCAGCACTGCTCATTTGTCTGCTCCCAAAGTAAACTAGATGATCATTCCCATTTTCATCCTTTTGGCTCAGAGTACTTCCTAGTGCTACATCTGAGGCATCATTATACATAATGAATGGCTTGCTCCAATTTGGATTCTTTAAAACAAGTGAAGACACCAGGGCTTCCTTCAGTTGTTCAAAAGCTTCATGTGCCTTATTTCCTGGTTCATAAGTAACATCCTTCTTCAAGAACTGGGTTAGTGGCTATGTAATCTTTGAGAAATTCTTGATGAACCTTCTATAGTAACCCACATGGCCTAAAAATGATCTCAACTTACTTATTTTTATATGAAATGGTAACTCTTTGATTTTTGAAACTTTATCAGGATTAGTACCAATACCATCTCTGGATACAACATGCCCTAACAAAACACCTTTAGAACATTCAAAGACACACTTTGTAGGGTTTAGTGAGACTTGTGCTTCATCTAACCTTTGAAATATTGTCTCCATCTGGTGCAGGTGGTCCATCTTGCTCCCATAGATGTAAAAAGCATCCGAGAAATACTCGATGAAGTTCTTGATGTAAGGTTCAAACACCCTATTCATCAAGCACTTTGGAATGTTGGCTTGGAGAATTACACAAGCCAAAAGGCATAACTCTATAAGAAAATGTTCCCCAAGGAGTGGTGAACGTGGTCTTCAGCTGATCTTTCTCTGCTATACAAACTTGCTTGTATCCACTATATCCATCAGCAAAACTATAGCACTCCTGGCTAGCTACTTCGTCTAAGATCTGATCCGAGAATGGAAGAGGGTAATGATCCTTCTTTGTTGTCGTTGTTGAGCTTCCTATAATCAAAACAAATGCGTAGTTTCCCATTCTTTTTGTTAGATCACAATGGAAGAAACCCATTATGAATTCTCCACGAAAAATATGAATCTTGCATTAAGCAACTTATCTATTTCTTCTTTTACGCCTTGGAAAAATTAGGATTCATTCTATATGGCATTTGCTTTATGGGCTTAACACCATCTACCAACTCAATAGAATGTTCTAACCAACTTACTTGATGGAGTTCCTTGTAATCAAAAGTGAATATGTGTATGTACCTTCAAAGAGCTAAAGGTAGGATTCCTTCTCACTCTCCATCACAACATCACCAATCTTTATTTTTGGAGATGATCATTAATTTCTTCTTCAGATAATTTTATGGGGTCATGAGTTGGTGTGACTAGAAGGATATCCATGACTGAAACATCAACCTCACTTTCTTCATCTTTGTTGTCCACTTCACTAGTACTAGAGTAATCATAGGATGTCCAATCATAAGTTTCATCACTTGAATCCACAGGTTCTACTTTATGATGCCGAGGTATCACATTTATCTTCACCCTCTATCTACCACGTCTAAGTGTCATGAATCCTTCATTCCAATAGTTTCTCATGAACTCTCCTTAGCCATGGCATTCCTAAAAATATTCGGTACGCAACATTACCATTTTTTATCACCTGAAATTCTACCACACATACAACACCCATAACAAATATTTCCACATTTGAAACAACACCTTTTGGTTTAGGTTTTCCCTTATTTAATAACCTTAACATAAGTGTTGAGGGGTGATCAATTTTTAAACCCAACATATTCATTACAGACTCGGTCATTACATTAACTGCAGCACCTCCATCAACTAAGACATCATGAATTGAAATACCATTACATAATACCTCAGCTTGTGGAGTGTAGGGATCCACCTCTACCTCCAAAACAAGGACCTCAACCTCCTTCCTTCATCGAGTATTGAGTCCACTTCGCAGCTCCCGCCTCTTCTCAGAAGACATAGCCAAGAGTTGACCATATGTAATATTTGTAGGCCTTTTGGACAGATCTTCTAAGATGGAGTATGGTCCTTGTCCCTGTGAAATCAAAAAATCCTACACACCCAACTTTCTTCTCCTATGTTTCTTACTAGTTTCTCCTTTCATCTTCTTAGGATCATTTCCATCTTGGTTATCTTTTTCTTTCTTTCTTTTTGTTACAAACACATCTACTTCATTATTTATGCTCTTATCTACTACATCAAAAGAATTCACAGTGTTTTTTCTTTTTCATTATCTCTTGTACTAGATGTAGAAGCTCTATCTGGACAATTATACTTATAATAACCCTTTTATAACATCCATAACATACAACTTCAAAAATATTTCTTTTTGGACCTCTATCTCCTCCCTGAGAACTAAATTCCTTTCCTTGAAGAAGATTAATAGTTAACTGGCCCATCTTCCTGAGTAGATCTTCATACTTAATAGATGTACTAGGAGAAATATTTTTGCTCACCGAGATTGGTTGTGGATTCTAGACCAAAGGTGCTTGTGTAAGTTCTACTTTAGCAACAATTTCTTTGGGCTCCTCTTCCATGCTTTCTTCTTGCCTTCTTGCAATCTCCTTTACTTGTTCAATGGTAGCTAGGTATTCATACTTCACTCATTGTCTGATCTTTGGCTTCATCTCAAGAATGAAGTGCTTACAGAGGAGATTATCCACACCATTCATCAACCCATCTGCTAATCCTTCCTTCCGGATCTGGGCATCGAGCTTCCTCCTTAGCTCTAGAACACGAGCATGATAATCTCTTATCTTCTCCTTCTCTCTTTGGGCTAGATTTGTGATCTTGATCACGAGATCTGCATATTTCTGTTGTTCACCAAATTCTTCAAGAAAACTTTCAATTAATAAATCCCATGAATTTCTCACATTATCACCTAGTGTTTCAAACCACTTAAGAGTTGAACCATCCAAAAAGGTAGGAAAAAATTCAGTCCATTGTTCCCTTCTTATGAGGCCATTACAAATGCAAGATCGTTTAAACTCTTGAATGAAAGAGGAAGTATATTCATTAGATTGGACTGAAAAATAGGAATCTTCCTCATTTTTAAAAGTAACCACGAGTGAAATACCAATTCACAATTACATCAAGAAGACTTGTGTGCATAAATAATTAGACTCACTACAATAGAAAGTGACTTTACACCTTTCTACAATAAAATAGGAATGACCACGGTAAAACTTGACTTACTGCAATAAAAACTGACTTTACTGTGGTAAACACTATTTATGGTAAAAAGTGAAGTTACTTGTGGTAAATTCTATTCACGGTAAAAAGTAAAGTTACTGTGGTAAATACTATTCACGGTAAAAAGTGACTTTACCATGGTAACTACTATGCATATTAAAACCAAGGTTACCCTTCAAATGATTTCTGACTAAGGGAGAATATTTCTATAGAAAATCCACCAACAAGGAATGGTCCTGAAAACAGAACCAAAAATGTCATCACCAATCCAGCACTATGATAATTCTCCACTGAGAACTCCTCGTGCTATGATTATTTACCAATGCACAACCTTTAGTTTGGTGGATATAATCTGAAACATAACAACAAACATAACACAAGAATACCATAGACTATCATATGAAGGAATGATGACAAATCTGAAATATAAGTGTAAATTATAATATCAACTTGAAATTGTTACAATCTCACCCATGAGGTAGTCTAAGTGTTATTGACTTCACTTGCCTTCCAACAATAACTATGGGCAAAACTTTAAAATGGATTCTTTAACACACTTACTCATACAATATTTATCACTACTTCTCTCTATGTTAAATGAGGGGGTTGGCCTCTTTATTTATAGGAATTCAGGCTTATCCACCCTATCTCTAAGATAGGATAGGAAATCTCTTTTGGCCAATCATATTCCATGCCTAAACTCTTACCTTTACATGTAGGCTTATCTTCTAAGATAAGATAACCTTATCATTTCACATGGGTTCCACCTTTTTACTCTTTTCCACAAATAAAATACACAAAATATTTATGACATCACTCTTTGTTTTTATTACAAATATAATATTTATAATTCCTAATCATGTAGACCCTACTTCTCTACTTACCCCAACTTTGACATTTTAACATTACCGGACCACTTACGACAAATATTTACTTTTTACCACAACATTCCTATTGTACTTTGACTATTACCGTACTCTACTTTATTGGTGGCACCATACTGATGGCGTCGTTATCTTCTATCGAGTCCGCTACTCATCATACTTAGCAACATCCTATTCCTAATACATACATAATAAAATAGAAATTAAGGAGGAAAATTTTAATGTCGACAGAGCCTTGATGGGTGGACCTTCAATAGCCAATCTGGTCTTAGAGGAAGGGAAATGGTTCCTAGGCTAAAAATTTTTCCTTGCAACATCTTGGTAAGGAGTATGCTAAGCCAATTTTTTCTTGAGAGCAATGAGATCATTTACAAGATTCTGCACTAACTGATCAGAATTGGCTCCATGGGAAGAGGAAGAAGAAGAAGCTTTATATTTGGAGGATTGTCTTTTCAATTTACCGAACATGATTAATTCATCCTCAACATTGATAGCTAACCACCGATTAGGATCCGAGTTGTAAGGTTAGCTCTCCTTAGTGCATAACTCACTAGGGTAGTGAGCATTGAGGAAGAAGAACTTTTGGATTTTATCCACTTGATGAGTGTTATGTGGGATTTTATGAATTAGCTTGTTGAGTTTAGCCACAAAATCCCTCATGGGCTCAAATGGTTCTTTCCTTATATGAGAATTTTTGCTAACAAAGCATGCACATCTTTAACAGATTTGAAATGCTGCTCAAACTATGTTTTCGTGGTATTCCAATTAGTGATTGACCCAATAGAAGATGATAGAACAAATCAACAACATTTTCCCCGCAATGTATCCACAAAAATCCCGACAAGGACATCTTCATGTTTAACCCCAAGCATCCCACATGCAACAATAAATGCTGCAATGTGTTCATCTGGATGAACTTTCCTATCACCCTGGAACTTGAGAAAACTTTTCCTATTACCCCTAGGTAACTCATGTAATGGTTGAGGAAGAGTAAGAGGCCCAACATATTATCTCCAAGGAAAAGGGGCTGCCATATTTGGAAAAATTGACTGAAGGGGAACAAAAACACCATCAATTATCAAAGCATGGAGATTAGGACTGAGATGTTCCTGAGGAACTCTATCCTTGGAATTTCTATTTTTAACATGAGGTGTGCTTGTAGAACGAGTCCCTTTGTTCCTTCTTGTTGGAAGAGAGAAGTTTTGTTACTCTAGAAGTTGAAAATGAGAATCCTTAACCTCGAGATATTTCTTCCCACATGTATACCATAAAGTCACCAGACCAAAGAATGGTCTTGAAATTGTTCTTTTAGAAAGGGATACGTTTGAAACAAAATCCCTAGTAGAGTCACCAAAAATTGTTGGGTTTTTAAATGGAACTTTAACAAACCACAGTCAGGACAACAAGTCCCTCCTCTTTAATGGGAGAGGTTCCCTTATTGAAAGCAAGCAACAAAACTTATGTACAAATATACAACTTTCAAAGCATGGATTCCTGATACTTTGAAACGTTTATGCCCAAAGATCATCAATACGAAAGAATAGAAGAATTAAGGAGATGAGGGAGGAAGAACATAACAATACCTTTAGGAAATATAGATAGCAAAGTATAACCTTATAAGTATTGAGCCAGGGAGATGTAGAATAGAATCATTCACTTTCAAAATAGATATAATTTCATGGACACAAAGTTCCAGAAATCATAGAAACAAGAACAAAAAGTTTCTTAGCATGCAAAGATGGATGATTCGTAAATTTTCAGACAAGGAAAGAAGGAGTAATAGAGGAAGAAAAGGGAAAACTTATGTATTGATTACTTCGAATCTATTACATCTACAGAGTACCATGATCCAATGGTGTGGAGAAGCCATTAAATAACTTACAAGAATGGTTACATTCGGTTACAAAAATTATGGAACTGATTCAATAAACTGACATTTGAAATTCTCCAATGCCTTGGCCATTTCCATACTTGGCAGCAAAACTATATGTATTGAATTGTAGTCATTCATATAGCCTTTGTAAACTACAAATTTGAGTCCGTCCACGTGGGAGAGATTTAAAATGAGGTAGGATAGGGGATGCCTTTTGTATTTTGTGCCTCTTAGAGAAATGGAAATTTGGAATATTTTTTCCTACCCACATTCTTTTGATATAGGCCTAACATGTGGCTTTACGTGAGTGGTGACGGATTTGTGGCTCACTTTTTTTCAATTTTACCCCTTTTCAACGTGGGCTCAAAAACTCAAATTTCTCTGAGACCCACCTCCCCACTTTGACTTTTAATGTGGGCTCAACATTTGACTTTATCCCTTAGCATCGGTGGTTCCGTGGGTGACTTTATAACTTTAAGCTCTTTATGGAAATAAATCCTGAATTCTCAAATCACCCCGATGACCCACTTTCGTGCTTTGAATTTTCAATGGTATCAAAACAAAAAAGGGCCCACCTCCCCGCTAACGCTTAAAACATGGCCATGTGTCCATTTTTGGGCCAGTTCAATATTTTTAAATTTTTGACTAAGTCTCTTGCATTTGGCGGGACCATATGTCTAACCCTGGACACATGGAAGCTCAGTGCACATTTAGGACTTGCCTCTAGATTTTACTTTTTGAAGCTACGCCAAGCCGACGCGTGGAGGCTTCCGCAAACTCTTTTGTACTTAGCTGATTCAATGGCTAGCTCTGCCCCCTCTTTGACTCTGACCACATGGTGAGCCCATGCATATTTGGAGATCCACTCTTGATTCTTCCTTTGAAGCTACATCGAAGAGACATGTGGAGGCTTCCACCAGTTCTTCATACTTAGCCGATCCGGTCCTGCCACCCACTTGACTTCTATTGAACCCTAGACATGTGGAGAGTTGGCACTCATTTTAGTTTCCACTTTGCATTCACCCCGAAAGGATGCCAAGGCGACGCATGGCTCCTTCCGCTAGTCCTGGACTCTCCTTTGACTTTGACCACATGGCGAGCTAGCACTCATTTGAAGACTAGCCCTTTGGTCTCACTTCTAAACTTGTGCCATTGAGGCATGTGGAGGATTATGCCAAACCTCAGTTGATTAAATGGTCACCTCTATCCCCTTTCCAGACCTGGGACACGTGGAAAGCTTGTATAATTTTAGGGAACTACCTTTGGCTTCGACCCTTGAAGTTGCGCCAATGAGGCACATGGCGTCGTCTATTGAACCTTCCATACTTATCTGATTCATGCTTGTTCTGTCTTCATTTTGGACTTGGGACACATGGAAAGCCTACACTTGTTTGAGGATTGTCCCTTAGGCCATTCCCTTGGAGTTATTTCTTTTGGAAGCATGGAGGCGTCCACTGCTACTTGAAACATGGCCATGTTACATCCAATCATAGATGTCCACGTACTACCCATGGATGTGTTGGGAGAAAATTGACAAGGAAGATATGCCCACCATTCTCGATTGTGGAAGAATAAAAAGAAAGGGAAAAACTCCACCTTTACACCTGGATTTCAAATTGTTCTCCATGGAATGGAAAACTGTAAACAATACCAAGCTTGACGTGATCCATTACTCTAAGGCATCGACTCAAAATTTTCAAAACTTGACTTCAAAAAGAGGGGAATTTTTAGCACGACAAACGAGTATAATTAATTAATAATAATTAATTAACCCAAGTAGAAGTGGATATTAATTAATGAAAGATCGTTATTTGACATCCTTAATGATAGGAAGGCTAATTAATTAATGAAAGGTTATTAATTAATGAATATGAAGAGGAATATTATCTAATTAGCTAAAAAGTGCTAATTATTACGGAATTGGTGAGAAAGAGGATAATTAGTGCAATCTTATCATTAAATATTGCGTAAGTAGATTTTAGGTGTCTACAGTGCTTCCAAAAATTGGTATTAGAGAAGTTCCTTTGAAGCAAGCTTAATAATATTGAGGTGATCCTTGAAGCACAAGTTTGCTAAGTAGTGTAGGAGAGACTATCAAGACCTAAGATATGTGGTCAATAAGGATGGAGAAACGATCAAGGATCCTACTAATTAGTTATATGATGCATCTAAAAGTTTGAGATCAAAGTAATTTTAGTGTGATCATTTGAGGACCAAGCTATGTTCTTTAGAGGCAAATCATGAGAAGTCATCAAATGTTAGTTATAATAGTGCTTATGATGATTTTGGTAATGAAGAGGCTGAAGTAGATTTACGTGCGAGAATAGGTGATTCAAAGAATGAAGAACTAAAAGTTGGATTCTTGATCAAGAATTATGATACTAAATTTAAGTCTATGATAGCATCTCTCAAGACCAAGGAAGAAGAGTGTAGCAAGCTCAATATGAAATTAGAATCCCTAAAATCTAAATACGATGAATGTATTAGGTATGAATCTGAATTGAGATCTTTGAAAGTAGATTTGGATAAGATATCCAACAAGTTAAATTCCTATGAGAGGTTTCAAAAAAATCCAAGGATTTAGATGATCTTTTGAGTAGTTAGGAGGCTTCATGTGATAGATCAAGCCTAGGTTTCAATAGAGACCTAAAGGATGATGAAATAAAACTAGAATATGTTGTTCAAAGCAAGGAGGATGCTAACATGGACAACAAAAGATCTAAACCTATTGGGAAACCTAATGTAATGAGGTATGAGAATTATTTCAATGAATATTGTTATGCTTGCAATAAGTTTGATCATAGAGCTAGAGAATGCAGAAGATCTTTCAAGAGTGAGTATCTATGGAGAAATGTAAGAAATCATTGTCTTCATCAATTAAGAGGTATGCATGACATTGTTTGCTATAGGTTTCACCACAAGGGTTATACTATGAAGCTTTGTATTCATGACTCATCAAAGAAGGTCAAGAAGATTGATTTTCTCAGAGTCAAGAAATTATGGCTGCTAAAGTTTGATCATGTAAATGAGGTTAAGAAGGATGAACCAAAGGCAGTTAATCAATCTTAGGGTTGCAAGTTGGATGAGAATAATATGGAGATTTGGGGATCTCTTAAGTTCATGGTGATTTAGAGCCCTAAGTTATATGAGGTGTATTCATTTTTCTTCTTAAAGGCATTCATATCTCAAGAATAAATAATATAGGTGTAATGTCATCTTGAATCTTGAATGGTCAGAAAAGGTACAATTGTATGAAGATCAAACAAATCATTTTTGAAGTATCGGTACATCAAAGGTGGCTTGAATACTATGCAGGGTGTCGAGATAGATATAAGAAGGTTTGTTGTCAATAAAGTTATAGTCATGAAGGTATGGTGTCTTACTATATCCATATTACACGTTAAGGGTTTCAAGAGATGCTAAGAAGGTCTTCACGTATGATTAAATATCTTAAGGTTGTTGTATAATGACCGTTAGGATGTTTCTCTAATAATTTGGTGTTTGGTTGGTCTTAAAGAAGTGCAATATGTGTGATGTCTTGTTCTATTCATGTTACAACTTGCAAGTTAAACATCAAAAGGATGTATGGAGGCCTAATTAACCCATTTGAGTCTTAAGGTTATGCTCAAGGAAAGAATCTGTGTTTTAAGGCATGTTTGTGTGTTTTTATTAGTGTATATTCAATCATAGAGTTCGAACAGTGAACAAGCATATTAAGCTATAGGACAGGTTCTCATAAAAATGTGTGTGCACTGTTTGTTCTTTGAAGAAATGTTGCAAGAGTTTAATTTCCTAAGATCCAAGACAGAGGTCTAAAATTCATATAAGAATCATGTGATGAACCAATATGGTTTTGTGAACTCTCAAGTGGTAAAAAGTTCCAAGGTGATAATTTTAAGTTGATATTGTATTCTAGAATATAGATATTTAGGTTGAAGTAAGCATGATTGGATCCCTGATATAGACAAGAGATGAGAGATTGGTATCAAGGGGAGTTGTTTAGTTCTAGAAAAGGTTGTTACTCCGATTTTATCCTGTGAATGATATTTTGGTATGATGAAGATTATGTTATCTAGTTAGCACTGTGATTAGATCAAGGTTTAAATTATTAAAAGATTTTGTGAGGAGACTTAGCGAGGTTTATAAGTATGTAAAATACATATTGATACATGGTGCAGCTTGTGAGATGGTCAAAGGTATGTTGCAAAATCATTTTCATGATCTATTTATTTTTTTCATAGTGTTTTATTTCCTTGAGAAGTTCATCAAAGGAGTATGAAGTATTGCAAGTGAAGGTTGTGTTATCTCATTTTTAGTGATTCCAACTAAAATTGAGATAACCATAGAAAATTTTTGACAGAACCTCCTAAAAATGCCCTTTGAAGGAGATTTTTGGGTTTTTAGGTTTCCATTGCATGCAAACATGTCTTTTACATGCTTCATGTCGAGTGTCTTCCGAAACCCAAAACCCGATTACATGCCAGTGTATCGGGTTTTGAAACCGGGAGCATCGGAACATACCTTACAAAAAACATGTTACATGTTGTTTGATTCCCAAAACCTGAAACCCGAAATGATCCTTTGCGTCGGGTTTTGGAACCCGATAGCATCCAGACATGTCTTTTACATGCTTCATGTCGGTTGGTTCCGAAACCCGATTTGTTAAGAAAACCTTTGTTTCGGGTTTTCAGAAGTGTCGAGCATGATGACATGGCATTAATGTCGAGTTGTCGGTTAGTTGGCACACATGTCGGAGGAGGTGTAATAAATGCTAGGGCTTTATAAATACTCTGATTTTACATGTCATTTCTACCTGACATATTTTTGCTGCGTGGATTTTTCGTACATGCTCCTTCGACCTCCAAACCCGACTAAACTTCTCGATCGATTTCGTGATCCATCTTCGATCATTTTTCAAATTTCTTGAAGGTATTTTTCTCTTCTTATCATTTTGTGATCTTCGGGTTTGTTTTTGAAGCGTTCTTTCGGTGTTTTTCCTCTTTGCTTTTTCTTGCCTCTGGGTTTAGGGTTTAGGGTTGTATTCTTCATTTTTGTTGAATTTCCATGAAAACCCTTGTTTAAAAATCCATCTTGGGTGTTTTCTTATTTCCTTTCATGGATATACTCTTGTGGTTTTGGGAATAATCTATAAAACTTAACTTACAAGTGTGGTGGAGATTTTACCTATTTTGACATCCCAGAAACCCGACACCTATGTGTCGGGTTTTACAGGGTGTCTGACACCATCCTTGTTCCACATAGTATCGGGTTTTGTGAATTTCTCAACACCATTCTAGTTTTGCATTGTATCGGGTTTCAAAAGTTGCTTAACATTCTTCAATTTCCATTTGTGTCGGGTTTCACAGGGTGCCCAACATCTTCCAACTTCCACTTGTGTCGGGTTTCACGAAGTGTTCAACATCCTCCAAATTCCATGCAGACCATCGGGTTTTGTAAAGTGCTTAACACCCCCTGATTTCCACCTGTGTGTCGGGTTTTACGAAGTGTCCAACACAACCTAGTTTCTGATTATACTTTGCAGTGTGTCGGGTTTCATGAATTGTCTGACATGTCTCAAATTCTAGTTAGTGTGGCGGGTCTGTGGGGTTTCTCAGCAAGCTTCCAAGTCCGATTGTTCAAACAAGAGTTATCTAGGCATTCTTTCTTTAGGACTTCTCATGTCAGATCCTGGATCATCTAAGGATAAGTCAGACAGGTCAGGAAAGATGAAATACAAGTACCGAAAAATGGAATCCCCTTCCTACATAGATTGTAATTACGACATCCGAGATACGGAGCTTGGTAACATTGACATGGAAGACTTTTGGAATAGAACCAAGGATTCTTCTCAGAGTCCCTAGATGAAGTCAATAACCAACAATGGCCTCCCTCTTAGCAGGATTCCCAATGTCTGCTCAATGCCCGAGTTCATTTTGGCTTGTGCTTCCAATTATGACTCAGATTCCCACTCAGTGAAAAATCAGGCAGGAGAAACCATAGTGAAGTTGGATGGGGTTACTTTGATGACCTCTTAAGATTACCCAACTTTGAGGAATATGTCGATGTAGATCTTAAGTCAGCATAGAAATCTTGGGACAAAGATCAAGAAGATTGCATCAGGCATGTGAATAAAAAGTTCTTGATCAAGGCCAAGCCAACCGTCTCTAGGTTTCCCAAGTTTGTCCCCAGGAGTGATTTCATCCTTGAAATTAGTGACATCATCACCCTATTGAGTCGAGTATTTGGACTCCCAAGTCAAGAGACTTTCACGGTGGATGTATCAATTCATGGTCCTTATAAAGAAGAATGAACAAGGGATTGATTGGAGCAGTCTTATAAGTAATGAGATTGATTCCCAGATGAAGACAGTCTTGACTACTGGCAAGTTTTATATGTCATCATATGTCACCTATGCAGTAGCAGATGGTATGAGGAATTATCTAGGGTTGGACGTGAAGGGAAGTAAGTCAACCAAACATATATATCGATATTTCCCTCAGTTGACAATGAAAGGGGTCAAGGATCAATTCAAAAGAGTGAATGATGCCTTCTTTTATGAGAACATCTGCATGTTGAACCCTGACTTAAGAAAGAGAAGAGTCTCTGATGAGGCATGGGCCAAAGTATCAAAATGGGGTTGTATCTTCTTGCAGTTCAAGAAGTTCACATACCTTCGGGTGGTCATGTACCCGGTGATCCTTTCGATTGCCCAGATTCCCAGGTGATAAGTTGATCCTAATGGAGTTGGTAAGACAATTGTTGGATTTCCACAAATTCCAACAAAGTAAACACAAGGTTGTCGTATCCTTCCCTATTTCCATCGGAAGGTACATGTGCTCGATAGTGGTTAAAGCTAAGAATGTGGTGCACGAGCTTTAGGACAAGTTGAAGAAGCACATGAAGCACAAGAGATGGATTTGATTTCCGAGGAGTCCTTAAATCATATGGGACTTTATATCTACATGTTCCCAACATAGAAGATATTTGGGTTGATCTTTGGGATGAAGTTGTCCATCCGAAGAAAGGACAATAGCAGGTTGACAATTGAAGAAATCTAGATGCTAGATTTATCTAACATCCCAGAGGGCACCACGGATAATGAGAGTGTCCTTGATGCCTCGTATGATGGGTTAAATGAAGACCGATATGTATTCCCAGCCATTGATTGGTCCATCGCTAAGAAAGCTTCTATTACGGGAGAGATGCTCAAATTCTTTCCCGTACTAAGGCATGGCTCATTTCTTGGGGAATGAGTTATAAAGAAGGAGTTTTTCAAAGACTAGATACTTTGGAAGTGGGACCCTCCAAGGGAAAAAAGGAAAAGGATAAGAACCCTTCCAAGAGGCCAATAAAGGTTAAGTTTGTCAGAAAGGGAGAAGATCAAGTAACCACATCAGTGGCCACTCTCCCACAAACAGTTGAGGTTCTTGATTCACCTCCACAACTACAAAAAAGGAAATCCTCCTTCAGGAGAAGAGATTGTTCAACCTTCCATTCCTCTTTTGGTTGATAGCTTCATCAGAGGTAAGTCTTCCTCTTATCTCTCAAGCTCTAATTTCAGAATCATTTCCTCCTCCCATTCAGCCTTCCTTGCCTCAAATTTCTTCACCAAGTTCCTCAACCATGGCTAGTATCTTCTCTGCCTCTCACCTCTCCCCACTGGACCTCAGTTAACCATGGATATGCCTCCTCCTTCTGCGCCTTCATTCCCTGAGTCCATTATCATGGACACTACACTTGCAGTGGTCACCACTCCACAAGCTAACCTTCCTCCACCTAAGGATGTGACCGTAACACCTACAATGGGAGAAACTTCTTCCAATACACCTCAATGGTTAATAGATCAGACTCAAGGAAGAGGAAGGTGGTAGTTCCATTACCATCCTTTGATTTCAGTTCCCTCAAGGTCACTCCTACCAAGTCGGCCAAGAAACCCAAATAGTTTCAAGGATTTCAGTGGATGCCTCAGGGCATAAATTTGTAGAAATTGCTACTCCTATGGCTGATAAAACCAAGGATGATATAATGGTCACAGATTATCAAATCACAAGGGTTGATCTAGGGAAAGTAACAATGGAGGGAGCACAACAGGATGCACAAGATGCCATGAATGTGTTGTGCTAGAAGCTAAAGGAAACTAAGGCAAACAGAGATGAGTTAAAAGAGAAAGTACAGCAAGCTAACAAAGAAGTACTACTCAAGCTCTCAAAGCCTCCTGAGTCAACACCATCATCCTCTACTCCTATCAGGTTCGATTTCTCATCGGTACCCATGATCGAGAAGATTAATGAGAAGGGAGAATGGTCGATGAATGGATCCAAAGGCTGCTCCTGCAAGGAAAAGAAGTCATTGATGACACCATGGAAGTCTACAAATCCTTGGAGGATATAAAGAAGGGATGGAGAGAAAATGGATGATGAATTTTCAGCAGAAGTTAGGAACCTAGAGTTAAATTTTGAAGCTCTCCAAATACTGAAATAGGTTCCATCCCACATCTTGGTCGAAGAAGGCATCATTCCACATGGGGACAAACATTTTCAACTAACCAAAGCCATTAGATTCAGAATAAAGATTCTCAATGAAGCTTGCAAAAATTGAGGGAATCAAGAGATCAATTGGTCGATGGCACGAATGACATAGAAGAAGAGCTAGTCAAGATCTATGCTAAGGTGTTGAGTGAAAGCTCGGTATTCTTCCTGTTGATGATCTTTACAAGTAGATCCAAGAATCAATTCAACATGAACCAACTTATGGATTCATCCTAGAAATCATTGATAGGTTTGTGAAAATTGAACATTCTTTGGAAACCCTGAGGAAACTCAACAAGAGACTGAAAAAGCTTCCTGGCAATGCTAGCGATACTTAGGAAACATGTGAAGTTCTGAGTGATCATTCCACCACGCCTGATGAAAATGAGATGCAGGGTATAATCCAAAAGTTCCAAGAATTTTGGGACAAGCAGGATTTGTTGGAGGAAGACAAAGATGATGAAATAGAATAGGCACAATGTTGCATGTCATTTCAATCCTGAAATCGACATGTCTTTTTCATTTTTGTTTCATCACATAGGAAGAAAATTTTGACTTGGTCTCCTACGTGAGAGTCAAGAAAAATAGGACTCTCATTAAAAAGACTATTTTCTAGGATTTATCCTATTTTCTCTCAACTCCTTTTATTATAAATAAGGGATGCTTATGCATTCCAAAAGGTTGATTTTTGGAATATTGAGATCTATTGTGAAGAAGAAAGACTTTGTGTTTTCTTTTAATCATTTGAGGAATAGAGATGATGCTATTTTGCAAACTTTGTGTTGTGAGATGTATCTTTCTTAAGATATTGTTCTTATGTTCATAATCTTAAGCTATTCTTTGTTTAGCATCTTGATTGTTCTAATCATTTCAAACATTACATTTGTTATCTAAAGCTCATATGATTATTTCGTGCTCTGTGTTTATTCGAAAGAAAATATGTTCCTCTCATTTCCTTTCCATTGTGTTTCTTCCATAATAATAATTTCCTTTCTGATCCATTTCATTTCAAAGAGAATATCTTCACCTATTATGAATATGGATTTCAGGATTCTATCCCAACCCCAATGGTTAGATTAGTGTGAATACTGTATATATTATTTCTGTGTGTTTTAGATTAGTAATAAATAGGCAGCCTCACCTATCTTTGAGGAGGGATTTAATCCCATGTACTGTGGTTGAACCTCATATTTTGGCTTGACAAAATATCCAACCAACAATTTTTGGTGACTCCACTGGGGATATATGGATTGATAAGACTAAGCTTATCCTTTTGGTGTCTGGCGACTCCATATTTTCCTTATTTTCAAGAAGATCCATTTTCTAGTTCAAGCTGGCCAGAAGATCTTCACTCGGTCAAGCCGAGCCAGGGGTGAAAACTGATCCGTTCTTTGATCTACTTCAACAACATAATTTCAAGCTTTCACCCAACAGTGTTGCATCTAGTCGGAAAGAAGTTCTTCACCCATCCGAAGGACTTGGATTCCTCAAGAACAAGAAGTTTCTACAACTTGTCATGCATTATTCTTGTCGGATATTCATATTCCTATATGCACTTCATTTAGAAGAATGGCAAGCACAACATGTGCCTTGGGGCGCAGCTATTGGTCCTCTTTCCCTTACTCCACCATTGCATGACCTACCTCATGGATCACGGAAGAATATTCCTAAGTTCAACAGTGATGGAAAACAACATCCTGATGAACACATTGCCTCATTCTTTGTTGCATGCGGTGTTCTTGGGGTTACTCACGAAGATGTCTCTGTTCGACTCTTCATTGAAACATTACATGGCGTAGCAGCAAAATGGTTTTACCATCTCCCAAATGCATGCATTACCAACTGGGCTACCATGAGATCTATATTTGAAGCAAGGTTCAAACTAGTTGAAGATTCTCACGCCTTGTTAGCATAACTTACACACATGAAGGAGTCTTACGAACCCATGCGGACTTCATAGCCAAATTCAACAAGCTGATCTCATAAGATTCCAGACCTAGCTGTTCCTACTCTTGAAAATCAAAGTGTTTCTTCATCAATGCTCAACCTCCTGATGTAAGCTTCTTGTTGAGAAGATCTGTTATCCCCGATTTGGCCACCGCTCAAGCTACTAGCCACCGAAATAGAAGACAATCTTATTCTGGCCGGAAAGATCAGAAGAGAATCATCTAAACCTAAAAATCAGAGTTCTTCTCAGAGTACTACTGATCCCATGATTCAGAAGATGGCCAATGACTTGATCACTTTAAAGAAGCAAATGTCTCAACAAGCAACCAACATTCCTTATCGGGATATTCCTAGATGGAATTTCAACAATGCCAACGACGCTCCCATGAAGAGATAGGAATCGGTTGATCGCTGCTCCCACCAGGCTGGCCATTGAAGCTCCTCCTATCAATGTAATAGTTGAAATAGTTGAGGAGGATGAGGAACCAGAAGATCATGACTCTCATGAAGCCTTCGAAGCTTCAGGATATGTTGATGAGTCTTTTGATGATTCAGTTGGCGACTCCAGCATTGGTTATTTGGAATACGAGAAAGATGAAGATGAGCATGATGGAAAATCATTTGTAGTTTTCACTCGATCCCAATCTCAGAACCCCGAAAATTCTGGTTGAAATCTCCAAGGATAAAAGTAAGGAAGCTCCCATAGTTATGGCTAAAAGAGGATCTCCCATCTCAGCACAAACTGAAAAGGAGATAACGAAAAAGGTAACTTCACCTTCCAACTCTCTTTCTCCTACTTTCAAGGCCAGTACCTCAGCTCAGACCAATGTAACCAGAACTGAGCCCTCCATCATTCCTTCATATACCACTTTCGACATCATTGATCATGCAAAGAAAACCAAAATCCAAATGTCGGAAGCCGAATACCTTCAGTCCAACCCTGAGCAATTTGAGAAACTTGCCAAATTCATTAGAAGCAAGGCTATTATTCCTCCATCTTCAAAAGGCATTTTTCCTAGCCCCACTCAACCTTTACCTCAGAGTAATATGACCTCTGCTGCTTCTTCAGGAAAGATTGAACCATTTTATTTGTCTTTACTTATAAACGGTTTCAAACTCAACAATTACATAATTGACTCAGGAGCCTCTGATAACGTTATGCCCACAAAAGTAGCTCATGCCCTCGGACTCACACTTGACTAAATCTTATGGGTGATGTTACTCCATGGAAACTAAACAAGTCCCCTTGATTGGCCAAATCAAGGATGCACTAGTTTGCATTTGTTGCATTTCGGAAAAGAGTAAAAATGACTATCCTAGTTGTTGATATCCCGGCTGCTTATGGGATTCTTTTGGGAAGAGGATTTTGTAAAGATGTTGGAGGAGAAATCAACATGGATTGGACCAAAGCTAAAATTCCAGTAAATGGAGTTCCTCGTGTCCTTCACCCCGAAGCACAAGCAAAGTACCTGGTTACTAAATCAGATGATCCTAAGGCTCAAATTCTCTTTGAAGATGTAGGCTTGGGTAATTATTTCCTGACATCTGAGGTGCCCTGTAGAAGTGAAAGAAGAAGATCCTAACACTTTTTGGACCCTTGAGTTTGACGGGAGCTGTTCAACTACTGGTTCAGGTGCCGGCGTAGTTCTTATATCTCCAGATTTCAAGATCTTTCCCTTTGCTTTCAAGTTGTAGTTTGATAATACTAATAACACAACCGAATATGAAGCTTTGTTATTAGGATTAGAAATGGCAAGACAAAAAGGAATCTAAATCTCAAAGTACAGGGAGATGCCGAGTTGATTGTGAATCAAGTAAGGGAATTTATCAGGTAAAAAATGACCATCTAAAACATTACAGAAACAAGGTTTGGGACAACATAGAATGCTTCGACACTTTTTCCATTAAAGCAGTCTTAAGAGATTACAATGATAAAGTTGATTCCTTAGTTGTTTCTACATCTCTTCTTCTTCCTCACCCACAGTTCAAATAGGACACATATACCATTGAGATTGTGTATCGTCCAAGTGTTCCAGATAACTCAACTCATTGGTGTTTAATGATGACCAACAGGTATTGTCTTTTCTGGAGAAAGCTGATAATTTCAGTGAGCTTTATTTTGAAGGATCAAAATCAGATTTCCATGAGTCCATCTCAAATTCATATCAAGAAATTGATGGTGAATTCATCCAGCTTAAAGGCAATAAGATTCCAAAGGGATTAGTTTCTCTGGAAGGTCTGTTTGACAAGCATGACTGGTTCATTCAGGGTAAAAGGCAAGCTAAAGGTGCTTCCTCATCAGAGGTAGATCAAGTTAACCTGGCTCCACTGATCAACCATGGATGGTAAACATCGGTAAATGTTGTTCTCTGGAGGAAAAGAAAGATTCTCTTCACTCTTGAAGAGATATATGGATGTCCTAGCATGGTCATATGTGGATCTAAAGTCTTTCAAGCCCAAGGATGTGCAACATAGCATTCCTTTGAAGCTGAAGTTAAACCCTACAGGTAAGAAATAGAGGCATTACAACCCAAAGATCTCAGGGACTATTCTTGCAGAAATTCAGAAAATGTTAGACGCAAGGATTATCTTTCCGATCCATCATTCCACCTGGGTTGTGAACATTGTCCCTGTGAGAAAGAAGAATGGTGAAATCTAGATTTGTGTTGACTTCCAAAATCTCAACTAGTCTTCATTAAAAGACAATTATCCATTGCCCATTATGGACCAGGTATTACAGACTGTCACTGGATCAAAAATGTTATCCATGCTTGATGGATTTTGGGGTATAATCAGGTTGAGGTAGTTGTTGAAGATCAACATAAAACAACATTCACTACCCCATGGGGAACCTTTTCTTATAGAAGGATGCCTTTTGGTTTGATCAATGCCGAGAGCATGTTTCAAAGGGCTATGGACTTAGCTTTCAGAGATTTAATGGGCAAGGTCATAGTTGTGTATTTGGATGACTTGACGGTCTTTTCTAAAAAGTGAAGTGATCATTATGATCACCTGGAACAGGTACTCTTAAGGTGCAGGCATCATGGGATTTCATTAAATCCTAAAAATTCCATGTTTGGAGTGACAAAGGAAAGTTTTGGGTCATATTGTCACTAGAGAAGGAACCAAGATCGACCCAAAGAGGGTGAAGGCCATTCAAAGCCTTACCCTACCCACAAGAAAACTAGGGGTGCACTCCTTTTTGGGAAGGTTAATTTCCTAAGAAGATTTGTACCTGATTTTGCCGATAAAACCAAGGATATCCTTGGAATGATGAAGGATAAAATTCCATTTCGATGGAGCACTAAAGGGAAGCTTGCATTTGAAGAAGTCAAATGGGAAATTGCTCACGCTCCTATTCTGGTATGCCTAGACTTCAAGAAAGATTTCATCATGTACAGCTATGCTTCCGCACATACAGTATCGGCCATCCTGATGCAGGAAAATGAAGAAGGAATTGAAGCTCCCATTGCTTTCATGAGCTTCCCACTAAAGGAACATGAATTGAAGATGTCATAGATTGAAAAGCATGCTTATGCAGTGGTGAGAGTGGTGAAACATTTCAGGTATTATGTCTTGAGTTCCCACACTCTCGTTCTAGTTCCTGATACCATAGTTAAATCCATTCTGACCCAACAAGAGTTGGGTAGTCAATGGGGTAACTAGATAGCCAAAGTCTAGGAGTATGACTTGGACATCAGACCTACCAAGTTGGTGTGAGGAAGAGGCCTGTGCCAATTAATCACAGAAAACAATGTTGAGACAGAGTGTGAAGAAACTGAAGGTACTTCTTCAGAATTTCCCAAAGTGCTTTTCGTAAGCACGACTGATGAATGGTACACAGATATCACTTTCTTTTTAACCTATGGTGAGTGTCCCCCACATTTAAGCCAAAAATAAAAGAGGACAGTTAAACTCATATCTGCAAGATACATTATGTGGGACAATGGTATATACAAGAAAGGTATCGATGGTGTATTCCTGCGCTATGTGTTGACAAGTCTCAGCAGATAAGGTTGCTAGAGTCCTTCCACAATCTAGCATGTGGAGGACATTTCTCTTCTTCCATAATGGCTTACAAGATCTTATGGGCTAGGTACTATTGGCCTACTCTCTTTTCGAGATTCAGTTGAATGGGTGGCCAAGTGTGAAGCTTGTCAACATTTCGTTGGTCATCCTAAGTTGCAGCTCTTCCCTTAAATCCCGTGGTGATTGAAGAACCTTTTTGCCAATGGGGAATTGATTTCATTGGAGTATTGAACCCTACCTCTAGTGCTGGTCATAATTATGTCCTCACCACCACAGACTATTTCACCAAGTGGGTGGAAGCTTCTCCAATCAAACAAGCTACCTCCAAAGTTGTTTGTAATTTTCTCAAAGAAAATATAATTGTTAGATTCGGTGTGCCTCACAAGATTGTTGCCGAAAATGCCTCCAATTTCTCATCCCATGAGTTGAAAAATTTTTTTATGGATTTGGGATCATGTTGGCTCATTCATCCGATTACTACCCTCAAGGCAATGGTCAGGCTGAATCGAGCAACAAAAACCTGGTGACCATAATCAGAAAGTTGGTTGATGAGAATCAGAGGACATGGCACAAAGCATTGTATGATGCATTGTGGGCCAATCATTTACTCCTAAATGAGCTATTGGAATGTCCCCATTCTAGGTGTTGTATGGAATTGATGTTGAGATACCTATCTCTATAGAATTTCCAGCCTTACAGTTGGCTAAAGCAATTGAGGATGAAACTTTTCAAAGTTCTATTGAGAAAAGGATAATGTACCTAGCCAGGCTAGAAGAAGAATGAAGCAAGGTGGTGGATCACATCACAGACCATCAGATCAAAGTCAAAATAATATTTGACAAGAAATCAAAGCAACGTGATTTCCAGGTCGAGATCTAGTACTTCTCTGGGACAAGAGAAGAGAATAGAAAGGGATGCATGGCAAGTTTGACTCCTTATGGAAAGGTCCTTTCAAAATACATCAGCTGAATGGTGAAAATAGCTTCTTTCTATCATACCTTGATGGAGAGTTTCTCCCTCTACCTTTCAGTGGCCAACATTTGAAGATGTTCCACTAGTAATGCAAGATGCTCTCTTGCATTGTATCATAATTTATTTTTGTTGTGTGTTTTTCTTTCTTTCTTTCTTTCTTTCTTTGTTTTTTTTGGTTTTTCTTCTTCAGACTCCATAGCCCAATGGATAAATATTTTGATATGAGTTCTCTTCCTTTGATGTCTCAAAGAAAGTCCCCAACTGGAGCCAGTTGTTATCTCATTTTTAGTGATTCCAGCTAAAATTGAGATAACCATAGAAAATTTTTGACAAAACCTCCTAAAAATGCCCTTTGAAGGAGATTTTCAGGTTTTCAGGTTTCCATCACATGCAAACATGTCTTTTACATGCTTCATGTCGAGTGTCTTCTCAAAACCGAAACCCAATTACATGCCAATGTATCGGGTTTTGAACCCGAGCATCGGAACATACCTTACAAAAAACATGTTACATGTTGCTTGATTCCCAAAACCAAACCCGAAATGATCCTTTGTATCGGGTTTTTGGAACCCGATAGCATCCAGACATGTCTTTTACATGCTTCATGTCGGTTGGTTCCCAAAACCCGATTTGTTAAGAAAACCTTTGTTTCGGTTTTTGGAAGTGCTGAGCATGATGACATGGCATTAATGCCAAGTTGTCGGTTAGTTGGCACACATGTCGAGAGGAGGTGTAATAAATGCTAGGGCTTTATAAATACTCCAATTTTACACATCATTTCTACCTGACATATTTTTGTTGCGTGGATTTTTCATACATGCTCCTTCGACCTCCAAACCCGACTGAACTTCTCGATCGATTTCGTGATCCATCTTCGATCATTTTTCAATTTCTTGAAGGTATTTTTCTCTTCTTATCATTTTGTGATCTTTGGGTTTGTTTTTGAAGCATTCTTTTGGTGTTTTTCCTCTTTTCTTTTTCTTGCCTCTGGGTTTAGGGTTTAGGGTTGTATTCTTCATTTTTGTTGAATTTCCATGAAAACCCTTGTTTAAAAATCCATCTTGGGTGTTTTCTTATTTCCTTTCATGGATATACTCTTGTGGTTTTTGGGAATAATCTATAAAACTTAACTTACAAGCGTGGTGGAGATTTTACCTGTTCTGACATCCCAGAAACCCGACACCTGTGTGTCGGGTTTTACAGGTGTCTGACACCATCCTTGTTCCACATAGTATCGGGTTTTGTGAATTTCTCAACACCATTCTGGTTCCACATTGTATCAGGTTTCAAAATTTTCTTAACATCCTTCAATTTTTGTTTGTGTCGGGTTTCACAGGGTGCCCGACATCTTCCAACTTCCACTTGTGTCGGGTTTCACAAAGTGTTCAACATCCTCCAAATTCCATAGACCATCGGGTTTTGTAAAGTGCTTAACACCCCCTAATTTCCACCTGTGTGTTGGGTTTTACGAAGTGTCCAACACAACCTAGTTTTTGATTATACTCTATAGTGTGTCGGGTTTCACAAATTGTCCGACAGGTCTCAAAGTCCGGTTGGTGTGGCGGGTCTGTGGGGTTGCTCAGCAAGCTTCCAAGTCCGATTGTTCAAACAGAGTTATCTAGGCATTCTTTCTTTAGGACTTCTCATGTCGGATCCTGGATCATCTAAGGATAAGTCAGACAGGTCAGGAAAGATGAAATACAAGTACTGGAAAATGGAATCCCCTTCCTACATAGATTACAATTACGACATCCGAGATACGAGCTTGGTAACATTGACATGGAAGACTTTTGGAATAGAACCAAGGATTCTTCTCGAGTCCTTGATGAAGTCAATAACCAATAGTGGCCTCCCTCTTGCAGGGATTCCCAATGTCTACTCAATGCCCCGAGTTCATTTTGGCACTGCTTCCAATTATGACTCAGATTCCCGCTCAGTGAAAAATCAAGCAGGAGAAACCATAGTGAAGTTGGATGGGGTTACTTTGATGACCTCTTAAGATTACCCAACTTTGAGGAATATGTCGATGTAGATCTTAAGTCAACACAAAAATCTTGGGACAAAGATCAAGAAGATTGCATCAAGGCATGTGAATAAAAATTTCTTGATCAAGGCCAAGCCAACCATCTCTAGGTTTCCCAAGTTTGTCCCCAGGAGTGATTTCATCCTTGAAATCAATGACATCATCACCCTATTGAGTCGAGTATTTGGACTCCCTCGAGTCAAGAGACTTTCACGGGTGGATGTATCAATTCATGGTCCTTATAAAGAAGAATGAACAAGGGATTGATTGGAGCAGTCTTATAAGTAATGAGATTGATTCCCAGATGAAGACAATCTTGACTACTGGAAAGTTTTATATGTCATCATATGTCACCTATGCAAGCAGCTTATGAGGAGGAATTATCCAGGGTTGGACGTGAAGGGAAGTAAGTCAACCAAACATATATATCGGTATTTCCCTCAGCTGACAATGAAGGGGTCCGAGGATCAATTCAGAAGAGTGAATGATGCCTTCTTTTATGAGAACATCTACATGTTGAACCCTGACTTAAGAAAGAGAAGAGTCTCTGATGAGGCATGGGCCAAAGTATCAAAATGGGGTTGTATCTTCTTATAGTTCAAGAAGTTCACATACCTTCGGGTGGTCATGTACCCGGGTGATCCTTTCCGATTGCCCAGATTCCCAGGTGATAAGCTAATCCTAATGGAGTTGGTAAGACAATTGTTGGATTTCCACAAATTCCAACAAAGTAAACACAAGGCTTCCATATCCTTCCCTATTTCCATCGGAAGGTACATGTGCTCGATAGTGGTTAAAGCTAAGAATGTGGTGCATGAGCTTCAGACAAAGTTGAAGAAGCACATGAAGCACAGAGATGGATTTGATTTCTGAGGAGTCCTTAAATCATGGGACTTTATATCTACATGTTCCCAACATAGAAGATATTTGGGTTGATCTTCGGGATGAAGTTGCCATCCAAAGAAAGGACAATAACAGGTTGACAATTGAAGAAATCCAGATGCTAGATTTATCTGACATCCCAGAGGGCACCATGGATAACGAGAGTGTCCTTGATGCCTCGTATGATGGGTTAAATGAAGACCGATATGTATTCCCAGCCATTGATTGGTCCATCACTGAGAAAGCTTCTATTGTGGGAGAGCTGCTCAAATTCTTTCCCGTACTAAGGTGTGGCTCATTTCTTGGGGAATGAGTTATAAAGAAGGGAGTTTTTCAAAACTAGATACTTTGGAAGTGGGACCCTCCAAGGGAAAAAAGGAAAAGGATAAGAACCCTTCCAAGAGGCCAATAAAGGTTAAGTTTGTCAGAAAGGGAGAAGATCAAGTAACCACATCAGTGGCCACTCTCCCACAAATAGTTGAGGTTCTTGATTCACCTCCACAACCAGAACAAGGAAATCCTCCTTCAGGAGAAGAGATTGTTCAACCTTCCATTCCTCTTTTGGTTGACAGTTCATCAGAGGTAAGTCTTCCTCTTATCTCTCAAGCTCTAATTTCAAAATCATTGCCTCCTCCCATTCAGCCTTCCTTGCCTCATATTTCTTCACCAAGTTCCTCAGCCATGGCTAGTATCTTCTCTGGCCTCTCACCTCTCCCCACTGGACCTCAGTTAACCATGGATATGCCTCCTCCTTCTGCCTTCATTCCCTAGTCCATTGTCATGGACACTACACTTGCAGTGGTCACCACTCCACAAGCTAACCTTCCTCCACCTGAGGATGTGACCGTAACACCTACAATGGGAGAAACTTCTTCCAATATGCCTCAATGGTTAATAGATCAGACTCTAGGAAGAGGAAGGTGGTAGTTCCATTACCAACCTTTGATTTCAGTTCCCTCAAGGTCACTCCTACCAAGTCGGCCAAGAAACCCAAAACAGTTTCAAGGATTTCAGTGGATGCCTCAGGGCATAAATTTGTAGAAATTACTACTCCTATGGCTGATAAAACCAAGGATGATATAATGGTCACAGATTATCAAATCACAAGGGTTGATCTAGGGAAAGTAACAATGGAGGGAGCACAACAGGATGCACAAGATGCCATGAATGTGTTGTGCCAGAAGCTAAAGGAAACTAAGGCAAAATAGAGATGAGTTAAAAGAGAAAGTACAGAAACTGATAAAGTACTACTCAAGCTCTCAAAGCCTCCTGAGTCAACACCATCATCCTCTACTCCTATCAGTTTGATTTCTCATCGGTACCCATGATCGAGAAGATTAATGAGAAGGGGAGAATGGTCGATGAATGGATCCAAAGGCTGCTCCTATAAGGAAAAGAAGTCATTGAGGACACCATGGAAGTCTACAAATCCTTGGAGGATATAAAGAAGGATGGAGAGAAAATGGATGATGAATTTTCAGCAGAAGTCGGGAACCTAGAGTTAACTTTTGAAGCTCTCCAAATGCTGAAATAGGTTCCATCCCACATCTTGGTCAAGAAGGCATCATTCCACATGGGGAAAACATTTTCAACTAACCAAAGCCATTAGATTCAAAATAAATATTCTCAATGAAGCTTGCAGCAAATTGAGGAATCAAGAGATCAATTGGTCGATGGCACGAATGACATAGAAGAAGAGCTAGTCAAGATCTGCACTAAGGTGTTGAGTGAAAGCTCGGGTATTCTACCTGTTGATGATCTTTACAAGTAGATCCAAGAATCAATTCAGCATGAACCAACTTATGGATTCAGCCTAGAAATCATTGATAGGTTTGTGAAAATTGAACATTCTTTGGAAACCTTGAGGAAACTCAACAAGAGACTGAAAAGCTTCCTGAAACGCTAGCGATACTCAGAAACATGTGAAGTTCTGAGTGATCATTCCACCATGCCTGATGAAAATGAGATGCAGGGTATAATCCAAAAGTTCCAAGAATTTCAGGGACAAGCAGGATTTGTTGGAGGAAGACAAAGATGATGAAACATAATAGGCACAATGTTGCATGTCATTTCAATCCTAAATCGACATGTCTTTTTCATTTTTTTTCATCACATAGGAAGCAAATTTTGACTTGGTCTCCTGCGTGAGAGTCAAGAAAAGTAGGACTCTCATTAAAAAGACTATTTTCTAGGATTTATCCTATTTTCTCTCAACTCCTTTTATTATAAATAAGGGATGCTTATGCATTCCAAAAGGTTGAGATTTTTGGAATATTGAGATCTATTGTGAAGAAGAAAGACTTTGTGTTTTCTTTTAATCATTTGAGGAATAGGAGCTGATGCTATTTTGCAAACTTTGTGTTGTGAGATGTATCTTTCTTAAGATATTGTTCTTATGTTCATAATCTTAAGCTATTCTTTGTTTAGCATCTTGATTGTTCTAATCATTTCAAACATTACATTTGTTATCTAAAACTCGTATGATTATTTCATGATCTGTGTTTACTCGAAAGAAAATACGTTCCTCTCATTTCCTTTCCATTGTGTTTCTTCCATAATAATAATTTCCTTTCCGATCCATTTCATTTCGAAAGAGAAATATCTTCACCTATTATGAATATGGATTTCGGGATTCTATCCCAACCCCAATGGTTAGATTAGTGTGAATATTATATATTTTTCTATTTGTTTTATTTAATAAACAAGAAGCCTCACTGTGTTTTAGATTAGTAATAAACAACAGCCTCACTTATATGAGCATCTTTGAGGAGGTGTCTTTAATCCCATGTACTTTGGTGGTGTGAACCTCATATTTTGGCTTTTGGTCTAGGAAAAATGTTGAACAGGAAGTGAATAGTGTCTTCAATGCTCAAGATAAATTCTAGACTAAAGGAATGATCCCAGCATACACAGGCATCCAAAACTAGACAAGGGTGCCTAGGAAATGGAGACCTTTTTTTGTCACTTGTTACTACACATATGGTCGGAATATGATTTGTAAATTTTTGCACTACTGTCGTAAATATTCTTTTTTGATCGCTTGTGTGTCGCTCTTTTATCTATAAGGGTACATGTAACTTACAAAATAGATATCACCTACAAAATCCACAATACCACATAAAATCCAAAAAATAAAGATGCAATATGGGGAGTTGGAATTACCCAAGTGGTCACCCCGAGAGTGAACTTATGACTGAGCATTGCACTACATCTCAAAATCCATTTAGTTCTTGTGAGTGTGTGTAATAATTATTCCATGGGATACCCTTGTGTAAGTACACTTGATAACAGGCTATAGCTAGATGTAATAATGTAATAGAATATGTGGATGGAATAAATAACTTCCCCTTCATATGTTGTATATGAAGAAAATATAGTCCCTTTTCCCTTTAATGGATGTTAGATGCATGCCTTCAGGTGCTTTAGGATCTTTTTGATGCAAGCTTAGGTGATGATAGTATTGTTGACATTTCTCACACATCAACCACGATGTGTGAGAAGTCAACTCAAAAAATTTGTTTCATATATTGGAGGGGTTAAGTGTTGACCATGTTTGGTTAATCAAGGTGGAAATGGGTACAAAAAAATTTTAGTTACTCATTTTTAGTGGCAGATTGGGCAACACACAAGCAGTAATCAAATAAGTAATGATTTTCCAAAATTTTTATACCTCACATAAGATGTTATTCCTCCATTCATCTTCGTCATGATCATGCAAAAGCCTTTCCCGAGAATGTTACAGGGTCATGAAAGTGAGAGGAATAGAATCAAACAAAAGAAAGAGACATCATGGGCAGCAAATTTTCAGTTTTTCAAAATTACATTCAAAATTACAAATGAAATTACAATTACAGGTGATAACTTGTTCATTTATTAGTTTCAGATCAAGAAAAGGTACAATTAATTCATTTTATTCTTTCATGATTAAGTGAAATTGTATTAGTGTCTTGAGTTGTTTAGGTTCATAACACATTATATTACTAACAAGAGATGTAAAAGGAATATACACATATCATTACACAAAGGCAATTTTCATTTATTCATAAGGAATAATTGTACATTTTCTCACACAAGCCGTTAGAAATAACTAGAAATAAAAGAATGCATATAGATGACAAACTAAAAATAAAAGAGAGAGAGAAGGGACCCATCATTTCCTGATGAATGGATTCCCTCCCATTCAATTGTTATTCCATCCTCATCCACCGATGCTTCATGTACCTAAAAAGGAGGAAAGAAAATATTGTTAGAGCTCAGGGTCAATTCACTCTGTTTTATTTCTAGTTTCTTATGTGTATAAATTTAGGAACCAAAAAGGGTAGAGAAGGAACATCTTCTTAAATGAGATGGAAAAGAAAACATCTTGTTTTAGATTGCATATCTAAAAGGAAAAGTAATTACAATTTTCTCACAAGTTGTAGTTCAAAGTATATAACTTCAAAATGGAACTACGGAGACATCACACAACTTTATACTCTTATAGATCAAATAGTTATCCAATTCTAATAATGAAGAGTTTCAGCTTAAAGTTCAAATCAGTTATGCACTCGGAAAAAAGTAAGTATGCTTGCTCAAAATAAGGAAACATACATTATGAAGGTCTCATTTTCAGCACAAGGCAATAGAGCTTTCATAGCATGATGAAAGAAAATACACATCTATTTCAGAAAGGATGCAAGCTACAAGATAAGAGAAATCATCCTAAACTAATTTTTCGAGTAATAAGCATAAACATTGAAGCTTTAACAAGACCATCATTTCAAAAGAGGATGAAATTATATAGATTTAAAGTGATGGAATTCAAACTCAATTGGGAAAAGAGTTTTAGAATATAAAATGTGATCAAATACATTTAGTTTCAGGAAACAATATGCACTGGAAATTTTCCATTAAGATGTATTGAAATTCATACAAGAGCCACCATTGAGAAACCCTTGTTTAAACATGAGACAGAGAACATGATTAATAGCAATATAAGCAATCCACAACAAGAATCTAAAAGTATGCATGATGATTCCATTCAAGAAGTTATACAAGTCCATTTTACATATTAACTTTTATATTTTTTATGAAGGTACAAGTCTCTCAAATAATGAATCTTTAAAGGGAACAACGTCAAGCAGAGTTTTTATGTTGAAAACAGGAGTTACATTGAGTACAAAACTCTGAAAACCATTTCACATAAATTCATAACAAGGAGTTTGCACAAGTATTTTAAAGCTACAAAACCATGTTGCAGAAAAATATCACATTTAAATAAGGGCCACCACATGAATTACATCAATTGTATTGATGTAGAATACAACCAACAAAAGTTAAAAAGTGGTTTTCTAGAAACACTACAAGTGTAGAAAAAGAGGAAAATTAATGCATATTGCAGGATCAGGAAGATTTCAAATCTTCAAAGTTGGATAACAAATAACCTTTTACAAATTATAAGAGCAGGTAAAAGTAAGGTATAGAAAACTCAGAGCTCATTTAAGGTTGAGATTCCATATACAAATAAATTCATGTCCATATTTATGGCTATAAAGAATCATATCTCAAATTAATACAACTAACATCCATCAAAGAACCAAGTCAATCTTCAAGTAAAGGGACGAGTTGGTTATTAGATAAAACTTCAATGTAATAAACCTAGCATAATCAACAAAGCTTAAAAGGGACAGAAAAGGGAGAAACCACAAATCCCACATAAAAGAAGATCTAGGCGTATTGATAAAATCTTGACCCTCCAAAGTCAATGGCCACCATTTCAATCAATGCATGCCCAAAATAAATATGAGCTACTCAGATCCAAAACCAGAGATAGATTACGAATCACCCACCAAATAATAAGTAGATGCACAATTTTCCTAATGAGTTACATATCTAGGTCAACCAATGACCACCCGTATCCAACTCGAATGGTTCTTCGAAGAAGGAATATCATATCTAAAATATGTGACTAACAAGAGAAAAGGCACAGAGTTAAAACAAACATAGCTCTATAAATGGCTCAAATCTCAATGAACGAAACCATAAATCCAACCATTAAGTTATTGGAGCCAATGTTAAATACTTAATTAAAAACAAAAATCAATGAATCAACAAAGCAAAAACATATCATTGGTGAAACAATCATTTCCATAATAGAGAAGTGACCAAGCCCAGATCTAGGAAAGATCAGAAAGTGGAATAGAAAAACTCAATTAGTGGCGGCACAGTAAAAATCATGCCTTAAAACCATAGGGAATAAAATAGGTTTACCTCTTTTGTGGTGGCACCAAGGCCAAATCCTTGATGAAAGGCTCATCCATCATTACCTAAGATCAGATAGAACCAGAAACCTCAAAGGCTAAATGACGGCAAAATTTACAACTGGAAAAATCAAAGTAGACCTCCAAATCAAACCAAGAAAACCTCTAAAATGTCAAATAATGCCCAATGGCTTAAACCAAAAAAATACAGAGAAGACATGTAAAAATCCAAGGTCTCGGGAATATCCATGGCAGTCTGATAGAAAAATGGTAGTGTTCCCATCATTTTCAAAGTTTCCACAAGATGCTAAAGTGCAAACAAGAAACACTTTAGGTCATTTTTCCCTAACCCGAGACTAGTTAAATTTGACTCAGGTCAAGCTAACCATATTTATCTCCTCACATATGTGTATGATTTTGTTTTTTGCATGTGAGAGTTGATTAGTTAGGCTAATTATGCCCTTTTCCATAATCAATTATGCATGGTAGTTTTGTAATGTCTAAATCATTATTCACTAATTACATGTTAGGTGAAATATTTGAATTCAAAAGGGCCAATCATAGCCATACATGTATGACAGAATAAACATTTTCACCTTAGTTTACACATACACAAGTGAAAAAATTATTTTTGGAGATAAGACAAAACAAGGAGTTGTTACCTTAAAAATGCCAAAAATACCTTAATCCCTATAAGGGAGCCCGGCACATGTTCTTCTCCAAGTAAAGGAAAATTAATCATCAATTTAGATAGTCAACAAAGAGTTCACTTAAGATAAAAATAGAATTTTTAGTTTATTATTTTTTCTTATTCCATCATGCATGCCAAGATGGGCTTGCAGCTTTGGAGATTGTATTTAATTAAAAGAGATAAATTATTCATGTATGAGTTAACTCAAGTTGTTGTCAGAATTGACGGTGTTGAGATTTCATTTCCACCTCATTGTTTCTATTTATTCCAATGTTTTTGCAAGTATTAAGGGGGATTTTTATGTAACAAGGTTCTTCAAGATTTTCTATAACAAGTGTCATTAATGAGAAGATGTATTTTTCCTTTCTAGTCATTTTTCAAAGTGTTATGCTTTCAAGGTAGTCATTTTTGTGATTTATTTTCCCTAAATTCATTAATTTTAATTCTTAAGCTATATTCCCCATTGCAAAAATAGTTGTGTTGATTTTAGTGTGCATGTGTATTGGAAACTTGTATTATGAGTCATCCCTTCATAGCTTACATTATTTTGCCTTGGAATTTACCCATATCCCTTTGGATCGTACAATTCCAGTATTTCTTTTTATCAATTTTTGCATGTTCCTCTATTAGAAACCTCCAAAAATGTATGGTGTGTCACCCCTTTTATCATTTTCAGCTTTCATTCTAACCCTTATTCCCACCAATGTATTTTAGGGATACACAAAAAGGGAACCATCTCTTTAAATCTGAAGATTCACCTCACATTCAAGATACCCACAGCCTTTGAGGTGTTTCTTTGTCTATCCACATATGTGAGGGGGAGAGAGAGAGAGAGAGAGAGAGAGAGAGAGAGAGAGAGAGAGAGAGAGAGAGAGAGAGAGAGAGAGAAATTGTCATTTCTCAATTAGGGTGCACTTCATTAGATAATAGCTTTTAGCACACCTGGTGGGGTGAGGACTATATTGATGATTGTTGAGAAAATTGAAGATTCAAATAAGAACACATCTGGTGACTCTGACAAGCTGATTTCAAACCAATGTTGCATTTTTCATGCCTAAGGTGATAACAAGTCCTTCGAATACAGCCTTTTGTGGTATTTTTCAAAAAATAAAGATAAATCTGATTATTTTGTTGTTCTAGACAACCCTTTTTCCATAGATCAGGCATATTTTCCCCATTTTTCATCTTTTATGAGGTCATGCAATCATGAAATTAATTCCTCAGTGTAATTCCTCTATATAAGAGTTATATCAGTCAAATCCACCTCCATTTTACCCATATCCTCCTCCGTATGGTATTATAACCCTTATCAAAATGGATATCCCCATAACCTAAACCTTGATTATTAGCATGGTCAAAATTTTGATCATTATGTTGTTCAAGATCAAGGTTTGCACAAGAATATGCATGTTATGAAGATTCTACACATGAGGAAGATATTGAAAAGAAAATTCAGAGAATGGAGCAAACATATCTAGCTCTCAAGGAATGAGTTGAACAATTGAAATCATTAGAGGATGATAGACATCAGGTTGAGGAACCTTTTCAATGGGATGTTCCCACTTACCTTCCCCACTTAAATCTAATTTCCATTCATTATCAACCATTGCAACCCAATCAATTTTTCTAAATTCTGTAATTTCTAGCCCCCTCCTCCATAATCAAATTGGTAGCCCAATTTTTAGATTTGAATATTTCTTGTTGTTTTCATTCTCACTCCACATTTCTCACATGCAGATTTTAAACCCCGTTCCTTTATCCAAAATTGTAAAATCGGTTCAATACCCATCCCACCCCTCCTCCTTCATCCTCAAGTCCAATTTTGTAGGGGTGATGATCAGAAAATTAGTTAAGAGGGGTAGCCAATTGAAGAAAATAGAAGGCTGGAATTCATTCAAAATTTGCAGGGATGGATTTCAAAATTTCAGTTCACTTATATTCCACAGTTAGAGAAATATTGGATGCAAGAAGGGGAAATCTCGTAGTAACAATAGGATCATCATCATCAACTGAAGGATGTTATACCATCTCCGAGTGCAGTTGTTGATTTACAAGTTGCTGATTTTCATAATGTTGATTTGAATGTGTTTGATTTCAAGAATGAAAATATGTTAACCATGCATGAAAAGTTTCCCATAAGTGTTAATATAGAATAAGATCAGAATGAAGAATATTTTCATGTCAAAGCTGAGAATGAATCAATCACTTTAGTGCATGAACAACATGTTTTCATCCTGGAAGAATTCTTGTTAGATGAGGATGAGGATATGAAGGAGGAAAAATAGTTGTAAAATGATCATGTTTTTAGAATGGAAGACTTCTTACTAGATGAGGATGATGATATGAAGGAGAAAAAATAGTTGCAAAATGATCAAGATGATGTATTAAAATGCAGAGATCCTTATTGTGTAGTGTTCTTAGAAATTGCTATGTACTTAGAAGGTTGTAGAAATTTATCAATGTCATCATCTGTCACTACAACATATCAAAAGGTGCATAAGGATTGTAATAAGAATTTTGACCTTTCAAATTGCATCTCAGATCAGAATGAGGAAGGAGAAAAATCAGGCATGATAGATGATGGACAATGTTTTGAGGAGGCAAAAAATATTTCAAATCAGCTTCATAATTTTCTTATAGATGAAAATGAAATCAAGGAAACAGAACAATAATTTTACTAGTTATGAGAAGGCCATATCTTATCTGGTACTTGGCTAGTTTGGCATTAGTTTCAGCAGTACCAATAATTATGTTTGTTTTAGAACATACATATGACCTTCAAATTCTCAAAATCTAGCCTCAAACCCTCTCAAAATAGCTTACAGATCCAATAGAGGTATTCTTATCTTTTGGACTAATCTTTTGAATGAATTAAAGGTACAAAACTTGTTCCCATATTTTCCATATGATTTTATTGTCAAGAGGGTCCCGTGGCCTCGTTTTTAAAGAAAAGGAAGCTATTTTTCACAAATGTATCGATTTGTCTAGATTCATTTTTCAAGAGTTAGAGTAGTGTAGGTAGGATTTCATTTCAATAAGTGCTTACACACACTTGCAATTTTAATTTCAATAAGTAAATTTTATGCATAAGATCTGGTTCCTTCCCAAATTTTTCCTTGTTTAGTTTGTTTGGGAAAGGAAAAAAAATTGTTTCAGGGCATGAATTATTCTAGGCTTTGACTCCATACGCAATGGACATATCAAGGCATTGGTCTTTTCAAGTAGCATGTAGCTGACCCCACAAAATCACCACAAATGTTTACATTTCTCGCACATCAACCATGATGTGCAAGAGGTCAATTTAAAAAAATTATTTCTCATATTGGAGGGGTTAAGTTTTGACCATGTTTGGTTATTCAAGGCAGAAAGGGGTACAAAAACTTTTAGGTTACTCATTTTAAGTGGCAGATTGGGCAACATACAAGTAGTAAGCAACTAGGCAATGATTTTCCAAAATGTTTATCCCTCATGTAGGATGTTATTCTTGCATTCGTCTTCATCATGATCATGTAGTATCCTTTCCAAAATGTTTCAGGGTCATTACATAGATGGGAATAACATCAAACATCAGAATTAGACATCATGGGAAGTAAGCTTTCAGTTTTCACATTTAGAATTATCAAAGGAAAGTATAGTTGTAGAGGTGGTAACTTGTTTGTTTATCAGTTTCAAATCAAGAAAAGGGACAATTAATTCATTTTATTCCTTTATGATTAAGTGTAATTACATTAGTGTCTTGATTTTTTTAGGTTCATATCATATTATGTTACTAAAAATAAATGCAAAAGGAACATACACAACTCATTACACAAAGTAAATTTTCATTTATTCATAAGGAATAATTGTACATTTTCTCACACAAGCCATGAGAAATAACTAGAAAGAAAAGAATACATATAGATTAAAAACTAAAAATGAAAGAGAGTGAAGGGACCCATCATTTCCTGATGACTGGATCCCCTTCCGTTTATTTGTTATTCCATCTTCATCAACTATTGTTTCATGTACCTGAAAAGGAGGAAATTAAATCTTGTTAGATATTGAGGTCCATTCACTCTATTTTATTTCCACTTTCTTATGTGGATGCATTGAGGAACTAATAAAGGGTATAGAAGGAACATCTTATTAAATGACGTGGAAAATAAAACATCTTGTTTCAAATTTTATATCTAAAAGGATAAGTAATTATAATTTTCTCACAAGTTGTAGTTCAAAGCATACAACTTCAAATGGAACTACAATCATCACATAGCTTTATACCCTTGTAAAGAAAGTAGTTATCAAATTCTAATGATTGTAGTTTCATTTAAAGATCAAATCATTTATGCACTCAGAACAAGAGTAAGTATGCTTACACAAAAGAAGGAAACATGCATTCTGAAGGTCTCATTTTAAGCACAAGGCTACCAAATTTTCATAGCACAATGAAAGAAAATATACAATTGTTTTAGGAAAGGATACAAGCTAAAAGATAAGAGAAATCAGCCTAAACTGAGTTTTTGAGTAATAAGCATAAATAGGAAGCTTCAACAAGACCATCATTTCAGTATAGGATGAAATAATACAGATTCAAAGGGATGGAATTCAAACTAAATTAGGAAACAATTTTAATAATCTACAATGTGCTTAGATACATTCAATTTTAGGAAAAAATATGCACTGGAGATGTTCCATTAGGATGTTTTCAAATCCATACAAGATCCACCATTGTGAAACTCATGTTTACACATGATAAAGGGCACAACATCAATAGAAATATAAGCAATCCACAACAAGAATCTGAAAGTATGCATTATGATTACAATCAAGAAGTTATACAAGTCCATTTTCCATAATACCTTTTGTATTTTTCACAAAATTACAACTCTCTCAAATAATGAATTTTCAAAGGGAACAATGTCAAACAAAGTTTCTTTAAGTTAAAAAAGGAATTACATTGAGTATAGAACTCTAAAAGTGTTTCACATAAATTCATAACAAGGATTTGGAAGATACAAAACCGTGTTGCGGAAAAAGCTCACATTTAAATAAGGGCTGCCACATGAATTAAATTGATTGTATTGATGTAGAATACAACCAACTAGGGCTAAAAAGTGATTTTCCAGAAATGCTACAAGTGTAGAAAAAGAGGAAAATCAATGTAGATTACAGGATCAAGAAGATTTCAAATATTCAAATTTAGATAACAAATAACATTTTGCAAAGTTTAAGAGAGGGTAAAAGCAGGTATAGAAAACTTAGATCTCACTAAAGGTTGAGCTTCCATATATAGAGAAAGGAGAATCTAGATTTATGGATACAAAGAATCAAAGCCTGAATGAATACAACTAACAACCATCAAAGAACTAGGTCAAGCTTCAAGTAAAGGGAAAAAGCTGGATATTAGATCAAACATCAATGCAATAAATCCAAGATAGTCAACAAAGATAAAAAAGGGACAAAAAAGGGAGAAACCAAAAAGCCCACATAAAAGTAGATCTAGGTGTATTGATAAAATATTGACCCTCCACAATCAATGGCTGCAATTTTAATCAAATCATGCCAAAAATAAATTTGAGCTACTTAGATCCGTAAGCGAGAAAGAAATTACGAATCACCCACCAAAGAAGTAGATGCAAAAAGGGCCTAATGAATTGCATAGCCATGTCAACTAGTGACCACCAGATCCAACTTGAATGGTTCTTAGTAGATGGAAGCTCAAATCTACAATATGTGGCAAACTTGAGAAGAGGCAAAAGTTAAAACCAAGCTAATGTCAAACCAACATAGCTCTATAAATGGATCAAAGCTCAATGAAGGGAACCATAAAGCCAACCACCAAGTTATTGAGCCATTATCAAATATGGCATTGGAAAACACAAATCAATTAATAACAAAAGATAAAATAGGGCATTGGTGAAACAATTATTACCATATTAGAGAATCAACCAAGCCCAAATCTAGGAAAGATCAGAAAGAAAAATAGAAAAAATTGATTAGTGGCGGCACATGTAAAAATCATGCCATAAAACCATAGGGAAGAAAATAGGTTTACCTCTTTTACAGTGGTAGCCATGGCCGAATCCTTCAAGAAAGGTTCATCCATCACTACCTCAAATTAGACAGAACTAGAAACCCCAAAGGTTCAATGACGGCAGTATTTCAAATGGTGAAATCAGAGAAAACCTCCAAATCAAACCAGGAAAACCTCTAAAATGCATAATAATGGCCAATGGCTTAAACCAGACAAAATACAGAGAAGAGATGCAAAGATACAAAGTCCCAGGCATATCCATGGTGGTCTGATAGAAAAACGGCAGTGTTCCCAACATTTTTCAAAGTTTCCATAAGATGCTAAAGTGCAAATGAGAAACACTTTAGGTCATTTTTCCCTATCCCGAGACTGGTTAAATTTGACTCAGGTCAAGCTAACCATAGTTATCTCCTCACATATGCGTAGGATTTTTCTTTTTGCATGTGTGATTTTATTAGTTATGTTAATTATGCCCTTAGCCATAATTAATTATGCATGGTAGTTTTGTAATGTCCGAATAATTAGTCACTAATTGCATGTGAGGTGAAATATGTAAAGTCAAAAGGTCCAATCATAGCCATACATGTATTACAGAATAAACCTTTTCACATTAGTTTACACATACACAAGTGACAAATTTTAGCTTTGGAGATAAGACAAAACAAGGAGTTGTTACCTTTAAAATGCCAAAATACCTTAAGCCCTGTAAGGGAGTCAAGGCACATGTTCTTCTCCAAGTAAAGGCAAAGTCATCATTAGTTTAGCAAGTCAACAAGGAGTTCACTTAAGCCAAAAATAGAATTTTTAGTTTATTATTTTGTTGTATTCCCTCATGCATGCCAAGATGGGCTCGCAAATTTAGACATTGTATTTAATTAAAATAGATAAAGTAGTCATGTATGAGTTAAGTGTTGTTGTAATTAAGAGTATTGAGCTTTCAAATCCACCTCATTTTTTCTATTTATTTCAATGTTTTTGCAAGTATTAGGGGGAGGATTTTTTATGTAACAAGGTTTTGTAGGATTTTCTACAAGTGTCATTAATAAGAAGAAGTATTTTTCCTTTCCAACCATTTTTCAGTGTTATGCTTTCAAGGTAGTCATTCTTGTGATTTATTTTCCCTGAATTCATTAATTTTAATTCTTAAGCTATCTGCCCCATTTCAAAAATAGGTGTTGTGTTAATTTTAGTGTGCATGCATATTGGAAATTGGTATTGTGAGTCATCCCTTCACATATTCCATTATTTTTTCTTGTAATTCACCCATATCCCTTTGGATTGTCTAATTTATGTACTTATTTTTATCAGTTTTTACATGTTCCTATATTAGAAACCTCTAAAAACCTATGGTGTATCGCCCCTTTTATCATTTTCATATTTCAATCTAACCCTTACCCCTACCAGTTTATTTTAGGACTACACCGAAATTGAACCAACCCTTTCAATCAGAGATTCACCTCACATTTGGGTTACCCATAACCCATGAGGTTTTTACATTGTCTATCCACATAAGTGAGGAGAGAGAGAGAGAGAGAGAGAGAGAGATCTTCCATTCCTCAATTAGGGTGCACTTTGAATAGATAACAAGTATATGCTTAGTGCTTGGTCCTTGAGTTTGAACACATGACTATGTATTTATATGATTCCCTTGTTTGAATTTCATAATTAACAACTAGAAGGCCAACCCATAAGTGAAAAAGGTTCCTAAAAGATAAAATAGACCCAAAATAAGTGACTAATGTGGAAAATGGCTAGGGTGCCCGGCGGACAGGGGAACTTGGGTGCTTCTGTCCTGGCTAGGCACTGGTGTCTAGAGCCATAAAAGATAAATAAGTAAAATACCAACTGGGTTATGGGGTATGTAAGACCAAATAGAAAGAAAGAAACAAAGAAAAGAGGCCAAAGACAATTTTCAATTACTAGTTTTCTTGATTAAATCATATGAATTCTAGTATGTGTTTAGGACCTAGAAATGTAACAAAATGAAGATATTTATTATACATAACTTTCAATGCATGATTATATGGGATGTTTCATATCAGACCTCACAAGCATGACCTTAATTCCACCTTTAAGACCTTTCTCTCTACTCTTAAAAATAAGTTCTTAAGGTTTTATCTTCACCTACAAAGTTGCGTATGTATAATCATTACATCTATCTCTATAACCAATAGCAATTTCAAGCCTATAACTATTGTATTTAATTAAATAATAGACTCACAACCTTCCTTGATAGTTTCAATGGCTTAACTCATTCGTTTAATCCTTTCAATCACTTTATTCCTCAAACCCTAAGCAGAGTTTCTTGTGCACTTGTAAGTTAAATCTCGACATAAGATGAAGAATACTTACATTCAAAGCTTAAATATTACCCTAATTCCTTGTTTTAACCTTATCCACCTTTTAAAATTACCATAAAATCTCTTATGTAGCTTTATTCATTGAAAATGGTTGAAATATCCCTTCTCTCTGCCCTTACAAATAGGGTGTCTCAAGTTTTAAAAACTATGCATCTATGTGTGATCTTCTTTTCACTATGTCATGGTCTCTTGAGATTCTTTTGAGCTTGAATATACTACCAAACTTTTCAAACTTCTTTTATTTTCTCCCTCATCTACAAACTCATTCTCAATATTCTCTCAACTCTAATACACACACACACACACACACACACACAGACACACACACACACACACATTATCATGGTTGTCAAAGAAATGCTCACACTAATAATAAAAACCTATCGTCTAACACCCTTAAAACTATGTGAAATCCAAGAAAATTGTGCCCCCCAAATCTCCTTTTCCATGAAACATTTTTTCATAAATTTTCCATCGATTCAAAATTCTATTTTGAATACTTTCCACCCATTATAAACTAATTTTTCAGAGGAGGTCTTAAAATGAACCCTTTTAAAAGGGATAAACAAATACTATCATAATTCATATTTTAAAAGGGATAAACAAATAGTATCATTCCTAAATGACTCTAAATGACCCCTAGCATATACAGACACACTAGTAAATATAAAATGAGTGATATAATCCATATGTACAAGTTGATAGTTAATTTTATTGCATCACATTATTAAAGAATATGTGTATCACACATATGATGAGGAGTTGCACTCGTTTATGCCCTGATTATTCAAGATAAGTATGCCCTATGTGAGGGGGAGTATGTTTCTTGTTTGAAGCTCTTGTTAAAATTATGTATGGTTATCATTAAATCAAAGTATCATTTCAACCTAGATTATGTGTGTTACCAGCAAGTCAAGGACTCGACTTGAGTCAATTAGGTATGTTTCTCAGCTCAAGAAAGTAGGTAAATTGGTACATAGGTCTTGAGACTTAATTCATGATTAGTGACAGAGCTAGTAGAGTTGTTAGTACTTGGGAAGGTATGAAGTCGAGCTACCATACCAAGGATAAGGTAAATTTTTTTAATCTATTTTAGAGGGATATTGTGTTGTGATCTCAACTTGGGAGGAAATTTCTTGGAAGGTATGCATCTACTTAGGGGGGTTATGTTGCTCTAAGAGTCAAATCAGAAGATAAAAGAGGTCAAATGGACCTTGTTAGATTTGGTTGATGTTTCCAACCAAATAGTGATCCTAATGAGATGAGATAAGAATTGAAAAGAAACTTGGTACAGGTATGTTTCTTACCATTTATGTCAAAAGGGGGAGAATGAGATGATGACACATGTGAGTATGATAGGGGGAGAATGAGCTATTTGTGTTTCCCATCAATGGGTTTGACATTAATGACAAAGGGGGGTATTTTTGGCAATGTCTTAACATTGATGTCAAAAGAGGTTAAAAACATGAAGATTGATTGCTAGTGTTATGTCAAGTTGAGTATCTTGTTGATAATTTCTTGGTCTTGATGATGTAGCATGGGTTCTTGAGTCAGTATGATGGCTTTTAAGGTTTATGCAATGTTAGGAGGATATTGTGATGATGTCATATAATTTATTGAAGGATATTTTAGGTTGGCATGAGTGGCAAAGTGATGATTAGGTCATCTTTGGTGAATCAAGCATGTTCAATTTGCCTAATTAGGAGGCCTAGTCAACAAATTGAGGTATGTCATGGTGGTTCATGGTATGTAGCAGATGGTTGTGCATTTTCAAGTCATGAAGACCATGTGTATGAGTTTTAGAGACACTCACAATTTTCTTAGAGTATAGGTATAGGGATAAGGCACATTTTCTAGGCCTGCATTAGATCTATTCTCAAGCCCTAGGTGACCAAATGAGGTGAGATGATTTGTTTCAGAGCTAGGTATGCAAATCCAAGAATTAGAGATGTTAAGTTGTGGAGCCTATTTTCATGTGTGAAAGTGTTGAATAATATACACTAAGATTACTCTACACTTTCCACAATTTTCTCATCAAGGTTCGGGGCCGGGCCCTGGTTGGGGCCCAGGGCGACAGCCCCCGGTAGTAGCGGTTTGGGCACACACCCCAAAAAAACATTTTTGGCCTTAAAACATGCCCGATATACTGGGAAACGTGCTTTTCTCATATGGGTGGGATTTTTGACCCATAGGTTTATGGGACAGTTTTGGCCCATGGTTTTAATACCCATGATTTTATAAAAATACTTAAGCATTTGTCTACTTATGTGGTTTTATGCATATGGTAGGATTATGATGTAACATTGCAGATGTGTATGAATTCGGGTGTGAATTCTATAGAGTTTGTTGAGCATAGCTCCAAACATATCTGGGTATTGTATTGAGAGAGCGGTGGCTTATAATAAAATATAAGCAAGTGATTCTTGGTGGACGTAGCCCAAATTGGGTGAACCATGTTAAATATTGTCTCTTTGTGTTGTGTTATTTTTATTCTGCACTTTTATTTCAGATCTGTAATATTTTTTGCTTATTAGTTTCTACTGTTGTGATTCTGTGAGGGACTCATCCACATATTTTATACTTTATTTCCTAACAAGAGAATTTATAATAGGTTGTTATAGTGGTGTGGTCTAACTTTCGGTGATGGATTGAAGGTATGTGTAGAAATTGTGTTTTTACCACTACCAAGTTTTTGAAAATAAGAAACCATGGTCGATTTGGACTTTTTGTGCTATTTGGCATGTGTAAAATCTACATGGTTGTCCAAGATTTTCATGGTAGTTTTGGAATGGTCCTAAGCTGATGATCCAAGCATTATTTCATAGTATGAGGGGAAGAGCTTTCACTTTATGAAAAATTGTTAAGAAGGTAAACTTCTAAACCATTCTTAAACCCTAGGTCAAAAGTGATGGAAAAGATTTAGATATTTCATGATTGTATGATGATTAGAGGTTTTAAAGGACTCTCTCTAGTTTCTTTAGGTTTAATTCGGTGTCATCATTATGTGTGGACCCACTAAAAAATTCAACTTTCTAAGGAAGTTTTGTTTTCTCCCAAGTTGTGCACTAGAATTATTAACTAAATTAGTGTTTGAGGAAGTATGGAATCCATTATACATGTCAATGGTGGTTTTATATCATGGTTGAGCTCTTAGGAGGTCGGTTATGGTCTATTTTGCAATACTTGTTTTAGGGTAATCTTGGACATTTTCAGTGACCTAGTTATAGATGTGGTTTTGGGCTTCTACGGTCCAAGTTGTGGTTTACTATGTATTTGGTAATGACCTTGAGGTCATGAAATTTCCATTAATATATCACACTTGCATATCTGAGGTGATTTGATGAGGTTTTGAGCTTGATATTTGAATAATTATGCTAAACCTTATGATATTGCATAGTCACGTATGATAAATAAGCAATAAAGCATAGATCTCGACACAAGAAAAAGATAAAGAAATATAAAACCCTAGGTGAAAGAGAGTGAATATAAGATGTAAATTATTTTTAATTGATCCCGAAGTGTTCTAGACTAGAAATGATGAATATGAGGATGAAATCATCGTAATTATGCCTGATAAATTCTACAACTGTCGGATATGCCTGGACTAGGTCATGGGTGCCTAGGTGTCAAAGTCTTCTCATAAGCACTTGTTTCTACATAGAACCTCATAAACTGATTTTCTTATGTCGGTAAGCTTCATTTTTTATCTCATATATGTTGTTGGATGATCGCAGAGTTTTCCTATAACCTCTAAAACAAATGATATCCTACAAACCCCCAAAATAAATCAAATCCTAAAAATAAAAAGATGCAAATGGGCATTCATACTTACCACAATAGGTACCCACCATAGTGAACTTATGATAGAACGTTGGACTATTAGAGCATAATATTAAGTGTTTATAATCTTTAGTTTATAATTAAATAGTTTAGAATATATTTTATAATCTTAATTATTTAATATGAAATTTAGATTATGTTTTTTTAGTTATTTAATAAATAATTTATTTAAACTAGGTACACACCTCGTCATTTAATTTGTTCATTACCCTTGGGGTCGCTTAAATATGGTTGTGGGCAATATTTGGTGAATTCACTTAAGGTGATTTGGAGAGGGAGAGAAGTGAGGTTTAGGAGATGTATTTACTTTGGACCGTAAAGTTTCTCACATTAATGGAAATTATATTTCTATGGTTTTTTTCCCCTCGGGGTTTTCCACGTTAAATACAATTTCCAAGTATTTTTACTATTGATTTATAAATTTCTTAATGTTTTGGTAAATGTTATAAATCATAATTTAATATGTAGTTAGTTAATATATCCCTCGGATTTGACATGGTACCAGAGCATGTGTATGTAATTCTAATTTAATTAACTAATGGATGTTTCAGGTTCATGTGGTTGGGTGGTTAGTTTGGTGGAAAAATTAATTTAAACACCCCTCCCTCTAGAAAATATATCGGTTGCATTGTGTGTGCACAGGTGAAAGGGATTTGAAAAACATTTACATGTGTGTGAAATATAATACAAGAACACAAGGGATAAATATTATATGAAATATTTTCTATTTTACTATAGTTTTGTAGGTTGAAATTTTTTGAAGGATAATTCACGAGTAAAGTAAAATGAAGGGAGGATATAAGCCTCATAAAAATAAGGATTAAAAAAATTATTAGAAGGGTGAAATTGATTGTCCCCTCTGTAAAATTCCATGTTACTTGTATTCACATGTGGAATCATGCCCCTTTTAAAAATTCAATTACTATTTTATCCTTATTATGTTTTCAAAATAATCTTCCCATGTCCTTTAGACCCCCTTTAATAAGGGTTACATGTGGTTTTTTTTAAATACTATAGTTTATAAGGTTTATCCTATGGTATAATAAAAAATATACACTAAAATTTTATATAGTTTAAAATATCCTATAAACTATAATCAAAGGGTGAAGGATAGTTGACTCAGTAACAAAGAAATGTTGTGAGGTGTATTGTTAGGCTTATGATCCCGGTGCTATGTCTCCAGTTCAACTCTCACCAAGGTTTACCAAAACCCTTTTGAAGGGTGGAGGATAACCGAGTAGGTGATGAGGCATGTTGTGAGGTGTAGTGTTAGGCTTATGATCTCGGTGCTACGTCTTCGGTTCAACTCTCACCAAGGTTTACCAAAACCATTTTAAGGGTGGAGGATAGTTGATTTAGTGACAAAGGCATGTTGTGAGGCGTAATGTTACAATTATGATCCCGATGCTATATCTCCGGCTCGACTCTCACCAAGGTTTACCAAAACCCTAAAAGAGTGGAGGATAGTTGAATCAATGACAAAGGAATGTTGTGAGGTGTAGTGTTAGGCTTATGATCCAAATGTTATATTTTGTTTTGACTCTTACCAAGGTTTACCAAAACCCTTTGAAGGGTAGGGGATAGCCGAGTTGGTGACGAAGGCGTGTTGTGAGGCATAGTGTTAGACTTGTGATCCCAGTGCTATATCTCCATTTCTAATCTCACCAAGGTTTACCAAAACCGTTGAAAGGGTGTAGGATAGCCGATTTGGTGAAAAAGGCATGTTGTGAAATGTAGTGTTAGGATTATGATCCTAGCACTACATCTCTAGTCGACTCTCACCAATGTTTACAAAAACCCTTTCAAGGGTGGAGCCTATCCGATTTGGTGATGAAGGCATCTTATGAGGTGTAGTGTTAGGCTTATGATCCCAGTGATATGTCTCTGGTTTGAATCTCACCAAGGTTTTCCTAAACCCTTTGAAAGGTGGAGGATATCCAAGTTGATGAAAAAGTTTTGTTGTGAGGCGTAGTGTTAGGATTATGATCCCAATCCTACATCTCTACTTCGAATCTCACCAAGGTTTACCAAAACCTGTTGGTGTGTCTTGTGGTTATGAAGTACCTCACACTTTAGGGTAAATTCAAGAAGAGTTTTTATTACCACCTAAACATTTTTAATTATCTAAGAAGAAATCAGGAGATGAGCTTTCCTTTTTCCTCCTCAAGTCCCTAACTACTTCTATAGAAGATTACTAAAATGATAAGATGGATACCCCTCTCCATCATGGATTAATTTTTCTACTGTTTAAGAAAGTAAAAATCCTTATCCCTCCCCAACCTTAGGATAAAAGTGATGATTCTAGTAATGAGACCATGGCATCTCACATGAAAAGGAGAAAAAAGGGGGACAACAAGAAGGTCCTTCCGCATTTCTCGACATTCTCTCTAATATGATAAAGGGCAAAAAAGGTAGGGAGGAGAGTGTTGGGAGTAGGGAGAGAGCTAGAGAAATTGTCAACTAGGAAGCATGCATCCTTATAGTGGATTCTACTGTAGACACCATTTTGGGGTTAAAAAAATCTTGTGCAAGAAGTTAAAACTTCCATAGACAAATTGAAATTCAAAATAAGAGAATGGGTGTATTGAACATGGAGTTTATTATGCAAAAATAGAGGATTTCAATCCTTCAAGATCAGATTGTAAAAATGGAAGTTGAAAAGGATGGGGTTAACATGATGTTGGAGATGAGTAGTTCATATGATGAATACATCAGGGAGATGGATGAGAGGAACACTGATAAAATACCTGTCAGTGTTATCATCAAGTGCAAAGGGAATAGGGAAGCAAGATCAAGTACGAGAACTAGAAGAAAATATTCCTAGAGTAAGGTGGACTGATGGTGGTCCTTTGGTTGACCTCTTCTATGTGCTACTATCATATGGGTTTGCTTTGTTTTTCTACCCATGTGATCTAAGTATTTAGTATTTTTAAAAATATATATTATCTTGTAATACTTAGACCGGTTGTAGTCTACCATGTTTTATGAGCACATCTTGTCAAGCCTATTTGACTTTTTGCTTTTGGTTCCTTTTTGTTGGCTTTTGTGCCCTCTGCTTCATTTTTTGTAAAAGGTTTTTGGTCCATTCAAAACCAAATATTATTACCTTATATATATATATATATATATATATATATATATATATATATATATATATGGGCTCTTTTTACACCCTAAGTGGGGCGGACCCATTCTCCTAACTCCATCTTTGTGACCGCCACATGGCGGGTTCTACAGCTTCCCCACCTTGCTCAACCAAATAGCACCATGTACTCCTTTGTCTCCCCTTCTCGCTAACCTCCCTCTCCCGTTGGTCAACTTACCTATTGACCACGGGACTTTTGTTTATTTTAGTAAAACTTAATCCCACATCAATGGGAAATTAGAACTTGCAATGGTTTAAATATATTCCTTTAACCACTTATAATGTGGTTTAAGCCACGCATTAGCCTGTTTTTGTCACCCACGTATGGGCCAATGGGTGGACTGCAATGTAAGTTATTATGGAAGTTTTTTTTAATGCCTCGTGAATCACCCATGAGATTTTTTTGGCTCATTCATCGACTCTTTATGTGGGTTCAACTCACCTGAAAATATTGGTTAACAATTGATTTTTTAACTCACCTATCACTTGGGGGACATTTAAATTGTTTAGTATCAATTAAATGTTGGCAATTAGATAAATTTGTGGTATTAATCATCTCATCTCTCCAATTTGGTAGACACAACTTATCCGAGATAACCAAGTTGTTAACACTTCATACGAGCAATGCTCCACCAAAAAAAATTAAATATAATTTTTTTAAATTTTTCTCATTTATTAAAATTGATTTAACTTTATCCTTTTTTAGTATAAATGAAAAATTATTTTAATAATATTGTATATTTTAGTTAAAAATTTTCAAATTGAAATGATTTTATGACATGATGACAAATTCGTTGTCATTGTCTTTTTATGAAAAATTAATAAAATATTTCACTCACATTTCGATAAATTAGTATTATTATCAAACTAATATATTGTATGTTTAGATTATTGGTTTGACAAGTCCTTTTACGTACAAAATTCATTGAAATTCAATTGTGAGTGTGTGCATGTGTTGTTTTTAACATAGTGCTAATATGAATAAAATACTAACACCTAAATAGCCTTAATTAGCAAGAGTTAAACAAACTACACATGCACACATTTGGCACGCTGGTGGGACTAAAGCTCAAAAATAAATTTTATATTAGATTAGGATAAACATGCTTTAGGCTTAGTTAAGCTAGGATTAGCCTAGTTAAACTTGATTAACAAGTGATTAGAGACTCATTGAGAGTTGGGAGGGTCCGGATAATCCAATTGTGATTGATAGATAGCCTACGAAGCTAATAGAAGTGGTCTAGAGAGAACTAGGGAGGTTTTGAATGGTCAAAGGAGGAATGTTTAGCTAATAAGAGAGATATTAGCCAAATAAGCTGATTACAGGAGGAATACGGTAGAGAAGGTGTCGTGAAATGGGCATCCGAGAATGGAGCGAAGTATGAGGATTTAACGAAGTGTCGTTAATTGGTTGAATTGGATGAAATGCTAAGTGTAAGTATATTTTAGGTGTCTACATTTGCCCTCTTTGGGGTGGCGTAAGTGATGTCACTTCAAAGAAAGTAGACAAGCATAAACAAGTAGAAAATTTTGAAGGGATAGAAGAAAAATGAGTAGAATGAAGGATTCCCCCTCGATTGTCGATGGGGTGATAGAAGAACTCAATTGACGATTGAAAAGATGACAAAAAGAACATAAGAAAGAATAGTGTGAAGAAGAAGAAAGGGGATATATAAGAAAATGAGTATGAGGAAGGGGAATGAGATAACATCCATCCAATGCCTTTTAAACAACTTTATTTTTCATCATATTGCTAGAGATCTTCATCATCGGTCCTTATTAAAAAGAATGAACAAAAGTGTAGTATGACATGAAAAGCCATATACGAACAAATTTCCATTTCTAAAAACATCAACTCCATGCAACATAAAAAATGCAATGCAATATGAGAAAGTAAAAGATGCTTAACTCCATGCAACATACAAAATGCAATGCAATACGAGAAAGTAAACAAGCTAACCTAACAGAGAAACATAATGTAATGTTTTTGTTATCAAGCTTCAATTCCAACCTATTCAAATTAATGAAAAGGGTTAATGATGGTGCCCCAAGCAAGGATACATGCAAAGGGAAAACGGATGAAACTTCAATCCGATGAAAAGCAATGTGCACTATGAAATAGTACTAGGCAACTTGTTATGCCCCAGAGTATAGAAGAAGTAAGTAGCCTAAATTTTGTTGATGGAGGTAGATCAAGATGATCCATGAGTTGCGTACATGAACATGTGAGAACCAAAGAGCGACATTTTGTAGGATGATTTTCAATTTTAGAAGTTTTCTTAAACATATTTGAATGTTTTGATTTTTCTAACATATTTGAATGTTTTGATTTTTCTAACATATTTGAATGTTTTTGATTTTAACATATTTGAATGTTTTTTATTTTTTTGAAAAAAATTTGAAACTATGTACAAGAAGAAGAGGAAGCATGGATGCCCCTAGCAATAGATGGGATCTACAAGGGTATAAGGCCATGTGCGTGTGAGAAAGGTGAAGATGCAAAAATGCCCCAATGATTAGGTGGGAGTATTCAAAGGAAAACTCTTCACAGGTAGAAGTGGTACCCAAGGCCATTATGGATAGGTTCAACATGATGAGGAACGTAAACTAATGAAGTGTTGGGAAGGAACAAGGATGCCCCCAGCATAAGTTGGCCTAAAGCACATGATAGAAAGGAAGGAGAATATTGTTTTTTTGAAAGGGGACAAAGGTGTCTAAAAACATTGCAAAAAAGTAATCTTATACACATGGATGTTTTGAAAAAAGTAGAAGAATGATGTGAATGATATGAATGTAGCTTAGAAGCCTCGTAATGAAGAAGTGATTAACCAAAGGCACAAACTGTTAGACAAGATATGGACTAGAGTAAGAGTCTGAAAAAGGTCCAAAAAAGACACTTGGTAACATACTAATCATGTTTACTCATAGAGATTCAATGTGTGCACATGGAATTTGTTACCTCTTGAAGGGAAGATTTAATAGACAACAAGTGAATACACCCTAGCCAATGTTTAGGGATGATTGATTGTGAAAGGTGATTTTGTACGCAATACTTGATTGCAATGTTTGATCTTTGTACCTTTGATTTTTGTTGTGTTTTCTCAATGTTTTTTTTATTTTTGAATTGTTTTTTATTTTTAGAGTTTTGACAATTTTAAGAGGTTGGGACTAACAAATTCACTCTGTGTGGTGAGATCCAACAACAATGTTTGTGACTTCCTTGATAAGGGAGACTAGGCGTGTTTGTTTATCGAAAGTGATATTATCCCTGATCTCGATGATCGAGGTGAGTTCACACTCAATAAATGACTATGATTTTTTCTGAAACATGGATTTTGTATGTGGGAGATTTAATTCCCCATCCAAAGGTTTACGCACTTTACACCATACTTGATGGTTACATTGGTGTGTGTTCTTGAATCACGCTTGATTTAGAATTTTGAGATTGTTTGATTTATTGGGAGCTATAGAGCTCTTTACAGTTTTGATCTAAGCTTGATTAAGAAACTATTTGGGTTTCTTATAAGTTGATGTGTGACTTGTCTGATCTCGAGAAGGAGAAGAAAGTGAATGTGGACATTTAGAACTGATGTGAGAAATGACCATGGGCTTGCCACCATCTTTGGTAGAAGAATAATGTGATGGATGAAAAGGATACGGTCCAAGGATTGAAGAATATGGGCTACTGGGGGGTGAGCCATAGATAGAAGATGAAGGGATGCTAGGATGTGGCCCAAGAATAGAAGAAGAAGGGATACTAGGACGTGACCCATAGATAGAAGATGAAGGGCTACTAGGATGTGGCCCAAGAATAGAAGAAGGGCTATTAGGACGTGACCCATAGATGTAAGATAATGGGCTACTAGGATGTGGCCCAAGAATAGAATATGATGGACTACCCGGGGGTTATCCATACCTAGAAAACAAGGGGCTAGTTGGGCATGCCCCAAGAATAGAAGAAGAAGGGATACTAGGACGTGACCCATAGATAGAAGATGAAGGGCTACTAGGATGTGCCCCAAGAATAGAATAAGAAGGGATATTTGGCATTGACCCCATAAGAGATTGTGATTGAGTAATTATGATAGATAAAGAGTTATTGGGTGATGAGAAGATAGGCCATGGATCAATGCAAGACCAAGGAGTTTCATCACATAATGAAGAATGTGAAGATGGAAGAATAAGAGGAGGATCAAGTTGCATGATCCTTGAGGCTCTTCTTCCATTTCTTGATAAAAGGAATCAACCTTTTCCTCACAATACGTAGACGCATCAAAGTCTAAAGAGAATCCTTTCTCGTAATCTATTAAAGGAATATCTTCATATGCCCCTATAAATTCCCTGATTATTTCTTCATTCTAAAAGAAATCAATAGGTATGAGTTGTTGATCGACCACCAGGGGTTGATTGGAAGAAATAGGTTCAAATGGTGTGGAAGACTTAGAAGATGTTTGATGATTATTGATAGAAGAAATGATGTGGGGGATGAAGAAGATGTGTAGCTATATGTCTTAGGAGTAGAAGAAGGTGGTGTGGACCTACCTATACAATGGTATGTCATATGTAAAATAGTAGGATTATGTCCAAATTCTATAGATTGCAATGCATGGGTTGATTCAAAATTTGTCTCAAAGGACTTTGAGTCACACGAATCTTCAAAGGAGGAAGACTTATTGGGGTGATTGATGAAGAAGGTCCTACGAAGAACGGGAGGACCGTGATTCAAGAATCACATCGAATGAATAATAACAAGGGTTCTGCAAAGAAAGAGAGGACCGCGATTCAAGAATTGTATTAGATGTTTGATTGGAGGGATTTGGAGTTGCACGTATGTTCAAAGAAGAAGACGCGTCATTGAGGTGATCGTGATAAAAGGGGTCCTGCAAAGAAATGGAGGACCGCGACATAGGAGTCATATTAAATGTATGATGAAGAGGTTCCTATGAAGATAGAGAGGACAATGACATAGGAGTCGCATTAGATGACTTAGGAGTCAAATTAGATGAATCTGAATACTAGTTTGGATCTGAATCATCAAAAGAATCAGAAGAAATGTTTGGATTGGAATCCTCAAAAGAAGAGGAAATGTTTGGATTAGAATCAGAAGAAAAGTGGGGGAACTTGAATAATAATTTGGATCAGAAGCGTCCAAATCATACCACCGAATATGAGATGAAGGTGGGAATGAGTTACCTATGTGGGCTCTCTAACACGAAGAACCAAATGAGGTTTAGTTGTAATGGGAATCTTTTGATTTGAATTTCTAAACCTAGGTTTCATATTTTTGTAAGTATGGGGAACCACGTGATATTCAATAATTTTGGCACTATTTTAAGCACAAATGTCTAGATCTAGATATTTTGATGGAACTCCTTCAAAGGGAAGGAAGTGACATGTCGATTTTGGTAGCATAAGGAAAACTAGCTAGACATTTCATAAGTATTGATATGCCTGCGTGATTTTCCAAAAAGGTCTAAGGAAAATAGACATCGTGATGACACAATATCGATGAGATAAAAAGGGATTATCTTATAAAATAAGTTTTCTGAATGAATAATCATAACAAACAATTATGGAAGTGTGAAACACAAAGCTAATCAACAAGGAAATAAAACCTATGCAAATACGTGTGCAAAGTGATAGTTCGATGCAAAGGTAATCAACACAATGTCAATATTTACGTCAAGCTCGAAATGAACAAGGCGTAAATATTAACAAAGGCTAGATGTGACTCCTAATCAAAGGATACCACGATAAGTTCAATAACCAACAATACCTAAATGTTAAAAGGGTGAGGTTTACAAATGTAAGCCATGTAACTACACCAATTGGACATGTCTATCAAGCTTTGCAGAGAAGTGAGATATTAGTGTCAAAGTGGTATCGAAACGATGCAAACAAAGTAAGTGACACCTTTCAAGATTTGGGACAATGTTTGAAATCAAACTAAGTCAAAGTATACTAAGGATGTGTTAAAACGTGGGCAGCGTAACGCCACAATACAGACACTTAGATCATGTTTACGAGAAACATGACATAAGTATCTTAATTATGTCGAGACAATGCAAACGAGGTAACATGTCAAAGGGAGATAAAATGATGAATCAATCCTAACTATGATGATGATCCTGATGTGGGTATCAAGATCACAAAGGCTACCAATGATATAAATATGCCTCCACACACTTTAGATGTTTAACTTACCTAGCCGCAAACATGGATGGGCGTAAACGGACAAAAAAGTGGCAGAAGCAATCGATTGGTAACACAAAGGTAGTCACCCTTATTTTGATCAACAAAGTGTCAAAAGAATGTGAAGGAAGTAAATCAAAAATGGGGATGAAAAATGTTGGCTTCACTTCGGCAGAGTTTCACCTCGCCTTAAGGCAAGTGAAAAACTAAGCGAAAGTAACACGTCACATGTTTTGTGATGAAAATATGGCTCACAAATCAACACTTTTTTTAGAATGGTCAAAGTGGGCTCCTAAAAAAAGTATATTTTCCTAGGTATTTCTCTCATCCTAGGTGTTACAAAAATTATCCATGAGTGGAACGATTTACCCAAATAGTCCCAACTATCTTGGGAGTATCTCGACTTTTCCCCTTCAAGCACAGTGGGAAATAAATGCATCCATCGTGTACTTAAAAGGGTCACGTATAGACAACTTGTAACTCTATCTCACAAAGGAATCACTAGTTAGATAGGTAGTGCGGAGCACTTCTGTTTTTCATCCACAAGGTTTCCTCTTACATGGACTACTTTGGGGTTCTAGAACCACCCCCATTGTTGTAGCTTAAGGCGTTATGCCAAAGGGTTATGTTCCAATTGAGCGAGAGGATGTACCATTTTTGAAACCTACAATATAGTGTATTGAATATGTTTTTTGTTTTATCTTGTTTAATTTAAATGTGATTTTTAATAGCACACCATTTGGCAACCTACAAGAAAAATGTGTATTAGCGGGTTTGTGTTTTGTCTTTGATTCCTTTCTTTTACAAGCGTTAGGTCCTGTAGACAACGAGTTTAGTAATTTTCCATTGCAAATTGATATCAATAAAGGGAATTTACACATTTCTTTTTATTCCTAAGATCACTAAAAGGTGCGAAGGAAGAGCATACGCAATGTGAAAATTCTTACTAAATCACATAAAAATTACTTTATCTTTTAGAACAAGTGTTTTTAACATATGATACAAATTTTTGCAAGTGCTTTTGATCTCCAAGATCACTTTTGAAGGCACGAGGAGAGAGCATACACACTTTACAAAACCTTTCTCAAGCTAATAAATGAAACACTTAACTAAGTCAAAAATAAAACCAAAATAACCTTGCAAATAATTGATTAGTGCTACAAAAATATTTCAAAGTGTTAGAATGGCCAAGAAAACACTTTTTTGAACTTTAAGATACGTTAGAAAATGAATATTTACCTAATAATGTAAACCATAAATTTTCGGTAAGTCAAAATCCTAATTTTATGATTCCATTGTGTAGTTCACTTCAATACCTTTCCAACACAACAAAAACAAAGTCGTTTCAAGTTCGGGAGAAAAAGTTATGGCCTCCGAAGATTGCTAATGATGTTTACACCATTGTTAGTGTACTTGCACCACTTGTTAGTGTACCTATGCCACTAATTTAGTGCTTGTGCCACTCATTTTGTGCCTACGCACCTCTATAAAAAAAAAGATAGTCGATTTGTTGTACATGCGCGCACAAAGTGGTATGTGCGCTCCCTTTCCTATAGGTGGATAAAAAACATGGGATTTTTCATAAATAATCTCAAAAATATCAAAATTTTATTGATTTGGTTCAATTTTGGTTGCGCTTCACCTCCTTTGATCCTGCAAAGAGCAAAAAAACAAGACAATCCTAGCTAAACTAGCTAAGAAACTTAATATTTATCCATTAATACAAGAAAGGTTAGTGAAATTAAAAACTTGAAACTAATCTTAAAAACTTTGAAAAACTAATCTAGAAAGCTTGAAACTAATCTAGAAAGATTGAAACTAAAAAAATTAGAAACTAAAACAAAAAGCTTCAAAGTGACTCCATTAATGGAGGATGGACAAAGTGTCCCACCGGGCATGCCAAATGTGTGCAATGGAAAGTTGCAAAAGCTATGGAATGAGGCTAAAGAACCTCAAAGCTTTGCTAACTCATCCATGCACCATGAGATTAGAGCTAAACAAGAGAAACTAACATGCAAGCATTATAACTTTGACAAAAACATCAAAAACTAACATGTATACTACTCTCTACTCTATGAAAGCTTAATGAAAGTGAACCTAGTTAGATTCTAAGCAATCAAATTGTGTGTTGTTTACTCCCAAACATAGTGAAGAGATCTCTCCAAGTTGGCTACATGGCCAAGCTTTAGATCTTCCCTTACTAACTATATTTGGAATGGATGGAAGATGGAGGAGCTTCAACAATGGAGGATAGCCAAGATCAAATGCCTATTAGCTTGGCTAATGCAAATGAGGTCTAATGCCAATATCTCCAAATGTGAGAGAGATTTTTATGTAAACAAGGTGTGTTTGTGTGTAAAGTTGTAGTTTGAATGGGTAGGCTTAGCCTTGTATTTATAGTTTTCCACTTGGGAGAATTTGGAATTTGGGTGCATGTGTACATTTCTTAAGATAAATTGAATGAAGCAAGAACTACCACCTAAAATAGTTCTATAATCTAGCTAAGACAAAGCCTAAGCACCATCAAGATAAAGAGCTAAACAAGATCTATACTAAACATCATAACTTTGAAAACATAAGATCAAAACTAGCATGCTATTCAAAATCTCTACTCTCCTAGATTACCAACAAAATGAATGGACCTATTTAGCTCCAATGGCAATCAAAAATTGCTTGTTTGATCCTTAAAGAATGCAAGAATAGGAAGCTTAGCTCTTAACAATGGTGACCTCTCAAGAAAACAAAAGGCAAGCTCTTAGTCTCTTTGCTATATGCTTTGCATTTTCTCTCTCAAGAAGTTTAGGTGTAGGTATAAAGGTAGAAGGAGGGCTCCTTATATAGCCCAATGGATAAAGGAAACACTTCATCCCTTTACATGTGGGATAAAGGTAAAACATGATTAGGAATGGATAAGGTTGCTTTATAAAAGGTAACCTTACTTTAGAAGGGTTTAATTTATGCTTAGCAAGTCATGGGAGTTGGGGGTGTTTTAATTAATCAAAGGTGATTAACTAATAGGTAGATGTAAGCTTATAAAAGCTAATTAGAGGAATATTAGTATGATTTAGGCTATTAGAAGGGGATTAAATCAATTAAATATTGATTTATTGGTTAAATGGAAGGGAAAGCTAATTAATTAATAATAATTAATTAGTTTAGGTAGAAGGGGTGATTTATTAATGAAGGTCGTTAATTAGGGTATTTGTTGGATAGGCGAATTAATTAATTAGATTAGTGTAATTAATTAATGATGATATGAGGGAAAATGAGCGTTATTGACAATATGTCATCAATTTGTCGAAGATAGATAATTAGCGCAATTTAAGTATTTAAATTGCTTGGGCGTAATTATGGGTGTCTACATTTTCCCCTATTTGGGGTGGTGTAAGTGACACCTCTTCAAAGATAGTAGACGAAAGAAATTTTGAAGGGATAGAAGAAAAATTAGTAGGAAGGAGAGATGCCCCCTCGAGTGTCGATAGGGTGATGAAGGAAGACGATCGACGATCGAAAAAGGTGAGAGATAGATAGAAGAATGGAAAGGGGCAGGATGCCCCAGTAAGATGGAAGATTAGGGGTGAGAGGAAAGTGATGCAGAAGAAATATGGAGGGGAGAGAAGATCTTAGCCTCTAGCCTTTGTATATTGGAACAATTTTGATGTCATCATATTTCCACAAGAGCTACGTCATCGGTCCTTATGAAAAATATAAGCATACGACAAAGGTAGAATGACATGAAAAGCCATACTACAAACAATTTTCCATTACTGAAAATACCAACTCCATGCAACATACAACAATGCAATGCAATACGAGAAGGAAAAAAGCTCATTTAACAAGGAAAATAAGTATGAACGCACATATCTAACCCAACAATGGTCAAGATAGTTGTACAAATGTTTTGTTATCGTTCAAAGAGATCCACAAGTTCATGATTGACGACAAGGGTTAAAAATGATGCCCCGAGCAAGGATACATGCAAGGGAAATGATAATGGACACGGGGTCCAAGAAAAGTGTTGTGCGCAATGAAATAGCACCAGAAACAAACGTGCCCCAGAGTACAGATGAAGCAAGTAGCTAGCTTTGTGAATGGTTGTGAATCCAGTGATCTACGAGTCATATTAATCGGGGAAGATGTGAGACAAACCAATAGGATATGGAGAAAATACCATGCACAAGACACAAGTTTCAGCCGTAATAAGCAAGTTACCATTTTTGTAGGTTTTTTACTTTTTAGGATTTTGTGAAAAATTTTGCCCTATTTTTGGATTTTTGACATATATATTGTTTTTATTTTTGTTTTCCAAAATGTGGTGGACAGTAGAAGAAAATAGAAGAAATAGAACAAAGGGCCTAGGGGCAACAAAAGTATCCTAGGTGGAAGAAAGAAGAAACAAGTGACAAAAATGTCCTTGTTTAGTGGAAAAATTAATAAAAAATAATTATTTTTTAAAAATAATCATTTATGAGAGTGTGGATAAGAAGAAAAATCACCTAGGAGCATTAAATTGTCCGAGGGAGAAGAAAGGGGTATCAGACAACAAAAAAATGCCCTAATACAGTGGAAAATAAGAGAAAAATAATTATTTAATAAAAATAATTATTCCACGGTGAACAGAGGAGAAAACGGCAATTGAAACGGGCCTCCAGGCCCTCCCAGTGGTGAAAAATGGGTTAATATACCCCACATGGGGGTAAAATCATCATGACCAATTCATTTTAACCGAGCCCTATAGAATTTTTTACTGTGAGGCTCTGAGAATGATGAGGAAAATGGTGATCGCACGAGACCGAGTGAGGCATGCAGATGCAGTCCGAGGGTACCAACGAAGCATGCGAGACGATGGCCCCTTCATGAGTATTCAAACTTTGCTCATTAATTGTTGTCATTAATGCCCCAATTTAGCTTTTAGTGCTAGGAAGTCACATCAGCGCGCATGCACGTAGGTGCAGGTGTTGGGTCGAGGCACACGAGCGTCACTTTGGGGGACCCACGCTACAATACACACACGTTCACACACAGCATGAGTTGCACACACCCACGTGCATGCGCACACACACACATGTGCACACACACACATACATAAAAAGGGGTGCACATGGGAAAAGTGGGGTGCACACATGAAAAGGAGGGCATACACACTTGGGGTTCATGCGCGTAAGTGCAGTATAGAAACGATGGCGCAAGCACCAAATGTGTGGCGCACATGCCAAAAAGGGCACACAAGAGCCTAAATGAGGGTGTAAGTGCCAAAAAACAAGCACGCACATGCACACATGCCAAAAATGAAGCGCACATGCCCAAAAGGGTGTGCAGGTGTCCCAAGCCAATGGATGATAGATAGAAAAATGTCAAAAAGATGACACTTAGAAGAAATTTTAGGATTTTGGGTTAACCCTAAAATGATAGATAGGTTTTTAGAAGAAATTTTAGTAACTGATGAGTGATTTGATATTTTGTAAAGACGGTTTCCAGTGTTACAGAGCGTGAGCACCACTCCCGGATAGTAGAGCTAGAGGGGAGTATGCGCCGGTGAGACCGGTGTGCCATGGCCATACTTCTCGAGGTGGTGGGGCTAGGCCCCGTGTCTTGGATGCCCTCTATTACATTGGATCATGGCCTATTGATTGCGCTAGCTAAGCGATGGCATAGCGAGAGTCAGTGCTTCAAATTGCCTATAGGGGAGATGACAGTGACTCTTGAGGATGTATGGCGGATCCTTCACATACCGATCCTAGGCACCTTAATTGAGTACAACTCTGATGCAGGCTGATTAGAGCTGCATGCAGTGATTTTTTTGATGTAGATGACATACCGCATGATGGTATGACCATAGCTCTGCATGAGTGCATTTCTGACCCTACACTGCATCGAGGGCCTCTCTACATTATGTCACTTATCAATGGGTTTTTACTCACTGATAAGACAGGGATGTCATTCCTGAGAGGATTATTACCTTTGGTACATGGCATCTTCAGTGGCAAGAGATACTATTGGGGACAGTGCATACTAGCCCACTTATACTGGGATTTGCATTTGATTACATACCATGGTCAGAAGACCGTGGGTCCAACTTCTTTACTACAAATATGGTCATGGGACCACATTACGATTGGATGCCCTATGGGCACTTTACGTGTCCGAGACCTAGAGGAGCCATCTTACATGGCATGGGTAGCAGCATGTGGTGATGTACGTGGCCACCTTGGCAACCTATTCAGATATAGGTGAGAGTTCGATGAGCTGCCAGCAATAGATATTATCTGGCGGCCTTACAGACATTTCTAGTGGCCAGAGGATGCCACAGAGCTCAGTGTGTGCTCAGTAGAGCACTACATCATCGGCAATCGCAACTACATTATAGAGCTATATCAAGTTTGACAGTGGTGCAGGTGGCAGCTTGGCGAGTACGGGGGTCCCAACCCAAACATTTGGTATGCATGTAGAGATTCAGAGAGGCACACCATGGGGCCTTGCATACCGGTGGCCCAAGCTAGGGTGAGTTTTACATAGGTGGTCCCACAAGCATGGGATCCAGCATGATAGGTGCGGGATCTAGGGATGACAACAGATTATGCAGCTTAGTATGCCACTGTGTTACCCCGATGTCTCACTATCCCAGAGGAGGCTTGGGCAGTAGGCACTCATCCACCTATAGAGATCTAGCATGGTTCATAGCGGTGAGAGAGAGCAGTGGGTCTTGACCCAAAGGATCCTTTTGATGGTATTCCACATGATGGGTAGGGTGCCTCACAGCACAGGGACCGAGACCACAGGGCCCAAGATATAGGTACCGATTCACCTCCCGTGAGCGAGGGTCCTAGAGTAGGGCCAGTCATCCAAAGCACCCCAGGGACCAGTCCTGGTGGCACAGATAGCCACACATCTAGTGGCACAGATAGCCACAGTATAGTAGTAGATAGCTACAATAGGCTTTAGCTGAGAGAGATACAACTAGAGCAGAGAGGGATGAGGCCCGAGGCTGGTGTGTGACCATGAAAGTGGAGCGTGATGAGGCCCAACCCATATTGTCACATTACTTTCAAGCAAGATCAAGCTCGGGCCCAAGCTGGCCTAGGAGGTGACAGAGGGCATGGCAGTTAGATGTGAGAGATGACTACACAGGGGGCTCAGATATTGAGCCTCCTACACCAATCCTAGACTCAGGTGCGGATGGTCGTTTCTCAGAGGGATCATGTATACACATGGTCATAGGGCCTTCTTACACAGAGGGATCAGGCATGAGCCGAGGTGTAGACTGTTACTATAGAGAGAGATCGAGAGGCTACCTCCTTGAGACAGAATGAGGCCGATTTAGGTAGAGTGATAGGTGAGCACGATGTTTCCCTTCAGGCAGCCCTCGCCTCTAGAGATGTTGACTTGATACGTGATGCTACGAGGCTCGGTGGCGAGGCTTTATTTTATAGGACTGCCTACTTCAAGGTAGTTCCCCCAGAGCAGTGAGTGGTACTACCTTGATAGTCAGAGACGAGCATGATAGGTTCCTGATCATGGAGATTAGGCCACTCAACGAGATCAGTTAGGTAGCCTATGCCAGATTAGTTGGCTGGACAGGGGCCATCTAGTCAGTTTGGTGGCCCACCTAGTGCAGGTCCTTCTCAGCCACCATTGTTTCATCGACCAGGTGATAAACCTAGGAGTCCCGGTGAGGGTGAGAGTTGTGGTTGAGCTCTACATTCTTTTTTTGTATAGATTTCTTGTATACATGCCTCTTATGAAGGTTGGATTCCGATGTATAGTTTTGTATACCATTATTTTGATGATGCCTCGCAACGAAGGCTTGATTATTTCTGATGCATGCCCCCTTTTTATGGCACATTGTATTCGATGATGTATTATTTTGAGTACCAACCTAGCATAGTTTATACTTGTATATATATATATGGACATTTTGATGTATCATCTTTGTATGCCTCAGCTGAAGGCATTTTTGATATAGAGCAGTTTTGATACATGCCTCTAATGAAGGCTTTTATTCGTTATATGTATCATTCTTTTGTATGCCTCAGATGAAGGCTTTTATGATGCACTGTCGTGATGTATATTCATTTTTGACACAGATATACCATACATGTATGATTTGGACATTTGTGACATGACATATGTGTATATGAGATGGACACTTGTTTATTATTTCTCATGGATAGATAGATGTGTTTATGATGTATTCTGATTTGTTTTGACATGTATATGTATCATGATCTTGTTGATGTATCACATGTGTTTTGATTTCTAGATGATGTGATCTTGTAGAATATATCAAATGTGTTTTGTTTATGAGATGTGCCATACTTAGTGGATGGGATGATATGATGATAAGGGTGTGGGGGGATAGATTTTGATATTTGTGATCCCTCTTGCCCCCATTTGATGATACGATATGTGATGATTAGCTTAGCATTCATGTATGATGTATACTTAGCCTTTCCTTGATATATGATGTATAGATGATGTTAGATGTGATGATAATGATGGTAATGTGATGTTATGATAACAAAACAATGCACATGCAATAAACACAATCAAATGCTAAGAAAGAACACAATGAATTAACATAATACACCATGATTCACTAGCATGCAAAAAACACACCTCAATATGCACAAGTAAGAATAAATCTAATCTAAGAAAGAAAAGATGAATCCTAACAAAGTATGCCCAAGTAACAACACAAAAAAGCACAAATACGAAACAACTATACAAGCAACAAGCAAAGCAAGAAACAAGACAATGCAAGTAAATGTAAGTAAATGTTTTTGTAAGATTTGTTTTCATGCAACAATTTTCTATTGTTTTTGGTGTTTTGAAACAATTTTCTATTGTTTAGGTTTATGTGAAACAATTTTCTATTGTTTAGGTTTTTGTGAAACAATTTTCTATTGTTTTTGTGTTTGTGAAATAATTTTCTATTGTTTAGGTTTTTGTGAAACAATTTTCTATTGTTTTTGTTTTTGTGAAATAATTTTCTATTGTTTTTGTGTTTGTAAAATAATTTTCTATTGTTTTTGTGATGGTGAAATAATTTTCTATTGTTTTTGTGTTGTTTTCTAACGGTTTTCCAGAGTTATGCACAAGTAACCAAGAAAGTGTGGATGCCCCCAGCGTGTTAGATGGATAATATACAAGGGCAGAAGCCACACGCTTATGAACAAGAAGGTGAAGTAGTTAAATTGTCCCCATCGTAAGATGGGAAATAGAAAAATACCATGCCCCTCATAGATGAATAAAAGAAGATAAAGCCGGATCAAGGCCCGACAGACATGAGGCTCACTAAGAATCTCGAAGGCAGAGCCAGGCTAGGCCAAGAAAAAGTACCCTCCGGCAAGATGCTTGTGACCAACGAATCCTCCCAAGGTGCTAGAAACTAGTTTTCACCTAAGAATTTATCCAAAGTGCCACAATTGTGTGGTTTTCACTTGTGGAAACCTATTTTCTCTTTTTATTTTTCTCCTTTTGATTTTTTTGTATTTTTGATCATTTTACCATGTTGTTTTTTTTTTTTTTTTTTCTTTTTTGACTTTCAGTCGCCATGTTTAAGCATAGAACCACTTAAGATGCATGGCATTCATGGGCTCACTGAGCTCATCACCATTAGGGTGAGCAAGTTTGTATGCCCCTGTGCCATATTTGGCAACTATAACATAGGATTCTGTCATCACCAATCCAAAACTATGATAATTCTCCACCGGGAACTCCTCGTGCTATGATTATTTACTAATGCACAACTTTTAGTTTGGTGGATGTAATCTAAAAACACAACAGACATAACACAAGAATACCATAGACTATGATACGAAGGAATGATGAAAAATCTGAAATATAAGTGTAAATTATAATATCAACATGAAATTGTTACAATCTCACCCATGAAGTACTTCAAGTGTTACCAACTCCATTTGCCTTCCAACAATAACTATGGGAGAAACTTCACAATTACACCTCTTAATGGCTTCTTTAACACACTTTCTAAATGATGGCTTCCTTCACACACTTACTCATATAATATTTCTCACTACTTCCTTCTATGCTAAATGAGGGAGTGGCCTCTCTATTTATAAAACTTTCAGGCTTATCCACCTTATCTCTAAGATAGGATAAGAAATCTACTCTGACGAATCATATTCCATACCTTAACTCTTATCTTTACATGTAAGCTTATCTTTTAAGATAAGATAAACCTTATCATTTCACATGGGTTCCACATTTTTAAACTTTTTACAATTAAAATAAATAAAATAATTATGACCTCACTCCTTATCCTTCTTACCAATATAATATTTCTAATTCCTAATCATGTAGACCCTACTTCTCTACTTACCTAACTTTGTCATTTTAACATTACCGAACCACTTACGACAAATATTTACTTTTTACCACAACATTCCTATTGTACTTTGACTGTTATTGTACTATACATTATTGGTGGCATCGTATCGGTAGCACCATTATCTTCTATCAGCGCTATTACTAATTATACTTAACAACATCCTATTACTAATACATACATTAATGAAATAGAAATTACGAAGGAAAATTTTAGTGTTGACATCTTCCCCCTTCCTAGCTTCTACTCCATCCTCAGAGTAGACTATTCTAGTGCTTGGAAAATCTTTAACTTGTCATGGTTGACCCATTTCGTAATGGGAGTGCCATCCAATTCCTCCAGTCGATATGTACCATTTTCATGCACAGCTGCTATTTTGTAGGGCCCCATCCATTTGGGAAGAAATTTTCTCTGCCTTCTTTTTTTGTATCTGAATCATATACTAGAACCAAGTCATTCACATGAAATGGAGACCAACGGATCTTTTGATCAAAGTATTCCTTCTACTTCATTTTCTTCTTATAGCTTGTATCCTTTGCTATTTCCCTCATTTCCTCTAGCAAATGAAGATGCACCAACCTTTCTTTTACTGAATCACTTTCATCCATCCTTTCCTTTTTCATAACTCTCACAAAGGGGAATATCAAACTCAATACGAAGAACTAGATCAATACCATAAGCCAACTAAAATGAGGAGTATTCTATTGCTGACTTTGATGTTGCCCTATATGCCCACAATGTTGCATGAATCCTTTTATTCCACTTATGTACTTGCAAGGATGCATCTTTTGCTAGAATTTGACACAACACAAAATTTGTTCATTCCACTTGTCCATTTGTGCTTGGCTTATATGTTGTTTCCTTCCTATGCTTAATAGAAAACTTGTTGACTAGGGCTTCTACCACCTCATTAATGAAGTGGCTTCCTTGATATGTTACAATTTCTAATGGACAACCAAATCTAGTGACAATGTGTTCATATATGAACCTTGCCACTTCATCCATGGAAGTTGTTTTCAATGGCCTAACTTCAACCCACTTGGTTAAATAATTTGTGGCAACTACAATATACTTATTTTGGCATGGGGTAGTTGGAAGTGGACCTACAATATCTATTCCCCACTTTTCAAAGGGACCAAGTGGAATAATAGGGCATAATGGAGCTGATGAAGTCTTACGGTTACCATGTGTTTGACAAATATCACATGTCTTACAATAATTATAACAATCTCTAAAAAGAGTGGGCCAGTGATAACCTACATCCAAGATCCTTCTTGTTATAAGTTTTCTAGAGAAGTGTCCTCCACATGTACCATTGTGGAATTCTTCTATTAGCTCCTTCCCTTGATCACGTCCAACTCCCTCTTTATATTGTCCATCAGGTCCTATTCAAAATAATACTCCATGCATAATAGAATATGGACGACTGGCTTGAGTAATCTTCCTCTTAGTCTTTACATTGGTACCATCAGGAAACTTGAATTCATTCAGATAATTCTAAATATCTATGTATTCACTAGGGATTGTGTTAAGGGATAACAATGTTGCATCTGGGAAATCATCATCATCACAAGATGAACCTAAACCATCATAGGCTCGAGAGAGTGCATCTGCATTGACATGCTTCTTTCCTACCTATCTATAATATCAAATTCAAATTCTTGTAGCAAAATTATCCATCTTGCTTATCCTCCCTGATGGGTTAGGCTTATTTACAATATATTTTAGAGCCTAATGATCTATTACAACTATAAATTTCTGCCCTAGCAAGCAATTTCTAAACTTCTTTACAAAAAAATGATAGCTAGAGCCTCTTTTTCAGTTACATTATAATTTACCTCAAAGACTGCTCATTTGTCTTGCTCCCAAAGTAAACTGGATGATCATTCCCATTTTCATCCTTTTGGCTCAGAGTACTTCCTAGTGCTGCATCTGAGGCATTAGTATACACAATGAATGGCTTGCTCCAATCTGGATTCTTTAAAATAGGTGAAGACACCAAAGCTTCCTTCAGTTGTTCAAAAGCTTCATGCACCTTCTTTCCTGGTTCATAAGTAACATCCTTCTTCAAGAATTAGGGTTAGTGGTTGTGAAATGTTTGAGAAATTCTTAATGAACCTTCTATAGTAACCCACATGGCCTAAAAATGACTCAACTTACTTCTATTCATAGGAAATGGTAACTCTTTGATTTTTGAAACTTTATCAGGATCAATACCAATACCATCTCTAGATATAACATGCCCTAAAAATGCATTTAGAACATCCAAAGACACACTTTGTAGGGTTTAGTGAAGCTTTTTCTTCATCTAACCTTTGAAATGTTGTCTCCATCTAGTGCAGGTGGTCCATCTTGCTCCTATAGATGTAAAAATCATCCAAAAATACTTTGATGAAGTTTCCAATGTAGGGTTCAAACACCCTATTCATCAAATGTTGGAATGTTACTGGAGCATTACACAACCCAAAAGGCATAACTCTATAAGCAAATGTTCCCCAAGGAGTGGTGAACGTGGTCTTCAGCTGATCTTTCTCCACTATATGAACTTGGTTGTATCCACTATATCCATCAACAAAACTATAACACTCCTAGCCAGCTACTTCGTCCAAGGATATGAGAATGGAAGAGGGTAATGATCCTTCTATTTTTCCTTGTTGAGCTTCCTATAATCAACACAAATTCGTAGCTTCCCATTTTTTTATTGAGATCACAATGGGAGAAACCCATTCTGAATTCTCCATAGAAAATATGAATCCTGCATCAAGCAACTTATCTATTTCTTCTTTTACAGTCTTAGAAAAATTAGGATTCATTCTATATGGAATTTGTTTTATGGGCTTAGCACCATCTACCAGCTTAATAGAATGTTCTACCCAACTTACTTGATGGAGTTCCTTATAATCAAAAGTAAATAAGTGTATGTACCTTCAAAAGAGCTGGAGGTAGGATTCCTTCTCACTCTCCATCACAGCATCACCAATCTTTATTTGTTGGAGATGGTCATCAATTTCTTCTTCAAATAATTTTATGGGTTCATGATTCAGTGTGACTAGAAGGATATCCATTACCGAAACATCAACCTCACTTTATTCATCTTTTTGTCAACTTCACCGGTACTAGAGTAATCAGAGGATGTCCAATCATCAGTTTCATCACTTGAATCCACAAGTTCTACCTTATGATGCCGAGGGATCACGTTTATCTTCACCCTCTCTCTGCCATGTCCAAGTGTCATGAAGCCTTCATTCCAATAGTTTCTCACATGAACTCTCCTTAGCCATGGCCTTCCCAACAATATTGGGTATGCAATAGTACCATTTTTCATCACCTAAAGTCTACCACACATACAACACCCATAACAAATATTGCCACATTTGAAACAACACCTTATGGTTTAGTTTTTCCCTTATTTAATAACCTTAACATAAGTTTTGAGGGGTGATCAATTTTTAAACCCAACATATTCATTACAGACTTGGTCATTACATTAACTACAACACCTCCATCAACTAAGACATCATGAATTTAAATACCATTACATAATACCTCAGCTTGTGGAGCATAGGGATCCTCCTCTACCTCCAAAACAAAGACCTTAACCTCCTTCCTTCATCGAGCATTGAGTCCACTTCGCAGCTCCCGCCTCTTCTCAGAAGACATAGCCAAGAGTTGACCATATGTAATATTTGCAGGCCTTTTGGACAGATCTTCTAAGATGGAGTATGGTCCTTGTCCCTGTGAAATCAGAAAATCCTGCACACCCAACTTTCTTCTCCTATGTTTCTTACTAGTTTCTCCTTTCATCTTCTTAGGATCATTTCCATCTTGGTTATCTTTTTCTTTCTTTCTTTTTGTTACAAACACATCTACTTCATTATTTATGCTCTTATCTACTACATCAAAAGAATTCACAGGTGCTTTTCCTTTATCATTATCTCTTGTACTATATGTAGAAGCTCTATCTAGATAATTATACTTATAATGACCCTTTTTATAACATCCATAACATACAACTTCAAAAATATTTCTTTTTGGACCTCTATCTCCTCCCTGAGAACTAAATTCCTTTCCTTGAAGAAGATTAATAGTTAACTGTCCATCTTCCTGAGCAAATCTTCATACTCAATAGATGTACTAGGAGAAATATTTGTGCTCACCAAGAGTGGTTGTGGATTCTAGACCAAAGGTGCTGGTGTAGGCTCTACTTTAGCAACAATTTCTTTGGGCTCCTCTTCCATGCTTTCTTCTTGCCTTCTTGCAATCTCCTTTTCTTGTTCAAGGGTAGCTGGTAGTCATACTTCACTCGTTGTCTGATCTTTGGCTTCATCCCAAGAATGAAGTGCTTACAGAGGAGATTATCCACATCATTCATCAACCCATCCGCTAATCCTTCCTTCCGGATCTGGGCATCGAGCTTCCTCCTTAGCTCTAGAACACGAGCATGATAATTCCTTGGGATAGCTTTTTGATATCAATCATGATATCTGCATATTTTTTTGTTCACCAAATTCTTCAAGAAAACTTTCAGTTAATAAATCCCATGAGTTTTTCACATTATCACCTAGTGTTTCAAACCACCTAAGGGATGAACCCTCCAAACAGTAGGAAAAATTCAGTCCATTGTTCCCTTCTTATGAGACCATAAAATACAAGATTGTTTAAACTCTTAAATGAAAGAGGAAGCAAATTCATTAGATTGGGCTAAAAAAATATGAATCTTCCCCATTTTCAAAAGTAACCACAGTGAAATACCAACCCACAAGTACAATCAACAAGACCTATGTGCACAAATAATTGGAATCACTATAATAAAAAGTGAATTTACACCTTTCTACAGTAAAATAGGAATGACCACATGAAACTATGGTAAAACTTGACTTTAGTGTATTAAACACTATTCACAGTAAAAAGTGAAGTTACTTGTGATAAATACTATTCACGGTAAAAAGTAAAGTTACTGTGGTAAATACTATTCACAGTAAAAAGTGACTTTACTATGGTAACTACTATACACAATAAAAACAAGGTTACCCTCCAAATGATTTCTAACTAAGTGGGAATATCTCTCCAACAAATCCACCAATGAGGAATGGTCTCAGCAACGGAACCAAAATGTCATCACCAATCTGGAACTATGATAATTCTCCACCGGGAACTCCTCGTGCTATGATTATTTACTAATGCACAACTTTTAGTTTGGTGGATGTAATCTAAAAACACAACAGAGACATAACACAAGAATACCATAGACTATAATATGAAGAAATGATGACAAATCTGAAATATAACTCTAAATTATAATATCAACATGAAATTGTTACAATCTCACCCATGAAGTACTTCAAATGTTACCAACTCCATTTACCTTCCAACAATAACTATGGGAGAAACTTCACAATTACACCTCTTAATGGCTTCTTTAGCTTCTTCCTTCACACACTTACTCATACAATATTTCTCACTACTTCCTTCTATGCTAAATGAGGGGGTGGCCTCTCTATTTATAGAACTTTCAGGCTTATCCACCTTATCTCTAAGATAGGATAAGAAATATACTCTGACGAATCATATTCCATACCTTAACTCTTATCTTTACATATAAGCTTATCTTTTAAGATAAGATAAACTTTATCATTTCACATGGGTTCCACATTTTTAGACTTTTACAAATAAAATACACAAAACATTTATGACCTCACTCCTTGTCCTTATTACCAATATAATATTTCTAATTCCTAATCATGTAGACCCTACTTCTCTTACTTACCCTAACTTTTTCATTTTAATATTACCAACCACTTACACAAATATTTACTTTTTACCACAACATTCCTATTATACTTTGATTGTTACCATACTTTACATTATTGGTGGCGTCATACATGGCAATGCGTCCGTTATCTTCTATCGGATGCTACTACTAATTATACTTAACAACATCCTATTCCTAATACATACATTAATGAAATAGAAATTACGGAGGAAAATTTTAGTGTCAACAGTCCCAACTAATGTGGTTTGAACTTCCCTTTCTTTTCTCATTCCACTTTGGTGTTGAACTGGTTCTCCTTCATGACCAAATCACCAACCTCAAATTGATGAGGAATGATTCTCTTATTGTAGTTTATGGAGACTCTGTTTTGATACACTTTTAGGTGATTAAGAGCATGAATGCACCTCTCATCTAGGAGCTCCAATTCAGCCAGTCTTTCTACTGATAATCTTCATCCTTATCCAGATAGTCCCTAAGATAAATTCTCAGGGAAGGAAGTTCGATCTCTAAGGGGATGATATATTATGTCCCAAACATGAGGGACTATGGTGTTGTACCCATAGGAGTGTGAATGGAGGTTCTGTAAGCCCAAAGAGCTGGTGGATTTGCAAGTGCCAATTACGACCTATTTTACTAACCATCTTCTCCATTATTCTCACCAAAGTCTTGTTTGTGGCTTCGGCCTATCCATTACCTTGGGGGTAATATGGTGTGGACCATTTTAACCTATTTGGAACTATTGACAAATACATTTTACAGTTTTTTTCTTAAATGACTTCCCATTATCTGTAACGATGGCTATGGGAATGTCATATCGACAAATGATATGATTCATGATAAATTTAGAAATCTGAGCTCTGTTACATAGGTTAAAGGGACAGCCTCCACCCATTTTGTAAAGTATTTTGTAGCCATGATGATGTGTGTATGACCATCAGATGAGGTAGGAGTAATTTTTCCTATCAAGTCAAGTCCCCACTTAGAGAATGGCCATGGGGTAGTGATAGGTTGCAATGGTTGTGATGGAGCATGGATGAAGTTTCCATACTTTTGGCAAAGTACACATTTCCTGACATAATTGCAACAATCAGGTTTCCATGGTAGGCCAATAGTAGCCTACTCTTAACAATTTCTTAGCTAAGACCATTCCATTCGTATGTGCTCCACACACCCCTTCATGGACTTCTTTGATCACTTGGATTGACTCCATCACATCAAGACAACATAACAGATTCCCATCATAGCCACGATGATAAAGTGTACCTCCTAAAAGGGTGTAACGAGCTATTTGGAAAATCAGGATTTGCTTTTTGGAACGGGAGATATCGTGAGGGAACGTGTTGTCCTTGAGATAGGTAAAAATGGGTTTGTACCACAAGGAATTAGGACCAATAACATCACAAGCCAAACAAGATTCTGGCATGTCATACGTGGGTTGGCATAAATTTTCTACAAAGAACGGCATGTCATTATTCCCTGGTGGAATACAAAGCATAGAACCCACTATCGCCATGGCATCTACCGATCTGTTCTACACTCTAGGGATTTGTTCAAATGTAATGTGCACAAAGTACTCCTTTAGAGTTTTGACCAACTTTTTGTAAGGTATGAGCTTGTCATCCTTAACCTTATATTCATCATTAACCTGTTTGATAATTAACTGAGAATCACCCACAACCTTGACATGATGAATGTTCCACTTGATAGCTAGCTTCATCCCTATAATAAGTGCCTCATACTTTGTAATATTTTTTGTGCAAGGGAAGCCTAAGTGAAAAGCATGTCAGTATCCGAATCTACACGGATTTTAGAGACATTAATAAGGCTTGCCCTAAAGATGATTTTCCACTGCCAAATATTGACATGATTGTTGACTCAATAACAAGGTACGAGATGCTATCTCTCATGGATGGATTTTCAAGATACAACCAAATCAAGATAGTTGAAGAAGATCAACACAAAATGGCTTTCACAACTCCTTGGGGTACCTTTTATTATCAGGTGATGCCCTTTGGTCTCAAAAATGCAAGAGCTACTTATCAGCGGGTAATGACGGTAATTTTTCATGATATGATTCATGATATCATGGAGGACTACGTGGATGACATCCTCAGAAAGTTTAAGACAAGAGAAGATCAACTGTCATTTTGCGGTGTATCTTTGAGCACCTACGAGTCTGAGTCAAGGTTAAATTAAATTGGGGCTATTTAGGTGTTAGTCTTTTATTCATATTAGCACTAGTTTAAAAACAACACATGCACACATTTGGCACACTCGGTGGGACTAAAGCTCAAAAATCACTTTTATATTAGATTAGGATAAACATGCTTTAGGCTTAGTTAATCTAGGATTAGGCTAGTTAAACTTGATTAGCAAGTGATTAAAGACTCATTGAGAGTTGGGAGGGGTCTGGATAACCAATTGTGACTGATAGATAGCCTACAAAGCCAATAGAAGTGGTCTAGAGAGAACTAGGGAGGTTATGAATGGTCAAAAGGAGGAATGTTTAGCTAATAAGAGAGATATTAGCCAAATAAGTTTATTATAGGAGGAATACGACAGAGAAGGTGTCGTGAAATGGGCATCCAAGAATGGAGCGAAGTATGGGATTTAACAAAGTGTCATTAATTGGTTGAATTGGATGAAATGCTAAGTGTAAGCATATTTTAGGTGTCTACAAGGCTTGAAACAATGATAGGAGGATTTTTTGAACCTTGATTGCTATTAACTTTCATTGTTCTTAACTATTCAAAAACAATTATGTAAAAATGGGATCTAACCATTTTACTATTGATAAAACATAGAATTTGAATGGAAATAATTAAATTATCTGGAAGATACAATTAAAGGTGGAATTCATGGCTCACAAGATCTGGACAGTCAAGAACAGAACTAGGAAGGCTCTAACCGAAAGACAAGAAACTACGGACAACGTCGTTGCATATCAAAAAAGGTGTAGGAAATGATGTCCATCATTTTGTGGAGCATGCTAAATGATTTTCTCCTTCATATCAGGAATCAAGAAAGTCTGAATGAGGCTTGAACATACTAGAATTGATGCACAAAGTAGGGATTGCTTCAAGGTTTATGCAGGGAGCCATATCTAGGATCACTAGAATTTAGCCATAAGAATATTATGTCATATTAAAGGCACAATTAATTTTGGTTTACATTATAATTCTTATAATATGGGCTTTTTATATGGATATTGTGATTCTAACCATGTTGGTAATGTGATAAATCGCAAGTCTACAAATGGATATGTGTTCAATTTTGGTGTAGGTTTCATTACTTGGAGCAAAAAAGTAACCAATAGTCTCCATTTCTTCTACTAAGGTAGAGTATAGAAGTGCAATGGAAGTAGTGAAATAAGCCATGTGGCTGAAGTGGTTGTTGGAAGAGATACACATGGAAGCTAAAGGAAGTACTCCTCTTCTATGTGAAATTTAGAGTTGTATTTCTCTTGCTAAAAATCTAATTTAGCATCAGATGACAAAGTATATAGAGATTCATATGCACTTTATCCAAGAGAATGTTCTCTGTGGTGACATAGATCTTAGGTTTTACTTGAATAAAGATCGAAGTTGTTGACATGTTTACAAAGCCATAGTTTGTTGTAAAATCATGCAAGTTTTGTATAATTCATGTCCTTTCAGAGTTTCCATTGAGGGGGAGTATGCATGGAAATGTCACATCCTAATGGTCATTGGTTGATATCTATTTCTCCCCTATAATTTTTCTCCATTATAAAGCATTGTAAAAATATCTTTATGATCTTTGTAAATGTATAGCTCTAAGTTCACGATGTGTTTTCCAATGTGTTACATCTATTTTTAAAGGAGGTCCTTATGTTATAAAATGCTCCTAGAGATGAGGTTTTGAGAATTTTCCATGAGAAACTATGAGATGTAGTCTCAAAAATCATGTTTATCCTAAATCATAACTTTTTATTTATGGATTCCAAATCCTTTTGTACAAAAAGATAATTTGAGTATAATGAAGGTGTTATAAATCCTTCAAAAGTGATATTTTAGCCTAAACCTTCACTAATGGTTTATGGATTTGTAAATCTTATTATACAAATAGGTAATGTTGGCATATGATTCCCCACTTAATATTAAGGGGGAGTGTTAGAACATAATATTAAGTGCTTATAATATTTAGTTTATAATTAAATAATTTAGAATATATTTTATATTCTTAATTATTTAATATAAACTTTAGATTATGTTTTATTAGTTATTTAATAACTAATTTATTTAAACCGGGGTACACACCCGTCACTTAATTTGTTCATGACCCTTGGGGTCATTTAAATATGGTCACGGGCCATATTTGGTGAATTTACTAAAGGTGAATTAGATAGGGAGAGAAGTGAGGTTGAGGAGATGTATTTACTAGATTGTAAAGTTTCTCACATTAATGGAAATTCTCTTTACGTGGTTTTTTTCCTTGGGGATTTTCCTTGTTAAATATAGTGTTCAAATATTTTCTTGTTTATTTATGCATTTCTTAATGATTTGGTAAATGTTATAAATAAAAATTTAATACATGGTTGATAAATATATCCCTCGAATTTGGCATGCACCGCATCTTAGACTCCATGTAGTTCTTGTGTGTTTGTAGAAATTGTGCCCTAGGAAGATATTGTACATGATGCACTTGATGGTGAGAAATTGCTAGATGTATCAATGTATATAGATGTGTGGATGGAAAAATGAACTTCCCAACCTATGCATGTATACATAAAATGTAATCCCTTGTCCCTTGAATGAATCTAGATGAATGCATTGATGTTATTAGAATGCCTTTGGATGCAACCTTAGGTGATGATAGTAGATGCTTAGAGATTGGTATTTTATTTTGGTCACATATCTTTGTATTTATATGATTCCTTGTTTGAATTTTGTAATTGGAAACTAAAAGGATGACCCATAAGAAAAAATATTCCCAAAAGATAAAAGAGGCCCAAAAGGGACGAGTAAGATACAAAGAGGTAAGGGGCACCCAGAAGGGATGAGGGTGCCTGGTTTTTGGTGTCTAGAGTCAAGAAAGATAAAGCAATGAAAATCAGACTAGGTCTTGGGGTGAGTGAGACCAATAAGGAAACCAAAGAGAGAGAAAAGAGGCCAAAGATAGATTTCAATTACTAATTTTCTCACTTACAAATCATATGAATAGTAGTATGTGATTAGGACCTAGAAATGTACCTAAATGCATGATTGTGTCTACATTTACCCCCAATTTCAGTTTTTGAGTGTTTACTTGAGAACATTAAGTAGATAAGAGATGTGTACCTGATATCCATGTAGATTGATGGAAAAGGTGTGCCAAAGAGACAAGAAAAAACTTGGAGTGATAGAAAAAATGAAGCGTGAAATCTAAGGAAGAGGAAATGACCCTATGGGTGAATCGTATGAGTGTTGTATCGTGTTGTGCATGTTGTTGTGTTTAGTGTAGGGATGCTTCTTGTTTTTATTAAGGAGGACCTACAAAAGAAGAGAGAAAGGTTATTCAAAGTCATGTATTATGAAAACCCTGTAAAAATCATGAAAAATTATGTAAAAATACAAAAAAGTAGTAAAAATGAACATGTGCACCTGATTCGTGATGAGTGAAAAGGATAAAAAGTGTCCTAAACTACTGTAGAAGAGATTTTTGGTGATCTTATGCCATGGAAGAAGAGTTTTGGGGAGAAAGGTCTAGTTTTATTCTCCATCCCTAACTTCTTAATGATTTTATACACCATTCTAGATGGTGTGATCTTGTTTCTTCCATGTTTGATCCAATTCGATCTAGTTTGATCCAAGTAGAAAAATGTGATAGAATGCATTTTGATTTCTAGAGGACTATGTTTGTACTATGAAAACTTCTTTGTGAAATGTTGAATATTACACTGATATTATAAATTAACTATAACTTCCCTTTGATCATATGCACCCAGGAAAGTTCAGGAGCACCCAGGCACTAGTGTTTGTATATGGGCGCTAGTGTTTGTGGTGTACTGAGGACCTAAGTCATATTCTGGGCCATTTTTGTGATTGTATACTGTTATGTTCTTGTATTGATCAGGCATGTACTAAAACTCTAAGATACTATATAGGGTGACTAATTCACCCAATGTATGCCCACCTTGTTTTTGGTGCATGCAACGTCGCTAGGAGGATACGACCCAAAGGAGAGGATCAGATGATGATCTGAAACTGATACCCTGTAGGGGAGGGAATTTTTTGGTAAAAACCAAGGTTCATGCAAACAATGTGGATAGAAACATGTGTTAGTACAAACAAGACAAATATACATATAAAAGACAATGTGTAATCTTACAAGCAAGAAGACAATGTAGACCGTGAAAAGTGGGTTTCAAACATGGACATTGCTCACAATTTCTCCAAACAATCAAGGCCGAAGAGACCAAAAGCATACAACCAATTGATGTGAAATTTATAGTTTATCTAATCCAAAATAGCAGCAATTACATTAAATAATAGAATAATGCAATAAGAGACAATGTTGCAGAGAACAAAATATAACAAAAACACTCTTATTATTATTCAATATCATGGAGCTTGTAGCAATTACATGGTGAGAGAGCTTACAATATAAAGGATATTGATCTCCTTAATACAAGGATTCAACTCCAATCTTTAATCCCACAATATCCTCTCTTATCTCTCCTAGAATCACTCCCAAACCCATAAATCTCTCACACAACTCTCAAATAGCTACGTGAGTTGTTTATTCAACAAACTCACAACTAATACAATATAATATATTATTAATAATGATTTTTTTATGAATCATATTAATAATATTACAATCTTTATTTTTCACACACAAATATGATATTAATATAAAAATATTAATATCTTACTAACACACTAACTTACTAATGTAATATATGAATATTACATTTAACTATTACAAACAATGATGTGAGCACTAATCCAAAGATTATTCCTAACATTCCCCCTTAGTGTGAACATGGATGAGTTCTGTCTAGTACCTACTCATGATACAATGGTTTTCAAAGAGTACCATCAACTCCAACAAGTTTTCTAGTGGAACCATTAACCACTCTATATGTGATTTTCTAAGAGATTCACAAACTCTCAAATTGGTTTTCTAGTGGACCACCAACCACTCCATAGCAGCATACATGTTTCCCCACCCCCATCTTTACATTCAAGGGAAAATACAAGAAATATTGCTCACATAGGAGCTCACTTATTACAAGAGTGAATAGGAATAAATCATTTGTTCTTATTACATCACACAATGAAAATTAAACACACAACAAAAAAAATGCCACAAATTCATTGTGTGGCCCCATTTCTTGTGGCTTGCGAGAGGTCACTGATTAACCTCCTTCCTCCATTTCCTCCTTCCTCCATCATTTATTGCTTTAGTTACTCAAAAAATTTATCATGAAGCTCAAAAATACCCCCATAAAGTGGATGTCGTGTACAAGTGAAAATGCGTCTAATTAAAAAATTACATAATTGTATTGTGCACCACAAAACTAGGTTTTTGTAAAATTTTAACATAAATTATCCATCTATTAACTAAACAAACCCAATAAATTTCATAATATTTTGAATTTGGGTTTTTTAGATACAATCAATTTATTAAACGTTTGCTTTAAAAACAACAAAAACTTTCACTCAATTTACATATAAATTTATGCATAGATACAGGACAAATATGAAGATGATGTAAATTTCAATATTATGCGTCTTGTTCTTATCTTTCTAGAAGAAAAAAATGAGACATCAATTGGATGTCATATGAGTAAACTACATTCTTTTTTCTGTGATGTGTCTGCTAGAAATTTTCTTACGGGATTCCTTCAACCATCTTCTTCTTCTTCTACTACACTTGCAAAAGGAAACTTGCTTTGATACCAGATGATATGAAATTTATAGTTTATCTAATCCAAAATAATAGTAATTACATTAAATAATAGAATAATGCAATAAGAGACAATGTTGCAGTGAACAAAATATAACAAAAAAACTCTTATTATTATTCAATATCATGGAGCTTGTAGCAATTACATGGTGAGAGAGCTTACAATATAAAGGATATTGATCTCCTTAATACAAGGATTCAACTACAATCTTTAATCCCACAATATCCTCTCTTATCTCTCCTAGAATCACTCCCAAACCCATAAATCTCTCACACAACTCTCAAATAGCTACATGAGTTGTTTATTCAACAAACTCACAACTAATACAATATACTATATTATTAATAATGAGTTATTTTATGACTCATATTACTAATATTACAATCTTTATTTTTCACACACAAATATGATATTAATATAAAAATATTAATATCTTACTAACACACTAACTTACTAATGTAATATATGAATATTACATGTAACTATTACAAACAATGATGTGAGGACTAATCCAAAGATTATTCCTAACAGCAATGACAAGCAAGACATATGGCATAGCCCACAAACAATGGAAAACAATAGAAGACAATGGAAAACATTAGAAAGTAAAGTATCAGATAACCATGGTAGAAAATCATTCGTGCAAAGAAAATATTACACATGAAACACTCGTTAGCATGTTAGAAAGATAAAAAGTATGTTAAGACATGTATATATCACTAGAGTAGTGTGATAGTAATAATAGGAAATAGTAAAAATGAAACAATAACACTTGTAGTGTATAAGAAAGTAAACTTCCCCAAGAGCCTTGGTAGGACTGGTAAGAGGTACAGTTCCAAGCATCCATGTTGTGTGTAAATATCTATGTAGAGTCTGCATTCACAACTAGAGAACAAGTGAAGTCGCATGTGTATGTATAGAAAGATAATGACATATGAAGTATTTACCTAGCATGTGAAACAAAGTGTACATGTAACTAGTATAAGCAAGCAAGAGTATGTGCAACAAAGATATATAGTATGTTGTGAATGAGTGAGTGGAATGGAGTGAAAATTGAATATTATAGGAGTGGTGTGCCCCCTGAGCAAATGTGGATGAATATGTATGAGATGAGGTTCATTTATAAAATACCTCTCAAATAATTAACCATAGAACAAGATTGTGTCATCAGGAAATGGTTTGAAGGATGTGCTAGATAGATAGATTGGTGAAGCATAAAGCATAAACAGTGTGAATGTGGTGTGGTTCATTCCATATGTGTACCCTCTAGAATCAAGAATGAAGCGTGGAACTAGATTTTTTCATAGGGTATTATGTTGTGTGAGAGTCGAATGCTAGAAATACATATCAAAAACATGGAGCATGAATTGTGTAGTGTGTGAGGTTCATGAATGTAGTATGCCCTCAACACTTAAGTGTGAACCGTAGCACAAGATTACATCATAGGGTAGTGATGATACAATTTTTGTATTAATGTATGTATGATGAATGAGAAACACTAGAATTCAAGCACTCGATCATGGTAATAGAAATGAGATACACTTGATAATGCTTATGAGGAGGGGGGAAGTGAGCATGATTCCCCCAAGTGTATAATGTGTATAAGAATAAAGTAACACCATCTAAGTTATCATCATTATCATGGTCAAAGTCAAATGGAGATGCATCGAGACACCGTAAGATATAATATGAGGTTGATCATGTAGAGAGCCATTATAGCGTAGATTGTACATGCCCATTGTGTATTCTTCATCACTGAAAGGAGATAATGGAAAACTATGTGCATACCATCGAGTAATATTTTGTGCATAGCTGAGAAATACGAGGAGTGTGTGCAACAAATACTTGATAGATAGAAGATGCAGAGGGCCATAAACATTAATAATTCTAACATGTCCATGATATAGATGAGGAGAATGAGATGGAGGGAGGAGATCATACTTTGTGAATCCTACCTAAGTTTAGCCATCATATGTGACAATAGTGTCACAACAAGTGGGATTGAATGGAATGTGTGGCTAGTAAGAATTATTCATGAAAATAGTGCATATGAAAGGAGGAAACATAGATGTAGGTTCCTCGTGAGAAGATGAGGAAGGTAGTTTGATGTACAATGTATGGAAAAACCCGATAAAGTACCATAGCATTATTAGAAGGGGTTGTTTGAATTAATATTCACTAGGGCCAATAGAAATGAAAGTATCATTGAAGTATGACTCATCTATCTTGATAGGAGTAAAATTAATATTGTGTAATTTTTCATCAGTAAGATCAATGGTATCAACTGTGTCATCGAATCATCGTCTGCTGACATTTTCATGCTAGATAACAAGTATCAAGGATATTAGTAGGAAGTGAGCTTGATGCAGGAGTGAGAGGATTGTTAGCGAGTGGAGTAGAGGTGTTTATTGGAGTAGACACGGTGGGTGAAATGATATCAGTAGTATGAGTGGAAATGGATGGGATGTTGGTAGAGGTGGAAGAAGGCTATGAAGCACTAGACTAACCAATATCATATGTACTAATATTGTTGTATGGAATAGGTTGTGATGGAGGAATAGGTATAGAAGTGATGGGGTCTATGTGATAGAACTTGAATGGATAGGTTTCGCGAAAGAATGGTATGTGCATAATCATCATGTAATAATTTAATGCAGTGATGAATAGTATATGGTACATCATGCATTGCATGAATGTAGGGTCTACCCAACAAGAGATTAAACAAAAATTAGGCATCGATAATGAATAATACTATAGGAAATATCTTAGGCCTGACTTGTATAGGTAACGTAATAGTGCCTGGAAATCTTAGAGTAGTGGAGTCATAACCGCAACTGAGAGTGGAATTCTTAGAAATTAGATTATCGGTAATGTCTATTTTTCATAAAAGGGTTGAGCACATAGATTAATGGTGGATCCATTGTTAACGAGTACACATTTGATACAAATGGTGTTAATGGTAGTAGTGATAAGCAAAGGCGCACATAGATTATCAACAATAGATGATGTAGATACCTAAAATCTGCTTATGTGGTTTTATTGCTAGAAGTGCACTAATTACCCTCATTCTTACCATTTCCATTATAATTAGTGATTTTCCACTAATTAACTAACGTTTCCCTCTATTTTGGTTAATTAACAACACTTTGTTAATTAACTAGCCTTTATCACATTTCGGATGCCAATTAACGACACTTCATTAGTTATAATCCTCTTCCGAGCAAACAATTAGCTATTATTAGCTAATTAAGCCTATTTACCCTTGTATTTAATCAATAAACCCTCTTATTGGTTAAAACCCCTCTTCCAACCATTCAAAATCACCCCATTTCCCTCCAAATCATCTCTAAAGGCTTTAAAAGCTTATCCTAGCCTATTAATTAATCCCATTTGATTAATTAAAGCACCCCAACTCCCATGAGTTGTTAATTCCACTAATCAAGGTTAATAATTCTTAATCTACTTTATCCTTTATTCCACATGCACCAAGATGTAAGCTTCTCTAACAATAGAAAGCTATATAAAGGACCCTCATACATGTTCACACTTTACACCATACTTTGAATAGTATATCATATAAGACATGTGATTTAAGAGCCTTCTCCATTGATTTGGGATAGCGTAATCATCTCTTGCATCCATTTCTTCATGTTTGGTTAGTAAAGGAGGATCTAAACATGGCCTTGTAGCCATTTTAGAGAGATCCTTTCACCATATTGAAGTAGCAACATCTAATTTGATTGCTTGTGATCTTCATAGGTCCATTTTTAGTATGCAATCATACACTTAGTAGGAATGTTTGTAGTTAGATGATTGATTTCATGTTAATTTAATTTTAGAATTTTAATAAGTTATGATCATAATGGTTATGTGGTAGATTTTTATCTTAGATTTTGGACTACTAGGTTGTATCTATTTCAATTAGCTTTGCAAAATTTTATGTAGTTCACATTTGGCATGCCCGGTGGGACGGATCCTTAGTCCTTTTACTTTGATTTCAATATTTTTAGATTAGTTTCAAATTTTTGGTTTACTAACCCTCTTTTACATTTATAGATAAATATGAAGTTTATTAACTAGATTAGTTGAGGTTGCTTTGTTTTTATGCTCTTTGCAAGATCAAATGAGGTGAGGTGATGTCAAATTTGGACCAAATTGACAAAGTTTTGAGCTTTTGATAATTTTTTTATCAAAGATATCATGTTTTGATGATCTATAGGAATATTTTTCTATTGAGAGTCTACATTGTGCTACTTCTTTGAAGCTTGCGCTACCTCTTGAACCCTTGCGCTTGACCACTTGACTAACTTTGCTATTGCTTATTTTGTCTGTGTTGGTGAAAACTATGTTTTTTTTCGTGTGTGGCATGCACTACTACATTATTGGCTTGCACTACTGAGTATCTACATGCACTACTTGCTCTATTGTGTTACCATTTTTTGCTAGTGAGCTCCACTTTATGCTACCCCGAAAATCCTTGTGCTACTACTTCACAAGCACGCGATTCTTCATTACATAGTCTTGTGCTATTACACCGAGTTGAATTTTAAGCTCTATTTTTGAGGTTTTAGATTCATATTTTCTATGGTTTTACAAGTTTTCTTAACTATTTTCTATGGGTTTTAACATTTCTAATCACATTTCTAACATTTTTCTTAAGTTTTGATAAATGATTTTGTTTCCAGGCCTTTTATAAGTTAGGATAAAATTTTGTGTATGTTCTTCTCTTACACTATTGTGTGATCTTGAGAATCAAAAGTAGATTTAGACCTTATTTTTCTATCATTTAGAGTGAGTGAGAAATTTCACTATTAAGTTTTGTACTTAAGGGAATTAACTTTTCATAAGTCATTTGTGTGATCCTTTGATTTAAAAAAAAACATTGATAAAAATTCAGCTAAAGCTTGTGTATGCTCTTCTCTTGCACCATTGTGTGACCTTGAGAATCAAAAGCAACTTTAGTTTTCATTTTCTAAAGCACTTGGATTAATTGGGAATGAACTTTATACAAAGCATTATGGTAGTTCTTTGATTTACAAGTTTTTCATTATTATCTAGTTGGGTTGCTTGTTGTGTATGCTCTTCTCTTGCATCCTTGGACAATCTTGAGAACCAAAAACAACATTTAATCCTCTTTTCATAATATTATAGATCTTTAGATAACTACTAACTATTTGTGTGTATGACCTAATTCTCTTTTCAAAGACTTTGGATCTAAAAAAACTTTAACTACACGTGTGTTGTAGGTTGCCAATGGTGTTTTAAACATCATTAAGATCTAAAGATTAAAAAATACTCCACCTTTATTCAAAACACTGTATTTGTAGGTTTTAATTAAGGGCTATAGATTATCCTCTTTAAACTAGGGGAATTATCTTGGCATAAGCCATAAAACTCATTGTGAGGATTACCCCATGAACCCCAAAGTATTCCACACCTTAAGAGAAATGGTGGACAAAATGGGAAGTGCTCCGCTACCAAATTGACTAATGCCTTTATGGGATTAGCATCAAAATTATCTTCACGCAACCCCAGTGAAGCAAAATCGTAAGTTATTTCTCATTATATCAAAGGGGGTAAAGTAAATTTAGGATACTCCTTGAATATTCCTAACATGATTTCTTGGCAAACTGCACTCACAGAGATAATTTATGACACCTAGACAGTGAACTAATAGGAAGCTTTTGTCTTGGAGACAAATCGACTTTATCCATCATGTTCTAAAGAGCTCTAACAAAGTGAAAAAAAATTCAGAGTCAAAACCTTGATATTTGATCAAGGGGAGAGTCCATTAAAGTTGAAACCACGTGTTATTCATCACGAAACTTACAAAGTGTTACTTTTTCCTCATTTATCCTGAGACAAGGTGAAACTTTGTCGAAGATATGTTAAGTATTTTTCATCACCACTTGTTATACTCCTTTGTTTTATTGTTTCCATTTTTGGGACAAAAGAGAACATACATGCGTAGTGCTATCAAATATTGTGTCCACCAATTTTGCACCTACTTACATCCTTCCTTATTGTGACTGTGATAGTAAGTGTTGAAAGTGTGTTGATATGTCTTTGTATCTTGGTAGCCATCATCTTGATACCCATATCGAGCCTTCATTGTAGTTATCTTATCTCATCATTTACTTCCTTTGAGTTGTTCTGTTTCCCGTATTATAGTCATACAATTGGGATACTTACATCTTGTTTTCATTGTGAAACTTGATCTGAGTCTCTAAATTATATTGTTATGTTTCTCACATAAATATTAGCTTCTTGATATACTTAGACTTATTTTTGATCCAAACATTACCTTGATTTTTTGAAAGTTTTTTTGTTATGTTGCTCGCATTGTTTTTTATTAGATAGGGTAAAAACAGGGATCGGCTCCCAGAGGCCAGTACATGAAAGAATAAATCGTGAAAGCACCCAGAAAGAGACAAAAATAGGAACATGACCAAAAGGATTTAAATAGGATTAAATCCAAAGTAAAAAGGTCTAGAAACCCAACCAAAGAGAGAAATAGAAACTAAACAACTAAACCAAAAAATAGAGACAGTTCACCAAAAAACCTCTGAAATTTAAGGAACAACAACATTCATTTTTCTTTTGATTTTTGGAGGGTTTGGCCTTCATGGTCATAGTCTCCTTGTTGTGTTTGAGATGCATCTTCTTCTGGAGTGGCTCCTCCTCTTCCTCACCTGCATCTTCCTCTATATTTTCCTCATCCTCTTCTTCTTATTCAGAGCTGGTGACACTTGAAAATTTTCTTTTCCTCTACTCCTCTTCAACCGCTTCTAGATAAACCCCCATATCATGAACAAGATTATCCAGGTTGTTGATTCCCCCTTGATGTTGTTCTGGGCTATGCAAAACAAATTGGTGGTTTCAATGTTGTCAAGCATGTTGTTCCTGACCATCAAATTTTCCTCCTCCCTAACCTGTAACACAGTCTCCATGTACTACACTTTTTTCTTCAAGTCCTCGTGGCTTAGCTCTGCTTCCAAGACCATTTTACCTTTTCCTTTTGAATACCTATCCTCCTGACTCACTAAACCATCCACATTCTTCCCCTCCTTAACTCTGTTATGGCCAATTTTCCCTCTCGCATCTTTTTTTTTGAGACATTCCACCAAAGTAATGTCCTCCTCCTCCTTAATTTGGGGTGTGGGTTTAGCTAGCATGGGTTTACCTTTTTGAAACAAAAGGAGGATGATCCCCTCATTGATAGGGGTATCCACCTTACCCCTTTGATACATCATTTTGTTTCTCGCATTGTGGTAACATCATTTTGATACTAAAATCTTGTCTTTTCTACAAATCTTAATTAATGTTTCCAAATAGTGTTGTTGCATTGCTCATGTTTGTAACTTCTATTTTCAAAGACTTAGACTTTGTTTGCATTAAAACTAGCTTTATTATACCTTGTTTGGATTTCACGTCAACACCTTTTTTAGTACTTAGGTCTTGTTTGTTCTAAACTTGACCTAAGTGTTTATATTGTGTTGTCATTATTGGCACCAAACCTATCTTGGAAAACGTAGAGAGGAAACTATTCTTGTGATTGGATCATAGTCTTGTACTTGATTATTATTTTTAGATACTTCTTGTTATACAATACCTTGGTTAGTGTGTCATTCATTATTCTTTGGTGTCCTTTGTTCATATTGATCCTTTGGATTCATTACCATTTATTATTTGAAATTCTTTGTGATGATTTGACATCATTACGTTGTGTGGTTTTGCCTAGGGTCCATTTTAATCCACCTTAGTGAACTCTTTCACATTATGCCTCCTATCACAAGGATGGGGCATCAAAAATTAGGATCAAGTCCCTTTTTAAATGAAAATTTAAACCCAATTTTTAAATACAACACCATGGTTGCTCATAATGGTGGTGAGGATAATTCTCCTCGAGCGGAATTTGAATTTAACCCCACCCAAATCAAAAATTTATTATTTCAAAATAGACATGAGGTTCTTATGTGTTTCATAGAGTTAGGAGACAAGTTGCCATCTACATTTGATCCCTCTCTTATTTCTAGTATGGTTCACGAGAGAATAAGAAGGAGAGAGTCCTCGTAACATTAATGACATCTTAAACTCAGGTCATGCTTCTACTTCTTGGAAAAAGAATGATGAAGAGGTATCTTTCTAAAATAATGCAGGATATCACATCCCCATTGTCAAAATTCATTGTGAGGATCATGAAGAGCATGTTAATCATTAATAACCTCCTCATGAGAATCGTAAAGAGATGCCCACTCAAGAGGTAACCTTAGAACAACAAGTATAAGCTCTTACTCTCCAATTGGAAAGCTTAGCTTCACATGTTAATAAGGAACAAACGTAGACTCCTAAACAAGATAAGACTAAAGCTTCATATCAAGATTTATATACCAATACTCCCCATCAGGAAACACGTAAAGAGCCATATGAGGAGTTTTACATAGACAATAAAGGTAGTGACATAGCTAGACTTAACCACTTATATAGGCCAATGCACCTACACAGACCAACTCTTCAAACAAGAGTGGTTATCCATGAAGAGCTCCCTTACTGATTTACAAGAAGGAAATGTATAAAATAGTAAAAATTATGAGTTTGAGGAGTTATGGCCATATCCCTTTGATACGGATATGTTACAGGTACCTTTCCCTTGTCACTTTGATTGTCCCAAGTTTGAAAAATACAAGGGAAAAGGTGATCCAAGACACCACATTAAAGAATTTTACATGGCATGTTAACATGTCACATTTAGTGATAATTATCTCATTTTCCTTTTCCCATAAATTTTAGGGGGTCAAGTACTCAAATGGTTTTTACATACACCTAAAGGATCCATCTCTACATGGCCAGAATTAGCAAAACACTTTGTGCATCACTTCTCATTTAATATAGAAAATGATGTTACCATTTAGATTTGTGTAATGTGAAACAACGGAATAATGAAAACTTCTCTAGTTTCTTACAGCGATGGTGAGGGTTACCTATTCACTTCTCTTGCTCCATACCATAGAAATAGTTAGTCAAGATATTTTTAACTAACTTACACCCTAAATTACATTCCACTTACAGATGCATTGTGGAAACACATTTGAAGAGGCTATAGAATAAGATATTCAAATTGAAAAAACATTATTAGCAAAAGGGACTTTAAATCCCTTCTCACGCAGTCATCACGATTCAAAACCTTATGAAAAATCAAATTTTGTTCCAAACAAGAATAAAAACATCATAGGTAATGGAATGACGGACTCTAAACGAGTACAGGTTGTTCAAAACCATGTTGTTTTAAAACTTGCTAAGGGATCTCCAGCCCTTGAGTATAAACGTCACACTTTCACCCCTTTATCTGACTATATGTCATCGATATTGAAACAATTAGAAATGGTTAACATGGCTAAGCACCCAGAAATTATACCCTATGGACATGACACACCTAAGCCATCATGATTTAGAGAAAATGAATATTGTTGGTTTCATCTTGTCAAGGGTCATAAAACGATAAGTTTTTTAAGTTGAAACACTTTATCCGGGACTTAATTAATAGTGGTGATTTGCAAATGGATTCCTCTTCCCCTAGTAAATCTACCAATGTAATTTTAGGAATTTACAAATAACCTTTCCCTAAACATAATAGAGGAAAGGAAAATTTGGATCAAGGACAGTCATCCTAAACCAAAAATGCTAACTATGTTGCAAAAATGGATAGTCATTTTGATGCCCTAATTGGTTGTGTTAATCCACCTTTTGAGCATATCAACACCATTAATATTAAAACAAAGGAGCATACCATGGAAACGTGACATGCTTGTCTTGTTATCTCATAACCTCATGCATCTACGCCTCAGGATAGTCATTATGATGTTTTAGAGAAACTAGAGAAAACTACTATTAAGATTTCAATCTTAGATCTTCTCAAAATATCTAATGTTCACAAGGACATCCTTTGTAAAACATTACAGGGGTCAGGAGTGTCAGTTGATATTGACCCTACATGCTTCCAAGAAATGGTAGCACAGATTTCTCCAACATAGCACATAACCTTTAGTCTAGAAGAGATTCCTGAAGAAAATCCTTCCCATAACTTTCCCTTACACATTGAGGTCATTATCAAATGTAAGAAGGTAAACTAGGGTGCTTACAAATAGTGGATCGGGTTTGAACAATTTATACTTTGAAGATGGTTCAGTAATTAGGTTACACTGAGGTTGATTTAGAAACTAAGGTCATTACCATCAAGGCATATGATAATGAAGAATGATAGTCAGCCATCATGATCACCTTCTCACTAGAAGTAGGTCCTACTACTCATTATACTAAGTTCCATGTTTTATACTTGGAGCTTCCTTACAACATACTTCTCGGTCTCCTATGGATTCATGCCATGTAGGTCATGCCTTCTATGTATCATCAGTATGTTAAGTTACATCATGAAGGGAAAACCCTTACTATTTGGGAGATCCCCAACCTTTTTCTCATTGCACAACATTATCGGGTTATTTTCCCACCACTTATGAGTGTCCTTCTACAGAGATGGTTATTCCAATTCAATCAAAGGCACTCACCTCACGATTTGATTTAGATACCTTGTCTCCTAATGATAATGGTACTTCTACATCAAACTCTCCCTTTATTACATGGGAGATGAAGGTTATTGCAAATGGCTCTAGAGAATATGATCTTCATAGTTTCTAAGCTCCCCCTATTAGAAAAGACATGGGGTAGGCCTAACCATAATCATCAAAGGTCCAGAGAAAATTGCAGTATCGACACTTTCACTCCTGTTGGTCTATTAGTAGATGATAAGTTACTTAACAATATTGTATCCTGTCATTTAGATGATGAAATGGATCCACATTATCAATCACCCTAGGTTTTAATCTCCAATAAAATGATGTATGCTATAGGATACAAAGGACATGGTTGTGACATCATTGAACAAGTTATGAGGGAAGTTCTCCTGGTACCCTATCATAAGGTATGTAAGTATGGTGTTGGCATTCAACTGTATGGGTCTCATCCCCTAGAGTTCTAGGCTACCGCTTTTGAGTGTGAAGATAGTTCGTCAGAATATGAAAGTGAAACAAATTCTTGGTATAGTCTTTATGAAGACCTTGATTCCATGAACCTATTTTCTAAAATGGCTATCTTGGCTATAACCCCTTGTCATATCCCCTACCATTCCAACATTAGACCTTGTTTACCTGTCACTTGTTAACTGGGACCAACAAAAACATGTACCAATCAACATTTTTTAAAATGACGAAGCTATTGGTGATTTTATGGGTCTTTGTGATAGCATTCTAGTTGGTGATCATAAGAAGGGTTTCTCCATCAATATTAACGCATGGCTATATTTCAAGGAGGAGGTTGAGTTATGAGGTCATCTAGTAAAAAAATAAGAAAGGGAAAAATTTCCATAGAGAAGCCTTGTAAAAATAATAATTCCAAGTCTTATAGTGAAAACCTCTTTAATTAACTTACGAGACAAACAAAAGAAAAATCAACTGAAAAGAAGTTGACTAGCCTAAAGGTGAAAATATCATTGAGACACCTTTAGAATAAGAATATCTCAATCTCCTCCCTGATCCTACGTGCATGGAGGAAGAATCCAAGTTGCTTGTGGAGGATACCATAGATGTCAATATTGGTACAAAGGAATTTCCTAGAATGGTCAAGTTGGGAGCTTCGCTCTTGGCCCAAGAATAGAAAACCTTTGTGTTGTTTTTACGTGAATTTGCAGATATATTTTATTGTTCCTAGATGGACATGTTGAGGCTAGATTTGGCATTATCATTTCATAACCTCATTGTGCACACAGAGGAAAAATCTATAAAATAAAAGCTTAGAAACATGCATCCTCACATCGCCTTATTGGTAAAAGTAGAGTTGGAGAAATTATTGGCGGTAGGATTCATCATGCCTATTAATTATTCATACTAGATTTTAAATGTAGTCCATATACATAAGAAGCCTATCAGTATTAGAATTTGTACTTATTTCAAAGAAATAAATAAAGCTTTTCCTAATGACGACTTCCCTCTTCCTAAAATCGACATGATTATCAACTCAATAGCTAGTTATGAAATTATATCACTCATGGATGGATTTTTAGGATATAATCAAATTAAAATTTCTAAGGAATATCAACATAAGACAAATTTTACAACCCCATGGGGACATTCTATTATCAAGCCATGCCCTTCGGCCTCAAGAATGTAAACACAACATATCAATAGGTTATGACTGTAATCTTTCATGACATGATCAATGATATAATGGAAGATTATGTGGATGACATCTTGTCTAAATCCAAGACTCAAGAAGATCACCCAAAGATCTTATAACACATATTTTAGTGTCTTAGGGATTAGAAGGTCTAACTTAACCCGAAGAAATGTGTCTTCGGCATACTATCAGGAAAACTGTTAGGGTTTATTGATTCACAGAGAGGAATTGAAGTAGATAGTACAAAGGTTACTACCATAACAGAAATGCCTCCTTTGAAGAATATAATACAATTGTGTATCTTGCAAGGAAAGATTCAAGTAATCAGAAGATTCATCTCCCATCTTGTAGACAAGTGTCACTCATTTACACATCTTCTAAAGAAAGATGTCAACTTTCATTGGGTTCCAGAATAATAACAAGCATTTTCTTTTCTTAAGGAATATCTATCTAAACCCCTTGTTCTAATTCCACCCATGGAAGGTGAACCACTACTACTATACATTTATGATGCTCACTTTGCAATTGGGGCATTGTTGGCCCAATATGATAAAGAGCAAAAAAAAAATTGTTTATTACCTAAATCATACGTTGATTGTTTACAAGCTCAACTACCTCCAGATAGAGAAGGCTTGCTTGGCCGTCATTTTTATTTTCATAAATTTCATCATTATTTACTAAATAATAAGACAAAGCTCATATCAAAAGTTTATCCATTAAAATACTTTTTATCAAATCCCACACTTATAGGAAAGATGGCCAATTGGATCATCTTACTTAGTGAATTTGATATCAAGTATGTTCATCAAAAATTAGTTAAAGGGTAGGTTTTGGTGGATCAACTAGTTGAAGCCCCTTTTCCAAGTATTGAACCATTGATTTTGGAACTTACAAATGCTTCTAAATGTATCTTGAAGATTCTATTATATGGCAGATATAGTTTGATGCCTCTTTTACATTTCATGGTTTAGGTGCAAGAGTTGTGTTGATCACCCCTTCAGAGAATTGATCCCTCAAGCATTCTCGACTCGGGTTCCCATGTACAAACAATATAATAGAATATGAATCCCTTATTGTAGGGATGAAACTGGATATCAAGTGGGACATTAGACAAGTGAATGTAATAGGTGATTCTATGTTTATCATCAAACAAGTAACTAATGAGTATAAAGTTAAGGATGAAAAACTTCTTCCTTACAAAAAAATGGTTGACACTTTGAAGGAGTTATTTGAGAAAATTACATTTGAATAGATCCCAAGAGGACAAAATTGAGTAGCGGATGTTATGGCTGTAATAGGGTCTATGTTACGCATCCCACCTAGAAAAATGATATGCCATTATTTATTGAGCATCTAAAAATACCAGCATATGACATGTCGGAGTCATGTTTGGTATATGAAAATGTTGGTCCCTTTTCCCCTTGGTATAGTGACATTTTTACTACCTTCATGATGAAACCTTCCCTCCAAATATTTCTTGTTCTAACAAAAAAAACCTTATCCAGTGTATAGGCCGCTACACCTTACTTGGGGAACTCTCTACCATAGAGGCTATGACGGGAATCTGTTGTGTTGTCTCATTTTAGATGAATCCATCTTAGCGGTTAAAGAGGTGCATGAAGGCATCTATGGGGCCCATACAAATGGGATAGTACTGGCTAAAAATATACTAAGATAAGGTTAATTTTTTCCTAACATGGAGAATGATTATTGCAAATACGTAAATAAAAGTTTGCAATGTCATAAATATGGCAACTTGATACATGCATCCATGCAAAATCATTATAGCCTATTACGACACCATGGCATTTTTCAAAGTGGGGACTCGATATCAACGGTAAAATTTCCCCTACATCCTCTAATGTCCATATGTTCATTATTACTACCACTAAATATTTCATGAAGTGGGTAGAGGTTGTTCCTCTCACCTATGTCAAGGGTTCGCAGATTTCCAAATTTATAATGAACCATATTATTTAATAATATAGCATCCCCTCTGCCATTGTAGCTGATAATGGTAAGTCATTCAAAAATAAAAATATGAAGGCATTATGTCAATGATTTCAAATCCAACTCAAGTATTCAACCCGCTATTACCCTCAAGGTAATGGGTAGGCTAAAGCCTCAAATAAAACACTTGTCCGTATTGTGGAAAGATGGTGAATACAAGGGGTCATAATTGGAATTTGCATAATCATCCCATCCTCTGGGCTTACAAAATGTCCATCCGTACTCCTACAGATACTACTCCATATTCCCTAGTATTTAGAATAGAATTTGTATTACCCCTTTAGATCAAGCTCCCTCTCTGCTGCGCATAGAGCTAAGAGATTACTTTAATAAAGTGGAGTAAAATTAGCTCGGATAGCGAACTAGAGCTATTGGATGAGAAGCGCCTTCACACCCTTGATCACCTCAAATTGTATCAAAATCGAGTGCATCGAAGTTACAAAAAAATATTTATACCTCACAAATTTGAAGTAGGAGACCTTTTTCTAAAAGAGAATCAGTTCAATACCACTAAGGATGGTGAAAAGAAAGGTAAGTTTGAGCCTAACTGGTTAGGGCAATATGTTGCGGTTGCTAAATTTGGTTCGGATGCCTACAAGCTTACTTATTCTGATGTTAAATAACTTCAGGAACCCATGAATGTCATGCATCTTAAGCATTTATATGTTGAAGTGTGGGGTCCCTCAAATATAAGAAAATCAACAAGAAATATATAAAATCAGAAAAAGTAAAGAGAAATCAAATACGTCCAAATATGAAAACAATGCAATTGTGTCACTTTGGAAAATTCCTTTGGTGAAAAAAATTTCGTGCCATTGGGTGTACGTTGTTCACAAGCATCTCATATCTAGGATTATGATGGATTTTTCTTAAGTTAGTCTTTTCCTGTGTCTAAGATACTTTTTATCAAGTCCCTCTTGGCCTTGATCCGGTTGATCCTACTTCTGTATGTGAATATTTTTCCTTTGTATATTCCCATCTAACACTGGGGGAAACTTTTCATCATCACTTCTTGTACATATCTCCAAGCATTCTTCCCTTGTACATCCCATCTATCACTGGGGGCATCCACGTTTCTTTGTTTTCTTGTACATAGCTTTGGAAAAATTCTAGAAAATCACAAAAGACATTCTTATAACTTTTGAAAATCCCAAAAATTCAAATACATCTCATATAAAACTCCAAAACAATATAACATTGTCTCGAGATAATACCAAAAATAGTGCAAAACGTTTCAAAATTGTCCCACAAAAACAAAGTAGTAGTTTGCTTACTTTATTTTTTTATTTGTACATAGTTTTGGTGGTTTTATTTTTCTTCTTGTGTGCTTTAAATTGGATTCATTTTCTTACTTAGATTAATTATTACTTTAGTCTATTGTTAAGGTTCATTGGGTTAATTTTTATCTTGCATACTTGTATATAGTTGTGTTGTTTTGATTAGATTTGATTAATTTTGTGCTTGTCTTGTTTGCTTGTATAGTTTGTTATCATCTCATCATCCATATCATCTATCATCACATCTATACATCATCACATATCAATAAATGTTAAGCTACATCATTATACAAATGAAAATTAAACATGTATGCTAAGATAACATCTTCTGATATCATCAAAGAGGGGAAGGAGGGATCACCTTCTATCCCCCCTCATCATAGACCATAATAAAAACATGGGCTAAAAATCTTATCACATAACAAAAGGTGTGATAAATAAATAGTCCATCATCATCATATATCCATATAAATACAAATGTCCATGTACAAAACAATTTGTCTCGATATGCATCAGATACAATAAGCCATCATGGGCATGGATCAAAAATGTGTCTTCATCACGAGGCATAATAAAAAACAATACATATACATCCATACAAAAATGTTCCTTCATCACGAGGCATACATCAAAAATAGTACATCAATAAAGAGTCATGGATGACTCTTGCCAACACTTGGACTTCCTTTCCGGAACCAAGTGGGGAAATTTGTTGTGTAGACACTCGTGATGTGGTGATGGTCGTTGCATTGATCTCACTTTGAATGATATGACATGTGTGATCTTGATCTAGATCTGTTGCATGTAAGTTGACCAAAGGGATTGCTCTATGACCCTTTGGGGGACTGCGGCATGATATAGCACTCTGTAGTGAACTATCTCCGCATATGTTGATGCAAAATCGTAAACCACGTCTAGAGACCCTATGGCTAATGTTGCATGATGTAGACCATCATGCTCCATTGTGAGTCTAGCCAAGTCTACCAGGAGCTTTTTCCTCTAAGTGACTAACTACTCCCTCTCTACGGTGACCTGTTGTAACTATTTCCTCAAGGCAGCTAGATCCCCTATCCCCTAATCAATCTATCTCGGGGTGATCGTTGTGGTGATCTTTATACTTCTCTCCATCCCCCACCCACTATACTGTGTGGTGGAGAACCCCATCCATCCTAACCATCTCTAACATCCCATCTATCCCTTGGAGGACTATATGGTGGACTCAATATATGTAGAGGTGATAATGGTACTTACACTAGAACCTGTTGTATTGGCACATGAACATGTGGTTGTGTTGGAATTGTTATCCAAAATTCACCCCTCAAGGTAATTTTGATAACATGCATCATATTATTCAATCCCGAGAAAGTGTATTGATTTAAGGTAAAAAATCATGTTTCTGGGGTCCCCTCGGCTTCTTTCTAACTCTCCTGTCCAAGAAGAAAACCCAGAAAGTTTTAAAAATGTGAAAAAATTACAAAAGCCAAGCTTGGTGCCGGAAAAATGAAGAAAATCGGCTAAGTCCTAGTCGGCGCAGAAGTTAGGGCAATTGGGACGTCGGGGTGCAAACCGGCCGAAAAGCCATCAGCGATCCAGCGCATGCTGATTAGAGCAACTAGGACAAAAGGACATGAGGAACGCGAAAGGCCGAACTGGTGGAAAGTGGAAAAAATCACCAAGTTTTGTTATCGCGCGGTTTGGGACATCTGGGCCGTAGGTACACGAGGGACGCGAATCGGCCGAAAAGCCGAAAAAGAGTCCATTTTGGGTAGTTCGGAGATATTTGTCCTAGGCAGCCCAGGACAATTGGGACAAAAGTACGCGGAGGACGCGAACCGGCCGATTCGGCCGAAACAGGGGACTTTCATCTGGGACAGTTGGGCCAAAAGTACGCGTGGGATGCGGAAAGCCGAAAGAGCCACCAATGAATGGAATCTTGCCACGTGTCTTCACCTCAAACAGGAACAAGGAAGCCCGAATCGGCCGAAGCAGAAGATTTTTTTGGGACATCCGGACAAAGGTACGCGGGACGTGAGGGACGTGAAAATCTGAAACGGCCGACAGGAAAAGAAGAAAAGTCAACATTTGACCCGTGTACCTAGATGATGTCACTATCTTCTCAAAGAATGCGTGCAACCATCTCTTTCACCTCAAACAAGTGTTTCGAGAGGTGTAGAAGGTTTGGAGTGTCGTTAAATCCAAAAAGTGTATATTCTTGGCACACGAGGGAAAATTGTTGGGTCACATTGTCTCTAGGGAAGGGCTAACAATTGATCCTGAAAGGGTTGAAGCCATCCAAACACTTCCATTGCCACACCACAAGAAATCTCTTCAAAGCTTCTTATGAAGGATAAAATTTGTCTGCAGATTTGTGCCTAATTTTTCCACTCTTGTGAAGCCTTTAACAATGATTTTGAAGAAGAGTCTGCATTCAAATGGACAGCAGAAGGCAAAGAGAGTTTTGAAAACATCAAGCATGTAATATCACAAGCTCCAACTCTTATCAACCCAGACTATTCAAAAGACTTCATGTTGTATGCTTTTGGAGGATCAGATACAATCTCAACTATCTTGACACAACTGAATAGAGAAGGTTCAGAACAGCCCATAGCATTCTTCAGTCAAATCTTGGAAGATTACGAAATAAAGTATTCTTTCATCGAAAAGCATGTCCTTGCCGTCATCAGGTGTTCTATTAAGATGCATTGGAATAGGTCAAGTTGAGAAGATCTTACACGAGTTCCATGACGGGAAGCAGGAGGCCACTTTGCCCCATGAGTAACACTCTCAAAATCATGAAAGCTGGTTACTATTGGCCTACTATGTTCAATGATTGCTACTCATGGGTCAAAAAATGCAAAAAATGTGCATTCTTCATAGGGAAAGAAAGGTTAGCAGTGTTGCCCCTTCATCCAATTTCAGTAGATCAGCCATTCATACAATGGGGATTGGACTTCATCGGGGTTATCAATCCCAATTGAGTCAAGGTCACAAGTGGATTTTAACAGACAGCAGACTATTTCATACCAAGTGGATCGAGGCGGTGGCACTCAAAGAGGCAAATGAATCCAATATCTTATATTTCTATGAAGGGATAGTCACGAGGTTTGGTGCCCTTGCCACTATCATATCAGACAATGCATTGGCATTCCTTGGCACAAAAATCACTGAATGGGCTGTCAAGAATTGTGTGTATCTCAGCACTTCATCAAACTATTACCCTCAAGGTAATGGTCAAGCCAAGTCTACGAACAAGAATCTACTAAGAATCATCAGAAGGACTCTTGATGAGAATCAAAGGACTTGGCACGCAAAGCTCAAATCAGCCCTATGGGCTGATAGGATCACACCCAAGAGGTCTACAGGAAGCTCTCCATACAAGCTTGTGTATGGGAAAGAAGCAGTTCTACCCATATCACTCGAGTTTCCAGCATTGGAACTCATGAAACAGTTGGAACTAGCTGAGTTTGAACCTATGGAAATCAGGTATGCAAAGCTGATGGAATTAGAAGAGACAAGAGAGCACGCAATGTAGACCATAGAAAAGGATAAAGCATTGGTCAAAAAGAGTTTTGATAAGAAAGCTAAGGCTAGGATATTACAAACTGGAGATTTGGTACTGAAGTGGGATGTTGATCGTGCAAAATCGGGAAAGCATTCCAAGTTTGATGCCATTTGGAGTGGCCCATACATGATCATTGAATGCAAAGGTAGCAATGCTTTCCAACTGGCTAAGTTGGATGGTGAAGAATTACAGATTCCGGTCAATGTGATCTATCTCAAACGTTGCTACTAGAAAGAAAGCTTCTCACCCTTGTAAATATTAATTTAGAATTTCCATTCCTCTAAGTGCTTATGCACATTGTATTGCTTTATTAGAGTAGTTTTTATTTCCCTAAGTGCTTGTGCACATGTCCTATTGCTTCTAGTATGTGCATGTTTGCAGTTCATCAAGCCTTCGGAAAAGAATTTGCAGCCACGAGAGAACCAACTCAACAAATGTTTCAATAGCTCAAGGATACAAGTTTTCAAATTTCAGATCAGCTGAGAGATTATCAAACAGACTCCATGCCCAATGGATTGCTATAAGCAGCTGGTCGTTCTTCATCTGGCAGGTAGATAACCCCATTGAGTCACCAAATTGTTATCCAAAATTCACCCCTCAAGGTAATTTTGATAACATGCATCAAATTATTCAATCCCGAGAAAGTATATTGATCAAGGCAAAAATCATGTTTCGGGGTCCCTCGACTTCTTTCTAACTCTCCTGTCCAAGAAGAAAACCCAGCAAGTTTCAAAATGTGAAAAAAAAGTAAAAGCCAAGCTTGGTGCTGGAAAAATGAAGAAAATCGGCTAAGTCCTAATGTCGATGCAAAGATTAAGAAGGGCATTGGGACGTCGGGCGCAAACCGGCCAAAAAGCCGCGAGAAGTCTGCGTAGCGATTTGAGTAGCCGGGACAAAAGGACATGAGGGATGCGAAAGGCCGAACCAGCTGAAAGTGGAAAAAATCACCAAGTTTTGTTATGGCGTGGTTTGGGACATCTGGGCCGTAGGTACGCGAGAGACGCGAACCGGCCGAAAAGCTGAAAAAGAGTCCATTTCGGGTGGTTCGGAGATATTTGTCCCAGGAAGCCTAGGACAGTTAAGACAAAAGTATGTGGAGGATGTGAACCGGCCGATTCGGCCAAAACAGGGACTTTAAATGCAGGACAGGTTGGGCCAAAAGTACGCGTGGGACGTGGAAAGCCGAAAGAGCCACCAACGAATGGAATCTCGCCACGTGTCTTCACCTCAAACAGGAACAAGGAAGCCCAAATCGGCCGAAGCAGAAGATTTTCATTTGGGACATCTAGGAAAAGGTACGTACGAGACGCAAGGGATGCAAAAATCCAAAATGGCCAACGAGGCAAAGAAGAAAAGTCAACATTTGACCCGTGAAACTTCAAACGGCCATAACTTTTGACTCCGAGCTCCAATTTTCATAAAATTGGACTTTCTGGAACAAGCACGATGTCCTCTACACCACAAAATCTGGATTTCTTATTTTTAATGAGGTTAGGTATATTTAATTAAGAGAAACATATTCGGCTCCAGTCAGTTAATGCTCATTCCCGTCAAATGACAGAAAACACCTCCCAGGCCCAAAATAGCTGCCCACACTCAGAAGGCCATAACTTTTGCATTTCATAACAAAATCACACAAAATTTGTACCATTGGAATTGTGGCTCCGAGCCCAATGCACAAAAATCAAGAAATTATAGATTTGATGAGAAATTGGTTGAGATTTTTTAGAAAACGTGGTTGGGTTCATAACAGTGTTTCATTTGGTGGTTAGGAGTGCAATTAAAAGGCATGGTCATCATTCTTTCTCTCTTTGCAGCACATGGGACAGATGGGGAGCCTTTTGCAAGTAATATATAATCATTTTACTCCATTTAATGCCTCTTATAGGTGGTTGAAGGATAGATTTCAGGATTTCTATTTTCCCTTCTCTTTCCCTTCTCATTTTTCTATAAATTGGAGTGTTGGGCTCATTGTAAAGGAGAGAGTTTTCAGATAGCAAAGCTCTGTCAAAATTTCTTTGTGAAGCCAATGTGCTATAGGCCCTTGTAGTGGACTCCTTGCATGGTGATCCAGGCCCTTATCTTGTAATAGATTGAACTGTGCATATCATGAAGCAATAAAATATCAGTTTGTGGATGTATCTTCCCCTGCTGTGTTTTCTTGCATTCTTCTTGCCCCTTTAATCTTTCTACAAGAATATTGTGTCTATTATTATGTTCTTGTAGGGATCCATTATCATTGTGTATGCTTGGAATATCATTGTGAATGCATTTTGTTAGATTATGGAGAACTATCATCACCTCTTCTAGTGTGCACTTTGCTTTTGTATTTCACGCATTTGGAGACTACTCTCACACCCTCCTTTTCGGTGTATATCTTTGCTTTAGTGTAGGCTTTAATTTTATGCATTCTCTCTTCTGGTCCCTTGGAAATTTAGATTAGAATAGTTAGTTTCCCCTACATTAGAGTAGATTGTGGCAGGTAGTTTAGGAGCAAGAACCAGCTTTCTCTGGAGGTCTATCTCAAGTAGCAAGTCCCACAACTTGGAGATAGTACCCATGTTATCTAATCACACCATGAGTTCAAGTATATGCACTTGTATAAACACATGGGTGCTGTGATTCGGTGATAACAGGAACTTGTACCTATAGACCTTGTCCCTATAGTACATCATCACCTCCTTCTATCCTAATCTTGACCTATCTCTAAGATCCTATCCTTATAAGCCTGCGTTGTGGAAATTATACCTACCTCTATAATAGCCTAAGGGATCGTAAGGCACTATGTAAGGACTATGGTGTAGCATGCCCTATAACCTATTGTGGTCTCTGGGTCTACTATCATGGGTTGTAGAATGGTATAACTAAAACTATCAAGTGCTTGTCGTAGGCCAATCCTTGGTCCCATATCATAAGTCTCATGCATACCACATCTCGTCACTCGGGATGCCCTGAATGTGGACAAGTTGTTGTTGAACCCGGTCTACAGGGTACCACTCTTTGATGTATCACCTACTCCCAATAATAAAGTGGTCAATCTCGGTAGTACCAATCTCTATACCATCATTTGGCCACTAATATAACCTGTAGCACCGTCATGTAATCATCCATAGTTGTAGATCATCAAAAACACACCTATAGTAGAGGTTGTCTCCCATGTTTGAGTAAAAATCCTCTCCCATTGACTCCTATACTTAGTAGGAGGGCTCGTTTGGATCCCTATCACGGTGTACTCCATGTGGGAAACCTATCACAATATGGTCCCATGCCCATATCTGCAGAAGTGTGCCTGATCGAGGTTCTTCTAACATCGGTATGCTATCAAGTGTAGATTCTAATATAAATCGACCAATATACATTGGTCCTAATAGATAATCTCATCGTCCATCAATCTGTGTACTAATTTGGTCAACCCAACGGGGAAATGAGTGTCGGTCTTGTCGGGAGTAATATTTTGCTAGACAAGAGCCATCAAATACACATGTATACGGGAAAATTGTCAATCATCAAAAAGTGTATAGATTTCTATTGTCATACCCTCTCATTATATATCTCGACGTAAGAACATATCCCAAAGATAGGCTTGAATCCATACATGGTCACCATCATAATATATATATATATACCTCGAATCGGTACTCAGAGGATCCACCAAACATCCTCTAGAGCCATGGTCATCTCACCAGTAGGTAGTTTGAAGCATTGGCTCTCAATGCATCAACTCTCTATTAAGGCCTACTAAAGTAGTCAACAATGTGTGATCTAGTCTACTGTGGCATCTACGATGCATAACTAAGGATTGTAGCCTCCAAAATGGAACTCATCCCTTGCTTTATTCCTATCATGTAAAGGTCTGCTCAAAATCTCTGAGTTGCCTATGTTGCTCATGTAAATAGGGATGGAAGCCTGAAATTTATATTAATCAGAATCAACCAATTTACATTAGCAGGACTGCAATACTTATAGGTATTATACAGTCATGTGCAAAAAAAAGAATAGGTTACACAGGTACAACCAGAATTACAACAACTTCCATAAAACATCAGGAAGCACACAAAAATACAACCAACAAATTATATTGTTAAAACAATATAACAACATCCGTGAAAGAAAAATATGGTTTAAAAACCATATAACAATACACAACAAAAATATGGTTTATATTATAACCATTATTATTTAATTAATAAAATTAATTAAATAATTATACTATGCATAATTAACCTAACATTCCCCCCCTTAATTGTGCATTGTCTGAAGAGATGAGGAGAGGAACTCTCTGAACAACTCGAACTTGTCACGTGCAAGTGACTTTGTGAAAATATCTACTTGTTGTTCAGTAGTTGGACAAAATTGAAGCTAGATGTTGTGCTTCAACACATGTTCATGTATGAAATGAACTTTTACCTCAATGTTCTTTGTTCTCTCATGAAAAATTGGATTGCGAGCAAGTTTTAGAACACCTTCATTATCAACATACATGGTGGTTGGTTTGTCCTATGGTATTCCAAGTCCTTCTAGTATGCGACGTAGCCAAATCACTTCACAGACAGCTTCTCCTACAAAACGATACTCAGCTTCTGTGGAAGAGTGAGAAATGAAGTGTTGTTTCTTACTTCCCCATGATATTGGTCCAGATCCCATAAAGAATACAAATCCAGTGGATTTTCTATCATCAATGTTACTTGTATGATCTAAATTCAAATATCTAGTCAAGAAGAAGTTGTCATTCTTCTTGTATTCTAGACCAAGATCCACTAATCCTTTAAGATATCTCAAAATACGCCTTGCTACTTTCCAATGACAAACTTTGGGTTCCTACATTAACTTGGATAGATAGCTCACTGCAAAGCTGATATCTGGTCTAGTGTAGGTTAGGTAAATGAGACTCCTAATCAGCTACCGATAGAGAGTGGCACTTACCTCAGGAGATTGATCTGAATGAGATAACTGTAATTTGTTCTCCATGGGTGTAGCAATTGGTGTGTAATCCATCATCCTAAACTTCTCAAGCATTGTCTTGGTATATTTCATCTGAGATACAAAAATGTGATTCTCTTTCTGCCATACTTCCAATCCAAGACAATAATGCATCAACCTCGAGATCATTCATGTCAAACGATCGATTAAGATCTTTCTTCGTTGCATCGATCATCCTCACTAAACTACCAATGATGACTAGATCATCGACATAAACAACAACAATCATCATATCCCCCTTTCTTTTTGAGGTAGAGATTAGGATCCTATGGATTTCTAACAAATCCATGTTGTACGAGATGCTCATCAATCTTGATGTACCATGCCTAGGGTGCCTGTTTTAGGCCATACAGATATTTCCTGAGTCTGCATACCTTTTCTTCTTGACTAGGTACTACATATCCCTCAGGTTGAGTCATGTAGACTTCTTCTTGTAAATATCCGTTTAGGAAGGCACTTTTTACGTCCATTTGGTGGACTTTCCATCCAAACTGAGCAACTAGAGAAAAATCATCCTGATTGTTTTGATCTTAGTTGTGGGAGCAAATGTCTCCTCATAGTCAATGCCTTCTTTTTATGCATACCCCTTTGCTACAAGTCTTGATTTATACTTGTCCTTGTCCCATCTACTTTGTACTTTGTTTTAAATATCCACCTGCATCCAATGGGTTTCTTCCCTGGTGGAAGATCAACAAGCTGCCAAGTGTTATTCTTCATCACTAATTGATATTTAGAATCCATGGCATCTTTCTAAGATTTTAACTGTAGGGATTCCTAGACTGTAGAGGGCTCATCTAATTCAATAACTCTACTCATCAAAGAAAATTTGACTTCTTCCTTGCTTTACTACGAGTCTATGGTCTAGGGGTGGATGTATCCGGTGGAGCATCCATTCTTGCATCTTGTAATGTACTTGTACACCATTTAGGCATATGTTGAACTGTTCCCATGGGTCATGGTTCTATCTGATCAACACCATCATCCCCATCATCACTTTCATCTTCTGAGGGAACATCAGCTTCAATTTTTACAACAGGTGAAAAATCTACATCTTGTGAGTCTAGAGGAGGAGTCTCTGCTTCCTTCTTCTTGAAAAACTCAACATCTCTATTGGTGTAGACTTTTCTGGTCTTAGGATCCATCAATATATACCCAAGAGTCTCTTCACTTGTACCCAATGAAGATGATTTTCTATGACTTCATGTCCAATTTATTTCTGTTATGTTTGGGTATGTGCATGCTTGCTTTGCACCCAAATACTCTGAGGTGTGCAATAGATGGTTTCCTTTTTTACCATGCTTCTTGTGGTGTTATTCCATCAAGAGCAGCTATGGGCACTCTGTTCAAAAAATATATTGTTGTCTTTGTTTCTTCTACCCAGAATGTCTTTGCAAGTCCAAAATCATCGATCATGCATCGCACCATTTCCATGATAGTACGATTTCTTCTCTCAACAACACCATTTTTCTGCGGTGTGTGTGGAGGAGGAATTTGTCGATGAATCTCGTGAGTTTGTAGGTAGTCTCTGAAATCATCACTGGTGAATTCCCCCTCGATCTGAGTAAAGAGTTCTGATGTGACGACCAGTTTCTTTCTCAACTGCTACTTTGAACTTTTTGAAGGTTTCAAATGCTTCACTTTTCTTGTGAAGACAAAAAATCCACATTTTTCTCGAATAGTTGTCAACACAAAGCATGAAGTACTGGAACCTAGAATGACTTGGCTGCATTGGACCATAAAGATTGGTATGAACCAGGTCAAGTTTACCATGAGCTCAAAATGTACTCCTCTGGAATGAAGCTCTGTGTTTTTTTCCTATTAGGCAGTGAGGACACTTATATGTATCCTTCTAAAGAGATGGTAGCCCATGTACCATATTACACCAGGTGAAGTGTTTCAAGATATTTGAAACTAACATGACCAAATCTCCGATGCCACAACTATGTTGAGGTTGAGATCTTAGCCATAAGTGTTTGATTGTCTCTGTGAACAAAATCAATTTTGAACATGTGTCCCACATTGGAGGCTTTTGCAATTATTTTCGAGCCTCTTGATTTATCTTGAATCAAACATGTTTTCTTGCCGGATTGACTATCAAAGTCAATTTTTAGGTTGTGATCTAGGAGTTGACTGACTGAAAGAATATTCTTAGTCAACCCAGGGACATATAGGACATCTGATCATCTATATTTGCATGAACCAAGGGGTAGAGAAATGTTCCCAATCCCCTAAACTATATATGAAAAATCATCTCCCAACGAAACATGATTTTTTGATGGTGTGTCCCTCATTAAAATAAACCAGTCTCTGTGGCTGGTCATGTGTCGAGTGGCCCCTGAATCAAAATACCAAACATCACTAATGATATGGATGGTTCATTTGATTGAGCAAAGAATAAATAGTCTTCATTGTCTGATCTGATTGTTCTTGTTGCTCAAAGAATATTACCTTCTTGGTGGGGTCTTCTTTTCTAGTTCCCCTTTTACTGCTCTTGATTGTAGTTAGAATGTCCCTTGTTGGATTGTTGTGGAGGCCTAGATTTTCTTGATGAACCTTTCTTGTAAGTATTATACCAACAATCTTGTAGGTTATGTCCTCTTTTACAGATTGGACATTGCTTCTTCTGATTTCTATCCCCTTGATACTGATTTTGATTTTGGGGATTTTGATAGGAATTAGGTTTTCCTTTACCTTTTCCTTTCCATTTTTGATGTGAAGAAAGTGTCTGCTCCTCTTCATCATCCTTATTGTGCATTGCTTCCTCTTGTTGTAATAAGTTTACCAGTTTGTCAAAACCAACTGTCATATCTGACACGTTTAGTGTTGTGACAAAAATGCAGTAAGAAGAGGGGAGTGTTTGCATAGAAACAATGGGAATGAGAGAATCATCTATGACTTTGGTTCTCCTGGGCTAGAATTGAAGCCCTTAATTCTACACCTCTTCTTAAGAAAGCTTCAATTTTTTCATTTTGCTTGAACTTTAATGTGTGTAATCGACTCTACAAATTCAAGATAACATTTTTGTTCTTGGTCTCGTATATTATACTCAATTTATCCCACACTTCATTCGTTGTTTTGGCATCTCAAATCTGGGGTTGCACATCATCAAACATTCCAAAAATATGATGAGTTTGGCCTTCTGATCTGCTTTATCAAACTGTCATTGTTGTGTTGTATCGATTCTTTGATCTAGTCGAGTACCATTCACAGTAGGTGATATTTCTTCAAACTCAAGTTGTGTCTTGATTTTAGTCTTCCATGCAGCATAATTGTTTCCTTTGAGCAATTTTGAATCTAGAAGAAAAAATTTGGGGGCATTGGTGCTCACTTTGCAAAGATCACTGATAGGGTTTGGCTCTTATCACTCCAGGTATTAGGTCTCCCAATCTATATACCGTCAGTCCGATATACTGAACCTTTCTATATATGTAACCTTCCGATTTACCTGGCGGTATGTGGAAAAAGCTCACCCTTTCTATATACCCTGTGGTACGTGAAAGAGGCGTTAACATACGTGAAAGAATTCAATATGTGGTACCAAGACAGGATCGATGGGGTATGTGTGATTATTGACACCGGCTCAAAAAATATCCTCATACGCGCGCGTAACTTCACTTTATACTTGGATAATTTCTCAATCCAAATTTATGTCATGCAATCATTCACAGACGGATGGGATGGTTCATAGTGTGTGCACTATGACCTTATTACTCCCCGTCGATTTAAAGGGACGATGCCCAGATGATGATGTTGCAGCTATATTAGGCATTAAGTGTAGTAGTAGTCACAATGGCTTTACTGTAAGTGCTTCCCAGAGGCACCGTATATACCGAACGCTACGAATGAGATCTAAGATCTCGTGAGTGTTATAGAACCAATTTTATATTGTTTTGTATTACAATTCTGCGCGCTTTGATTTTACGATTGACTATGGAAACCTGTAAATTAGTACACTATAATGTAGTATACAAATTACATTCAAAAATCTGGAAAATTTTGAATGGTAGGCAAAAAAATAAATTTACGGGCCCTAGTGGCCTCCAAAGCCCAATACGACCCAAAATGCAAAGAATTGCAAAAACCAGCTGAAAATGCAATTTTTAGGTATCCCCCTTTTGGAGAAAGTTGCCCAAAATGAAAAAACAGGCTGAATGGGAGAGAAAAAAAATTACCCTAAATTAGGGATTTCTCCGCTAAATTTAGTTAGTTATAACTAAATTCAAAATTTTCTCGCTAAATTTAGCAGTTCTGCCAAAATTCTGCCAAATTCAAACAAGTAATTTTAGGGTGGGATTTGAACCCCAAACCTCCCACTTCTAAGTCATATAGTCTATCCACCTTGGCCGCTTAGGCTTGTTTGAATATAAAATGCAGCATATTGTATTTAAACAAGTGAAAAAACGACTAACCTTTTAAAAAATGTGATTTGAATGAAGCTCCATGTGGTTGCATGCGTGGAAGTGGTTTTAGGGTTTATTTTGCCCAAAAAAATGGATCTTGAATTTTTTTATCTCCACGCCACTTTGTTTTTTCTCTCCACACTTTGATAAACTTCTTTGACTTCTAACGCCGCCTTCCTTTTTGTATGCAGTCCTTTTTATGGATTGATCGCTATTTTTTTGTTGATGCCGTTTGATTTGCTTGTGATGCAGGTTCATTGCTAGGATGTGGAGGTCACTGCTCGGTGGGTCTACCTCTAATACAACTCGGATTTATTTAAAACACAACAAATCATTAACAAAGCAAATCGGTTATTGCATTTTGTGCAGGTCTTGTGACTTCAACACAGCTTGGCCTTTGTATGAAGAAAATATTTGAGCTCTTCAAATGTAGCAGACTGTTAATATTAATAGTGAATAAAATCTCCTCTAATATTAGAGGTAAAACCCTTGATGGGGAAAAAAACTTTTTTTTAAAATAGCATCCAGGGAGCAAATTTTGCCTGAGTGCAGAGGCACCAAGGCAAAAAAATTGCCTTACAAATACCTGGAGAATGGTAGGAGGTTGTGGAGATGCAGAACATTTTGGGAAGTTGCTGGAGGCAACACAGGCTCTCCTAGAGTGTAGAATCTCCTCCAAAACTATATGCTTCCTCTCTCCAACCTTCACTGCTTCACAGGTCCAGATTCTCGCTCTGGTACCAAAAGTAAACAGGGACAGAATCCTAAAATTTATATTAATCAGAATCAACCAATTTACATTAGCAGGACTGCAATACTTATAGGTATTGTATAGTCATGTGTAGACAAAAGAATAGGTTGCAGTGTACAACCAGAATTACAATAGCTTCCATAAAACATCCGGAAGCACACAAAAATACAACCAACAAATTATATTGTTAAAACAATATAACAACATTTGTGAAAGACAAATATGGTTTAAAAACCATATAACAATACACAACAAAAATATGGTTTATATTATAACCATTATTATTTAATTAATAAAATTAATTAAATAATTATACTATGCATAATTAACCTAACAACTCGTACACATCCAGTTTGCACAATTTCACCTACAAAATTATACAACACTTCATTAGCATCATTTTCTTCCAAAAACATCTTCCTAAGGTGTTTTACTTGATTCTATACTCTTCTATTCATTCCTAAATTTTTCACTAAGGTCAAAAAAATTGGATTTTTCTTCTAAACTAGCCTAAGGCACAATCTTTGTGCTAGCGCTCACCTTTTCATGCCTACACATTCATTTTCACACTCATCGTGATGATTATTTTTAATGAATAATCATTTTTCACTAATTTTCACTACCATGGGGCATGTTATTGCTTCCTCGTGACCCTTTCTCGCTTCTAGGGCATATTTTTGCTTTCCAACATTTTTTGGCGATGTCCACATACATGGTCATTCTTTTAACTAATTTTCTTCTTAAAAATTCAAAAATTACCAAAAAATTTAAAAATAAAAATTTTCAAAAAAATGTGTAAATTTATAAAAAAATCCAAAAATTTGGTAAAACAATTAAAAATCAAAAAAATTGTAAAATTCCAAAATTCAAAAAAATCAAAAATTGGTAAAAAGCATGCACACATATGAAGCTAGTATCGGATGCATTGTCCTTGGACATCGAAATTTTTCCTATAAAACATATTTCTTTGGCCCTTCTTTGTTCTTATTCTGATGACTCACGGATCGTTTTCATTTATCCCCATTTACAAAATTGGTTTGCTTGTTATGTCTGTATTATCTTGGCACAACGAGTTGCCTAGTACTATTTCATAGCACATGAATGCTTTTTCATAGGACTATTTGTGTCCTCTATCATTCCCCTCGCATGTATCCTTTCTTGGGGTGCCATTTTTAACCCTTATCGTTAAACACGAACATTCGGGAACTAAAACTTGATAACAAAAACATTGGTACAACTATCTTGATTGTTGTTTGTTTGAGTATTTTTGTTTTTACTTATTTCCTGTCATGTTAGCTTGTTTACTTTCTCATATTGCATTACATTATGTATGTTGCATAGAGTTAAGCATTTTTAGCAATGAACAAATGTTAGTATTATAACTTTACATGTTATTTTACACTATTGTTGTATGCATATATTTTAATAAGATTTGATGATGTAGAACATGAGAAACATGATGAAACAAATTTTTTTATTAAATGAGCTAGATGCAAAAGCTATTTCCATATTCTTCACTATCATGTCTTATCACTATCAATTTTTCTTCCAAAACACCTGGGGCAATAAAAATCAATTTTTATCCCCACCTTGTTTCTTCTATTTGTTTCCTTCAAATTTTCGATCGTCAATCGGATTCTTCTATCACCCCATCGACACTCGAGGGGGCATCCTTCATTCTACTATTTTTTCTTCAAAATTTACTTATTTATACTTGTCTACTATCTTTGAAGTGGTGTCACTTATGCCACCTCAAAGAGGGGAAAATGTACACACCTAAAATACGCTTACGTAGTTTTATTGTTGAAAGTGCACTAATTACCCTCATTCCTCCCATTTCCGTTATAATTAGTGATTTTCCACTAATTAAATAATGTTTCCCTCTATTTTATTTAATTAATGACACTTTGTTAATTAACTAGCCTTTATCACATTTTGAATGTCAATTAACGACACTTCGTTAGTTATAATCCTCTTCTGAGAAAACAAATGTATCTATTATTAGCTAACTAAGCCTATTTACCCTTTTATTTAATCAATAAACCATATTATTGATTAAAACCCCTCTTTCAACCATTCAAAATCACCTCATTTCCCTCCAAATCATCTCTAAAAGCTTTAAAATCTTATCCTAGCCTATTAATTAATCTCATTTGATTAATTAAAGCACCCCAAACTCCCATGAGTTGCTAATCACTTGTTAATTACACTAATCAAGGTTAACAAGTCTTAATATACTTTATCCTTTATCCTGACATGCACCAAGATGCAAGCTTCTCTAACAATAGAAAGCTATATAAAGGACCCCTCATACATGTTCATACTTTACACCATACTTTGAATAGTATTATCATATAAGACATATGATTTAAGAGCCTTCTCCATTGATTTGGAATAACTTGATTATATCTTTCATCCATTTCTTCATGCTTGGTTGGTAAAGGAATATCTAAACATGGCATTGTAGCCATTTTAGAGAGATCCTTTCACCATATTGAAGTAGCAACATCCAATTTGATTTTTTTATCTTCATAGGTCCATTTTTAGTATGTAATCATACACTTAGTAGGAATATTTGAAGTTAGATGATTGATTTCATGTTAATTTCATTTTAGCATTCCAATAAGCTATGATCATGATGGTTCTATAGTAGATTTTTAGCTTAACTTTTAGACTACTAGGTGTTAGTCTATTTCAATTAGCTTTGCAAAAGTTTATGTAGTTCATAGATGGTGATATGTCCTCATCACTAAAGGATATAGCACGTGGTATATTTTTGAGATACTTAATGAGATGTGTGAAGGCCACTGACGAATTATTTATTTCAATATGAATAGAGAAAATGGCATCCTCTAATGTATGACAAAAATCAGGCACATTGCGTAGTAAGTCATAAAGAAATATTTTGGCTGGTATATTCTTAAGTTTTTTTATGATGTCATAACCCTTGGAAGATGTGGTAGGAGTTGTAGAAGTGATATGTAGTGGGATACAAATGGGTGGAAGCATAGGAGGATGGGTGCAGTGAGTGGTGACTACATTGATAGTTAGATCAGCCCAAGGCATAATAAATCAAGGAGGATGTTGAGTATGAACTTGCATAAATCAAGAGCATTAATAACCATGCTGGAAACCTTAGTGTGGGTGAATGAAATATGAGGATATTGATCAATAAATTGAGAAGAAGAAAACATTTGATACATACTCAGAAGGTAGGGTTTGAATTGATGGGTTCACCAAATGATTTAACAAAAATAGAATTATGTTAAACCCTATATATTGCAGAGTCACATATAATGAACAATTAATGAAGAAAATATTCGACACAAGCAATAAGCTACGAAATATGAAACCCTAGGTACAAGATAGGGAATAGAAGACTAGATGATTTTTAAATAGATCTATAAGTGTTTTGGACTGGAAAATAGGTAAATAGGAGGAGTATATTGTCACAATTGTGGTTGATAAATTCTATAAGCTGTCGATGTATCGGGACTAGGGAGTCTGGATTGGGTTAGGTGCGCCTAAGTGCCAGAGTATGTTTTTGGGCTCCTGTGTCTACGCAAAACCTTATAAACTAATTTTTCTTATGTCGCACTAATGTCGCTAACATTCACTATTTTTCATTTGTATGTCGTTGGATGATCAAAAAGTTTGCATGTAACCTTCAAAACAAATGGTATCTTGCAAAACCCTAAAACACATCAAATTCTAAAATAAAAAGATGTAAATGGTGTTGGAGTCAGCACATTGGTTGTACAAATAATATATCATATCTAAGCATACATGCAAATAAAAGTGGATATTCTACCGAAGAAATATAAAAAATAAAACACATAAATCAACACCGATTTAACGTGGTTCACTCAATGTGGGGTATGTCCACCAAGAAAAATCTAATCTTTGACAAGATATACAATGAATATTTACAAACTTCCACACCTCTCAGATGTTCAAGTACTTTCTTTCCTCAATATTTTGCTTCATCACCAAGAATTCTCTCTCTCACCAACTTTGTAAGTTCTTTCTAATTCTTGTTAATCTCTTACTTCTAAACCCTAGCTTTATGCTTATATAGTCGTTTATAGACTTAGGGCACTTAGCCATGCAATTACAATCAATAGATATACTTTAATGCTAAAAATAGATCTAATTCCCGAGAGTTAATTAAAACATCCTCACACAGGTAACCGATGCTAGTTAGCCCTAACCGATGTCGGTTCCTTCCTTTCCTGACCAATGTCGGTCTGGGTGACTGATGCTAGTTACCCCCTAACCGATGATGGTTACTGTATTTTCCAGCAAGTTTCCATTGCATGCTAAACTGAAGTAATTGAGCTCCACAACTCAACAATCTCCCACTTGGAGATTAATTATTGCACCATACATATACAACATCATTCTTGGATCCTTCCTTAGCTTTATTTCTTCCTCTTCAAGTATCAAACTTGAAGACCAATAGAAATGGAGTGTAGCTCCAACTTCTCCTTTGATAATGGCTTCGTTAGCATATCCACAGGGTTCTTGCTCGTATGAATCTTTTCTAGATTCAATTGTCCATCCTCCAATACCTATCATATGAAGTGATACCTTAATTGAATGTGTTTCGTTCTTGAATAAAATGTTGAATTCTTTGCTAAATGAATTACACTTTGATTTTCATTGAATAGTTTACAATCATCTTGCTTCTTTCCCAACTCTTCCATGAACCTACTCATCCATATCATCTCCTTGTTAGCCTTTGTAGCTGCAACATACTCTACCTCTGTAGTAGACAAAGCCACAACCTTTTGCAATCTTGAAATCCAGCTAACTCTCATCCCCACCTACTATGAAAATATATCTAGTAGTGCTTCTTCTACCATCCAGATCTCCAGCCATATCTGAATCAACATAGCCACATAATGAAATATCCAAACCTCCATAGTATAACTACATGCTAGATGTCCCTTTCAAATACCTGAGTATCCATTGGACTGATTTCTAATTCTCTTTACCTAGATTGGCCATATATCTACTCACCACTCCCATTGCATGTGCAATGTATGCTCTGGTACAAACCATAACATACATGAGACTCTCAATTGCTAAAGCATATGGCACTCGTGTCATGTATTTGACCTCCTCATGTGATGATGGACACTGATCTTTACTTAATTTGAAGTGTCCAGCCATAGGTGTGCTAACAAGTTTTACATTCTCATATATTGAACATTTCTAACACCTTGTAGATATAATGCTCCAGAGACAAATACAATTTCTTGTTTTTCCTGTCTCTATGTATTTGCATGCCAAGGACTCTTTTCGCAGCTCATAAATCATTCATAGAAAATGTGTGAGCTAGCTTTCTCTTAAGCTCACCAATTTCCTGCATACTAGATCCTACAATAAGCATATCATCCACATACAGTAACAAAATAATATACCCCCATTTTCAAGTCTTTTAAATAAACAAAATGGTTAGATTCACATCTTAAGTAACCATGCTCTTGCATAAACTTATCAAACCTCATGTATCATTGCCTTGGAGCTTGCTTGAGCCCATATAGACTTTTTTTCAACCTACACACTAATTTTTCCTTACCCTTGACTTCATACCCAAGTGGTTGTTGCATATAAATCTCTTCATCCAAATCACCATGAAGGAAAGTCGTCTTCACATCTAGTTTCTCTAAATGTAAATCCTTTACTGCAACTAAACTCAATACAGTACGAATATAAGTCATCTTAACAACAAGAGAAAATATTTCACCAAAGTCAATACCTATTTTCTGTGTAAATCCCTTTACTACAAGTTTTTCCTTGTATCTTTTCTATCTACCCTCTTCTTCCTTGATCCTGTTAACCCACTTGTTTTGCAATGTTCTCTTACATGTTAGAAACTTAACCAAATATCATGTCTAGTTCTATTCCAAGGAGTCCATCTCCTCATCCATGCCCTGCTCCCACTGGACGTGGGTCTTATCCTACATTACTTCTTCAAAGCTCTCTAGTTCACCATTATTAGTCAATAATAAATAAAATAGAGAAGGTGTAAATTTTTCTGGAGATTTACTTACCCTTTGTGACCTTCTCACAGGAGTTTGGGGTACCAGAGGCTCAATCTAGACCTCCTATACATTCATATCCAAATCTGACAGTGACCACCATCAGTCACCTCTAAGTGATGCCGTTACGCTAATCGATGCCAGTTTGGATCTTCTATAACTGATACTTGATTTTTCTAACCATTTCCGATTAGGGGTCAACCGACACCGGTTATTGTGTAACCCTGTTAGTAATTATTTTAAATCTGAGAATTCATTTTTATTCATAAAATTCTTAACCGATTCATCCTTGGGTACTAAAATTTGATCCTTGTACATTATCTTTTCATTCAATTCAACATCACGACTCCTAATAATTTTAGAATTCTCTAAATCCCAAAAACGGAAACCGAAATCACCATATCCATAACCAATGAAAGTGCATCTCTTGGATTTTGCATCCAACTTCTTCCTATTTTCCTTATCAACATGCACAAAAAGCTTCTGAACCAAAAAATTTAAGAAAATAAAGATCTACCTCTTTTCCGGTCCAAGCTTCCTCTTGTATTCCTCCATCTAGTGAACTTGAAGGACCATGATTAATCAAATAAACCGATGTATCAACTGCTTCTACCTAAATTTGCAAAGGCAACCTAGAATGTATCCTCATACTTCTAGCACGATCCATGATTTTCCTGTTCATTATTTATGCAACGCCATTCTCCTGTGGTGTTCTTGGAACCGTTCTTTCTCTATGTATTTCATTCACTAAACAATAATCATTGAAATCCTTGCTACATATTCACCACCATTATCAAATCTAAGCACTTTAACTTAGAATTTTATTCATTCTCAACAAGGGATTTCCATCTTTTAAAGTCTCAAAAACATCAGATTTACGTTTAATACAATAAAAGCATACCTTTCTTATAGCATCATCAATGAAAGTATTATAATACTAGGATCCTCCATGAAAAGCTACCTTAGTTGGTCCCCACACATCTGAGTGTACAAGCTCCAATTTCTGATTCTTCTTAGTTGCCCCAACTTTGAGAAATCTCACTCTCTTTTTCTTTCCAAAGATACAAGGTGCTCACAAAAATCAAGATCTAGATCTTTCAAATCTGATAACTTACCCTTAGCCATTAAGATCTCGCATTATTTTTTGACTCATATGGCCCAACCGGTTATGCCACATGCATGCATTTGAATCTGAAGTACATAATGAAAAAAAGGAATCAGTAATACAGGTAGATAAATATAATGTTCCTACCTTATTAACTCTTTCCACAACAAAAGCACCCTTGGTGACTTCCCGAGAATCTCTGTAAAAGTAACCATGCAACTAGATTCACCTAGTTGCCCTGCAAAAATAAGATTTCTCTTTAGGCTTGGCACATGACTCACATTTTTCAATACCCATGTATTTTCATTCTACAATTTTAGATGAACTTCCCCTTTACCAGTAATATTGTAAGGTTCATCATCACCCAAATAAACATGCCCAAAATTTCCCTAGACATAATTTCTGAAATAACCCTTATTAGGGGTTGCATGGAAAGAAGCTCATGAATCTAAAACCCATGATTCAATTCTATTATCTAAAGAAAGAATAAGAGCATCTTGCATTACTTCTGATGAAGCAAGATTTACTTCTTTACCTTTGTCTATTTGTTTGTTCTCTTTATCCTTTGACCAACAATATTTCTTTGCATGTCTTTTCTTTCCACATTTCTAACAAGTAATTCCCTTACTTCTGGATTTAGATATGTTATCCCTTAACTTTGATTTCCCATTACTCTTACTCTTGGATCTCTCCTTCTTCCTCCCCTTCTTTCTACATTCAAAGCATTTTTAGATGATGATTCCTCTGTACTCTTCTTGTGAATTTCTTCATTCAAGATTATACTAACCACATCATCAAACTTCAAAATATTATTAGTAGATGTTGTATTACTAATAGTCATTACAAAGTTATCCCAACTATCAGGCAAAGAACATAAGAGTAAAAGTGTTTTTACTTCATCATCCAATGGTATTACAACAAATTTTAACTCGATTTACAATAGATTAGAAATCATTCAAATGGCTAAATGTAGATCCACCTTCATGCATCTTAGAACTAAATATTTTCTTCATCAAAAAACTTTATTTGAAGCACTAGGTTTTTCATATAAATTAGCAAGAGATTTCATTAACTCTACAGTAGAATTTGCTTTTGTAATATTGGAAGCCACAGTATGCCTTGTCAGATTAATCTTATAGATCCCAAATCTTTTCTGTCAAGAATTTTTCATTCTTCATCAGTCATTTTCATAGGTCTAGACTTCTCATCCAACGGTAAATATAAATCTCCTTGATACAGATATTCTCAATCTGCATCTTCCATAATTGATCATTTCAGCTGACAAATTTCTCTACCTTGTATTTGTTTCCTTTTGCCATTGTTGCAGCTCCCACTCAATTAGAAAACCCTCTGTGAGTAAATATTTCAACACACAAAACCCTCAACCAAAGCTCTAATACCAGGTTGTTGAGGTTAACACACTTTAGGTTGTATAGATAATATATCAGATCTAAGCATACATGCAAATAAAAGTAGATATTCTACCAGAAGAAATATACAAAACAAAATACATAAATCAACACCAGATTTAATGTGGTTCACCCAGTGTGGGCTACGTCCACCAAGAAACAAACCAATCTATTATCCAAAGCTTTGACAAGATATACAATGAAGATTTACAATCTTCCACACCTCTCATATGTTCAAGTACTTTCTTTCCTCAAGATTTTTCTTCATCACCAAGAATTCTCTCTCTCACCAACTTTTGCAAGTTATTTCTAATTCTTGTTAATATCTTACTTCTAAACCCTAGATTTATGCTTATATAGTCATTTATAGACTTAGGGCACTTAGCCATGTAATTACAATCAATAGATATACTTTAATGCTAAAAATAGATCTAATTCCCGAGAGTTAATTAAAACATCCTTGCACAAGTAACCGATGATAGTTATCCCTAAACTATGTCAGGTCCTTCCTTGTCTAACGATGTCGGTCCTAGATGACCGATGTCGGTTACGCCTAATCGATGACTGCCATTCTTGTATTTTCTAGAAAGTTTCCATTGCATGCTAAATTGAAGTAATTGAGCTCCACAACTCAACAATTGGGGAGTCGAACTGTAGTGCCCACACTTTTTATAGCTCAGTAGCTTGTTGTTTCTTTGCTCATAGACATATTTTGACAGTGATTGGTTATATCTTGGACATTATATTTAGAGATTTGATCTTATTAGACATGTGTGGACATTTAGGCATATAGCGCCAATTTAGCTTAATTTCTATATTGTCGCATTTTCTTATAATGTCATGGATACTAATGGATATGATGTTGTGTTTGGAACCTAATTATATTGATGGATAGTTGTTGCATGTGGAATTTTATGGTTATATATCGCTCTATCATCTTGTATAACTTTTGGAATATTGAGTATAATTGTGCACATTGTCGCATTTTGATTTTAGTAGGATGTTATGCTAGTGTAGAACTTATTGAAATCTTACTATGTCATTGTTTTATATTTTATCAGATAGGTACGAGTTAATGTGTGTAATGAGTGTGCAGGTGATAGGTTTATGGGAGAACGTGGGACTCAGGCCAGCTACACAATCTTGCACAAGTAGCCCACGGGCTGAGTCCTAGCCATGTTCATTGTGTGAAGCCTTAGTATAGGAGATTATTATTTTGGGCACTATGAGTGACCCCAATTTATGTAATGTATTGTGCTTTGAATTATTAATTTTGTTTAGGGTAGTTGATTATGATGTAAGCTTGTTTTGGGAGTCAATAATCCCACTTTCATTTAAATTTTAGATTTTGTTTAATGAGTCACTTAATCACAAGGGTTTAGGGTCACATGTGAGAGACTTGGGTGGTAACCACACCCTCTACCCTTGTGCCAAAAATACAAAACCCGAAATTAGGGCATTTTGGGTATTTTTGGGGACCCCTTTTTAGCTTGGGAGTTCCCCTAACATAAAAATGAGCCCTTGGACCCTACCTAATGGGTAGGGGGGCTTATTTTCAATACTAGAGGGAGTTTTCCCTCTCTTTTTACCTCTTGTTTAGTCACATCCATGTAAGGGATATGGATTTGAGGGTTTATCAAAAGTTTCACTTATTTTGTCTTGCTAACATTTAAGGGAATTTGGGAGAAGAGGGAAAAAGATAATTTTACCCTTTCTCTCTTTTGTTTTGGCATCTTTGACCTTGATGAGGGAGAGGGGTGACACATGTCACCCCCTCATTTGTGAGGATGCTTGCTTTCTCCTCTTCAAATTCCCACTCATGGGAAAAGAGAGGGACTTTTTTCTTTGGAACTTCTTGCTTGGATGCTTGGGTGATTTGGAGCTTGGGATTTGCTTGAGTCAAGAGTGGAGAAACTTGAAGTTGGAAAGCTTTTTGGAGAGCTTTCCTTGAGGTAGGCTCTTATGTATTTTGCTTGTGTTGCATTTATCTTAGTTGTTAGATGGGTTGCATGATTTTTTTATTTGGTTGTTTGTTTGTTTTTACTCCCTCCATCATATGGCATGATCGATTTTTGCAGTGTGGGGGAAGAGAGAGGAAATTTTTCCCTCCCAATCCTCAACGCTTGATGGAAAAGCCTTGTCGGGTCTTATTGTTTTCCCTCAATGGTTGAGGTGGGGAAGTTGATTCATTTGGCTTGAATCTCCTTCCCCATTCTTGGTAAGGAAACCCCTTTGGGGTTTGAAAATCCTTCCAAGGAGGACTTGGAGAAAGGGGAGGAATAAGGAGGGCTTTGATTGAATTAGGAGCAATAAGGAGGATATGGAGATGTTTATTTTGTGTAAATAATTTTGATGTATAACTTTGGAGAACTTTCTCCTCTCTTCCCCACTTTTGAGGAAGAACATGGGTTCTCCTCCTTGTAAATTTTGGAGTCTTGTTTCGTATTTATCCCATTTTTATGTGTTTGTATCATTGTTAGTTCACCCTCCATCTTGTGCAAGCAACTTTTGGTTGGTTGTCCTCTTTTCCATGGGCTTGGGGGAGGCTAGCATGCATCCCAACCTTGGGAGAGGCATGTGATGATGCCTATGGTTGGGTGGCAAATAAGCTCTTTCTCCTTGTCGGTTTCCTTATAAGTCACTCTAGTTGAAGCTCAAGCATGGAGATGGTTGGATTTGTGGCATCTTGGTCTCTCCTTAATTCCTCAAGTTATTGTGAAGCATTACTTTCATTGTAACACCTTGGGTGTGGCTATTTTCGAAAGCTCTTTGGCATGTAAAAGTTTTCATCTTGAGAATTGGAGTCACTTGAAGATTAGTTTTCCATTGGCATGTGAAAGATTTCTTTCGATCTTAGAAGGGAGATTTGTTATGTCATTTCTCTTATGTATTTTAACATTTTGAATTATGATGTAATTATGAACTTGAGATCCTTGTAAAATGAGTCTTGTAAAAATGGTTATATTTCTTTAATGTGCATTATTTAAAGGTCATTTTGAAAAACAAGTTTGCTTGATGGAAGTAAGATTCTCCCTGAGAAATGATGTTATTATTGCTGGTATCTTTGTTGGAAACTCTGAAATATTCATTTAGCAATATCTTCTAAAACAACATCAAAATATATATATATCTCTTCTTGTTGCTTCCATTTTGTTACCACATGGAATGCTCCCATGAATGAATTAGAAGTAACTTCATAAATACTTTGTGTTGCATCAAAGGATAAAATTTAAATCTATATCTTTTTTTCAAGTGAAATACTTACGTTTTATTATTGTGTTTAAAATGATCTCTTTCAATTCAAAATAAGATATAAGCTTAGCTCAAATTTGTATCAAAATAAGTTTTAAAATACGAGATGTCTTCATATAAAAGAATAACTTCTTACGAAGATATTGTGTTTTTGTATCTACCTCTATATTATACATATATTGTGTATAAATAATAATATTGTAAAAAAAAAAACATTTATTACCTTCATATATATGCAAATAAAAATGACATGTATTTATATATGTGTAAAAAAAAAAGATTTAAAGTTTATATATATATATATATATATATATATATATATATATATACAACTATATTTTTTTAAAAAGAAAATTATTATTAATATTAAATAAACCCAAACAAATTATTAAACACCAATTTAAAATAAAAACAAAAAAAAAAAGAGATTGGTGGGGGTTATTTATACCCCTGCGCATGAAGAAACAAAAAAAAAAAAATAGTGGCAGGGGGGCCGAACCCCCACCCGCACCGCCCTGCTCATGCCCCCAGGGGCGCTACCCCCCCATTAAAACCCCGCACTCTCCCCCAGCACCCACCCCTACCACACACCCGTACCACGCCCCATGCCGCCCCTTTCCCCACTCCACCGCCCCCTGCGCCTCCACGGGCCCACACCCCACCGCACTGCCTGACCACGTCCCTCTGTCCCCTTTTTACACAATCCTCCATTCAATCCGCCCCCTCCCCTAATTCAAAACAAAAGAAAAATTAATAATAATAAACGTAATATATATATATATATATATATATATTATACACACAAAAAAGGGGCTCCTCTCCTTTCTTCAAAAACCCTAGCCGCCCCTGATCATACCAATAAATAGATATACATATACATATGCATTGGTTTTAAAGTTGATATAATTTAACAAACTAACAAAACATAAGATGGTAATTCCATTCATGGAAATCTCCATGAATAAAAAAACCTGTACATTCAAGAGCCACAATCAAAGCAAAATGAGAGAAAAAAATGAATAAAGAGGAAGAGAAGAAAAGGGCTATTAGTGGTTTAGGGAAAACTTTAGGATTATTCCAAATCTAAGGCCCATAATGGTTTGATCTTAGGGCTCAAGAGAATCCCTACATACTTTTGAAAATGAGTAATATTGTGGGATTAACTTTTTGTATGGGGGAGAAAATATTCATTCTATTTAAATATGAGTAGATTATTGTTCCCATGACAAATTATAATAAAAAGGAAAGAGGTATTTAAGGTGTACAAATTTAAAAGATAAGTAAATAATTAAAGTCGGGTTTAGACTAGAAAATTAATTTAATTAGGTAAATTTAAATAGTATAAAAAAATTAGTCAATATCGAGAATGGGTTATGAAATAGATTAGTATTAATTCAACACTTCAAAAAAAAAATTTACCCTATATTTTTGTTATACTTTGATCCGGTTTTTTGGTGTCTGAACGGGGCATTACAGTTGGTATCAGAGCGAAGGTTCACACATGTGGACCACTGGGTAACTAATTAAAATAGTTAATGGTAATTTTAACAACACAAAATTAACTAAATGAATAAAAATAAACAGTTAAAATAAATCATCCACAACCATTAAATTTTAAATTAATAAATTTCTCACTCACCTCATGCGCAGGATGGCGCCCAAGCGAGGATGATCAGCTAGAGGTTTGGGGTGTAGTGCACCTACGTGGAGCCACCGGCACCTAAATTTGGGCCTCGGATATTAGAGGCCTTACGCCAGCTGATAGGCGTTGTGGAGCAACACCTACCACCACCGCAGGAGACGAGAGTGGAGACACCATTAGAAGGTGAGGAGTCGATAGGCAAGGACGTGCATTCAAATCTGTCAGAGCACGATACACCGAGGTGGGAGAGGTCATGTAGCCCTTCTGTTCATCACAAGAGGGTAGCCTCGTTTTGTCGTAGCTGCACACGCTCGAGGGAACATTTGGGGATATGTGACCCCTTCACTGTTAGACTACATCGCCGGATCAAGATACAGCGGTGTTATCGGGGACCTTCTTTGCTTGCAGCCGCCCACCTACACCGGCTCTATAGATGGCTTTGGGGTTGAGTCATGGCTCCTTAGCTTGGATAGTTGCTTTGGCTTGCACTCTTACGAGAGAAATGTCAAGGTAAGGTTCGCCATACACCTCCTCCGAGACGCAGCAGGTATTTGGTGGAGGAATGAGGAGCAGAAGCTCCATTTGACTCGAGAGACAGTGACTTGGGAGATGTTCGAGGAGCATTTCAGGGCTCGTTATATGTCAGAGCATTTTGTGCAGAAGAGGATCGATGAGTTTCACGACTTACGACAGGGATCTGGCATAGTAGCGCAGTATGAGAGCAGGTTCCTGGATCTTCTACAGTATGTGGACTACCTGTAAGATGAGAAATTATAGGTTAACAGGTTCATTCGAGGGCTTAATGCAGATATAGTAGGAGCAGTTAGGATGCTATCTCCTCCCACACTTGAGAAGGCCATTGAGAAGGCCTACTTAGCTGAGGAGAACAGGACCAAGGCACTTGGAGCACCGAGATAGAAACAAGAGCAAGTTTTAGGAGAGGATACAGGCCTTTCAGAGTCAGAGGTCATGGGGTACTGCACCACCCCTAGAGGAGGATTTTGGCCTCCGCCATCAGCCACGAGGGCTCCACCACACCCGCAGCAATGACAGCACAAAGCAGGAAGGGCCACCCGCAACAGGGGCTGATGGACACGTGGATTTCGAGAGGTGTTTCTAGAGGAGGTTTTGGTGGAGCCAAGGATAGGAGATAGGGCACTCAGCAGGCACAGCCAGCTCGCACATAGTAGTCTGCTAGGATTGGACTAGTAGGATCAATACACCAGAGTACAGGAGGGACCCCATCTCAGAGGGGTACAGGAGGTTGTTTTATTTGTGGATCTCCAGATCACTATGTGCACATGTGCCTGCACAAACCCAATACCATGGATGCACAGAGAGCTACTAGATCTGAGAAGACAGTGGGTGATGTAAGACATGCTCATCATGTATATGCAGCGGTTGACAACTGCAAGGCCAAGCATCAGGCCACAGTCATTGAGACGGTAGGTACTATCAGGGGTATTTCTGTCTTAGTACTTTTTTATTCAAGTGCTTCAGATTCCTTTATATCACCTTCTATAGTGGACCAGTGTGGGCTAGTGGTGGCTAGGTAACCAGATAGTTGGTAGGTTGAGTTGGCCTCTGGGGCTAAACTCACCGTGAACTCGTATGTGGAGAGTTGTGTACTTGATTTAGGAGTCCTCTCCACTACATTTGACCTCCGAGTTATCCCTCTAGGTTCCTATCAGGTAGTTTTGGGTATGGATTGGCTCGAGACTCATCGAGCTAAGGTGGATTGCAGAAATAAGGTCATTGAGTGTCAGGATGATCTTGGGAGTGCAATTAGTAGTTATATCAGGGATGCAGAGGCCTATCTCCTTGCGCATGATTTCAGCTAAGCAACTCAAGCGGAGCATGCGTAAGGGGTGTCAGTTGTTTGCTATTACCATCAGTGATCGATCTGAGAGTATTCCAGAGCATTCACCCTTAGATGATCATGCAGTTTTGAGGGAGTATGCAGATGTGTTTCCAGGTGAGCTTCCAGGGTTTACCACCCCGTAGAGAGGTGGATTTCACCATTGATTTAGTACCTAGATCAACACCAGTTTCTAGGGCACCTTATCGGATGATGACCCCAGAGCTTCATGAGCTCAAGATTCAATTAGAGGAGTTGTTGGATAAGGGTCTCATTCGCCCTAGTGTATCCCCTTGGGGAGCGCCAGTCATATTTGTGAAGAAGAAGGATGGTTCTCTTAGGCTTTGTGTAGACTTCAGAAAGCTCAACAAAGTCACAATAAAGAACCATTATCCACTCCCTACGATTGATGACTTGTTTGATCAGATGCGGGGAGCGAGAGTATTCTCCAAAATTGATCTCAAGTTAGGGTATCATCAATTGCACATTTCAGATGTAGACATCCATAAGACAACTTTTCTGCACACATTATGGGCATTATGAGTTCACAGTTGTTCCATTTGGTTTGACCAATGCCCCAGTTGTCTTCATGAGCCTCATGAATGGAGTATTCAGGACATTTCTAGATCACTTTGTCTTAGTGTTCCTTGATGACATATTGATTTATTCTCATTTCGAGGAGGAACACGGGGAGCATTTGAGACTGGTACTTCGTGTTTTGAGAGAGAAAAATTTGTATGGAAACTTGGAAAAGTGCAGCTTCTTTCGCACAAAGATTCAGTTTTGGGTCATATCATATTAGGTGAGGGTATCTTCATAGATTCCTCTAAGATACAGCTATCTTGGATCGCCAGCACCCACATCGATTCTTGAGGTGAGGAGTTTCATGGGTTTAGCAGGGTATTTCCGCAGTTTGTATAGAATTTTCTAGGATTGCTCACCCTATCACTTCTCTTCAGAAGAAAGGGAAGAAGTTTGATTGGTCGAGAAGTGTGAGCAGGCCTTTCGATTGCTTAAGGAAAGGTTAACCATAGCACCCATCTTAGCATCTCCCGCACCCGACGAGAGGATTTTGTTGTTTTACTGATGCATCACTAGAGGGTTTTGGGGAGTTCTTATGCAAGAGCGTTGGGTTATTGCCTTTGAGTCTTGTAAGCTCAAGGACTACGAGCTTAATTATCCTACTCATGACTTGGAGCTTGCAATAGTTGTACATGCTCTATTATGTTGGCAACATTTCCTTTTGGGTAGGCCTTTCATTTTGAGGACAGACCACAAGAGTTTGCAGCATATCTTCTCACAGCCGAACCTCAACGCTCGTCAAAGGCATTGGATGGAGTTCCTATGTGAGTATGACATGGAGGTTCAGTACATCAAAGGGAAGGAAAATGTGGTTGCAGATGCACTTAGTAGGTGATGAAATGTGTTTTCTTCTTTGACACTTTAGTCAGATTTGAGAGGCAGGATTCTTGAGCATCTTCCAGAGGACAGATTTTAAGAGGGAGCTAGATAGACATTAGAGTCTCAGGGTTCTTTAGAGGGCAGATATTCTAGGTGTGTCTTAGAGACAGATGGTTTGCTTCGGTTCCACAGGTGCATTTACATGCCTAAGTCAGGTGATTTGCGTAGCTTCATCCTCACAAAGGCTCATTGAGCCCCATATGCGTCACATCCAAGAGTGAAGAAAATGCATGCCGATCTAAGGGAGTTATATTATTGGCCAGGTCTTCGACGAGACATAGCAGATTTTGTCACATACTGCCTTGAGTGCCAAAGGGTTAAGGTAGAGCATTCACATCCCACAGGACTTTTACACCCTCACGATATTCCCAAATGGAAATGGGATGTGATTTCCATGGATTTCATAGTCAGACTTCCTATGTCTTCTTATCATCATGATGCCATTATGGTTACCATGGATAAGTTTAACTGACCAAGGTTGCGCATTTTCGCCAACCAAGGTCACCTATAATGCTCGTGGCCATCGCCAAGGTATTTATGGAGGAGGTTGTTAGGTTGCATGGGATTCTCAAGACCATCATAAATGACAGGATACTATCTACACTTTAGTTTTCCTCGGACTTCTTTTCGAGCCACTCTGGGTACTCGGGATTAATTTCAGTTCAGCTTATCATCTAGAGATAGATGGGCGACAGAGAGGGTTAATCAGTGTTGGAGGATATGTTGAGGATGTATGTGATGGACCAGCGAAGAAATGGGAATATTATTTACATTTAGTTGAGTTTGCTTACAACAACAGCTATCATAGTTCCATTGGTGTGGCTCCTTTCCAGCCTTTGTATGGACAACCTTGCAGGACACCTTTGAGTTTAGATAGACTAGATGACAGATTATTCTCAGGACCAGCTACCTTCAGTGATTTAGAGCAGCAGGTTTTTTTTGATTAGATAGCGTCTTGAGCAGGCCAGAGCACGCCAAAAGGTGTATGCAGACACCAAGAGGATTGATTGTCACTTCTCAATGGGTGACAAAGTCTTCTTGAGGGTTTGTCCACATAAGATTCCTATCCATTATGGAAAGGGTTCTAAGATATCACCTCATTTTGTGGGGCCTTTTGATATTTTAGAGGTCATTGGTCCAGTTGCCTATCGCCTAGCTTTGCCACCATGCCTTGCACGGGCCCACGATGTGTTTCATGTTTCGGTACTACGTAGATATGTACCTGATGCTTCTCATGTTTTGGATTGGTCGGCGTTATAGTTAGAGGATGGAGGAAAGTGGAGACTGGATCCCGTACGCATATTGGAGCACCAGAGGTTGGCCCTTTGGGGTCAAGACTTGGACCAGGTTAGAGTACAATGGGACCGATATGACGAGAAAACAGCCACTTGGGAGGATGCGACACCCTTGAGGGCTAGATATCCCTATCTCTTTTAGTGACTTCCAGGAGGAAGTATAATTTTAGTAGAGGGGGATGTAGTGCCCACACTTTTTATAGCTCAGTAGCTTGTTGTTTCTTTGCTCATAGACATGTTTTGACAGTGATTGGTTATATCTTGGACATTATATTTAGAGATTTGATCTTATTAGACATGTGTGGACATTTAGGTGTATAGCGCCAATTTAGCTTAATTTCTATATTGTCGCATTTTCTTATAATGTCATGGATACTAATGGATATGATACTATGTTTGGAACCTAATTATATTGATGGATAGTTGTTGCATGTGGAATTTCATGGTTATATGTCACTCTATCATCTTGTCTAACTTTTGGAATATTGAGTATAATTGTGCACGTTGTCACATTTTGATTTCAGTAGGATGTTAGGCTAGTGTAGAACTTATTGAAATCTTACTTGTGTCATTATTTTATATTTTATCAGACAGGTACGGTTAATGTCTGCAATGAGTGTGCAGGTGACAAGTTTACGGGAGAATGTGGGACTCAGGCCAGCTACACAATCTTGCACAAGCAGCCCACGGGCTGAGTCCTAGCCATGTTCATTGTGTGAAGCCTTAGTATAGGAGATTATTATTTTGGGCACTATGAGTGACCTAAATTTATTTAATTTATTATGCTTTAAATTATTAATTTTGTTTAGGGTAGTTGATTATGATGTAAGCTTGTTTTGGGAGTCAATAATCCCACTTTCATTTAAATTTTAGATTTTGTTTAACGAGTCACTTAATCACAAGGGTTTAGGGTCACATGTGAGAGCCTTGAGTGGTCCCCACACCCTCTACCCTTGTGCCAAAAAATGCAAAACCCGAAATTAGGGTATTTTGGGCATTTTTGGGCACCCCTTTTTAGCTTGGGAGTTCCCCTAACATAAAAATGAGCCCTTGGACCCTACCTAATGGTTAGGGGGCTTATTTTCAATACTAGAGGGAGTTTTCCTCTCTTTTTACCTCTTTTTAGTCACATCAAAGTAAGGGATGTGGATTTGAGGGTTTATCAAAAGTTTCACTTATTTTGTCTTGCTAACATTTAAGGGAATTTGGGAGAAGAGGGCAAAAAGGAAAGTTTACCCTTTCTCTCTTTTTTTTGGTATCTTTGACCTTGATGAGGGAGAGGGGTGACACATGTCACCCCCTCATTTGTGAGTATGCTTGCTTGCTCCTCTTCAAATTCCCACTCATGGGAAAAGAGAGGGACTTTTTTTTTGGAACTTCTTGCTTGGATGCTTGGGTGATTTGGAGTTTGGGATTTGCTTGAGTCAAGAGTGGAGAAACTTGAAGTTGGAAATATTTTTGGAGAACTTTCCTTGAGGTAGGCTCTTATATCTTTTGTTTGTGTTGCATTTATCTTAGTTGTTAGATGGGTTGAATGGGTTTTTTATTTGGTTGTTGTTGTTTGTTTTACTCCCTTCATCATATGGCATGATGGAGTTTTGGAGTGTGGGGGAAGAGAGAGGGAATTTTTCCCTCTCAATCCTCAAGACTTGATGGACAAGCCTTGTCAAGTCTTATTGTTTTCCCCTCAAATGGTTGAGGTGGGGAAGTTGATTCATTTGGCTTGAATCTCCTTCCCCATTCTTGGTAAGGAAACCCCTTTGGGGTTTGAAAATCCTTCCAAGGAGGACTTGGAGAAAGGGGGAGGAATAAGGAGGGCTTTGATTGAATTAGGAGCAATAAGGAGGATATGGAGATGTTTATTTTGTGTAAATAATTTTGATGTATAACTTTGGAGAACTTTCTCCTCTCTTCCCCACTTTTGAGGAAGAACATGGGTTCTCCTCCTTGTAAATTTTGGAGTCTTGTTTTGTATTTATCCCATTTTTATGTGCTTGTATCATTGTTAGTTCACCCTCCATCTTGTGCAAGTTTTGGTTGGTTGACCTCTTTCCCATGGGCTTGGGGGAGGCTAGCATGCATCCCAACCTTGGGAGAGGCATGTGATGATGCCTATGGTTGGGTGGCAAACAAGCTCTTTCTCCTTGTTGGTTTCCTTATAAGTCACTCTAGTTGAAGCTCAAGCATGGAGATGGTTGGATTTGTGGCATCTTGGTCTCTCCTTATTTCCTCAAGTTATTGTGAAGCATTACTTTCATTGTAACACCTTGGGTGTGGCTATTTTCGGAAAGCTCTTTGGCATGTAAAAGTTTTCATCTTGAGAATTGGAGTCACTTGGAAGATTAGTTTTCCATTGGCATGTGAAAGATTTCTTTCAATCTTAGAAGGGAGATTTGTTATGTCATTTCTCTTATGTATTTTAACATTTTGAATTATGATGTAATTATGAACTTGAGATCCTTGTAAAATGAGTCTTGTAAAAATGGTTATATTTCTTTAATGTGCATTATTTAAAGGTCATTTTGAAAAGGAAGATTGCTTGATGGAAGTAATATTCTCCCTAAGAAATGATGTTATTATTGCTGGTATCTTTGTTGGAAAATCTAAAATATTCATTTAGCAATATCTTCTAAAACAACATCAAAATATATATATATCTCTTCTTGTTTCTTCCATTTTGTTACCACGTGGAATGGAGAATGAATTAGAAGTAACTTCCTAAATACTTTGTGTTGCATCATAGGATAAAATTTAAATCTGTATCTTTTTTTTCAAGTGAAATCCTTCGTTTTATCATTGTGTTTAAAATGATCTCTTTCAGTTCAAAATAAGATATAAGCTTAGCTCAAATTTGTATCAAAATAAGTTTTAAAATACAGATGTCTTCATATAAAAGAATATCTTCTTCTGAAGATATTGTGTTTTTGTATCTACCTCTATATTATACATATATTGTGTATAAATAATAATATTGTAAAAACAAAGAAAACATTTATTACCTGCATATATATGCAAATAAAAATGACAGTATTTATATGTGTAAAAATAAGATTTGCAAGTTTATATATATATATATATATATATATATATATATATATATATATATATATATACACTTACTTATATATATACAACTATATTTTTTTAAAAAGAAAATTATTATTAATATTAAATAAACCCAAACAAATTATTAAACACGAATTTAAAAAAAAAAAAAAAAAAAGAGATTTGTGGGGGGTTCGGCCCCCACCCTCGCGCATGAATAAACAAAAAAAAAAAAAAACGTGGTAGGGGGCCGACCCCCACCCCGCACCGCACTATCCCCGTGAGGGGCGCTACCCCCACCAAAACTCTGCACTCTCTCACCCGCAACGCCACCCCTACCACACGCCCCTGCCGTGCCTCCTGTCCGCCCCCTTTCCCCACTCCACCGCCCCGCACCTCCATAAGCACCCACACCCCACTGCGGCCACGTCTCTGTCCCCTTTTTGCGTAGTCCTCCCTTCAATCCACCCACTCCCTAATTCAAAACAAAAGAAAAATTACTAATAATAAACGCATATAAATATATATATATATATATATATATATATATATATATATATATATATATATTATATATATATATATACATACATATATTTCATAGACAAAAAAAAAAGGGCTCCTCTCATTTCTTCAAAAACCTAGCCTTTGATCATACAGATCATACCAATAAATAGATATACAGATATAGATGCATGGGTTTTAAAGTTGATATAATTTAACAAACTAACAAAACATAAGATGGTAATTCCATTCATGGAAATCTCCATGAATAAAAAAAAAAACCTGTACATTCAAGAGCCACAATCAAAGCAAAATGAGAAAAAAAAAAGAATAAAGAGGAAGAGAAGAAAAGGGCTATTAGTGGATTAGGGAAAACTTTAGGATTATTCCAAATCTAAGGCCCAAAATGGTTTGATCCTAGGGCTCAAGAGAATCCCTACATACTTTTGAAAATGAGTAATATTGTGGGATTAACTTTTTGTATGGGGGAGAAAATATTAATTCTATTTAAATATGAGTAGATTATTGTTCCCATGACAAATTCTAATAAAAAGGAAAGAGGTATTTAAGGTGTACAAATTTAAAAGATAAGTAAATAATTAAAGTCGGGTTTAGACTAGAAAATTAATTTAATTAGGTAAATTTAAATAGTATAAAAAAATTAGTAAGTATCGAGAATGGGTTATGAAATAGATTAGTATTAATTCAACACTTCAAAAAAAAATTTACCCTAAATTTTTGCTATACTTTGGTCTGGTTTTTCGGTGTCCGGATGGGGCATTACACGAACTAACCCCTATGGTCACCTAACGAAGTGAGCTCACAACCGGTCACCGTACTACATCTCGAATATGTGTAGTTCTTGTTTGTGTGTGTGTGCAATAATGATACCCTAGGAAGCTCTTGTGAAAGATGCACTTGATAGCGATTAATATCCACATGTAGCAATGTAGATAGATGTGTAGATGTCAAAATTAACTTCCCCTCTTATGCGTGTATGCATAAAATGTAGTCCCTTATCCCTTGAATGGGTGTTAGATGGATTCTTTGATGCTCTTAGAATTCCTTTTGATGCAACCTTAGGGGATGATAGTAGATGCTTATATTTTCATTTTTATTATGGTTATATAGCTTTATATTTATATGATTCTCTTGTTTGAATTTTGTAATTGACAACTAAAAGGCCAACCCATAAGAAAATAAGATTCCCAAAAGATAAAAGAGGCCTAAAAGGGGTGACTAAGATACAAAGAGGTTGGGGCGCCCAGAGGGGACAAGGGCATTTTGGCGTTAGCATCCTGGTTGGGTGCTAGTGTCCAAATTCAAGAAAGATAACCAAGTGAAATATCGACCGAGCTATGGGGTGTGAAAAATCAAAAAGACAGCAAGAAAGACAAGAAAGAGGCCAAAGACTATTGTCAATTGCTAATTTTCTCTCTTATCAATCATATGAATAGTGGTATGTGATTAGGACCTAGAAATGTACCCAAGTGTGATTTAGTGTCTACATTTTCCCCCACTTTATGTTATTAAGTGAATACTCGATAACATAAAGTAGATAAGAGATGTGTACCTAGTAACCATGAAGATCGATGATGAAAGCATTTTGAAAAGACAAGAAAAAGTGTGGAGTGCTAAAAAATGAAGTGTTGAAGATAAAGAAGAGGAAGTGACCCTAGGGGTGAAGCATATGAGTCGTACCGTGTTGTACTTATTATTGTTGTCACTTGTGCTTGTTGATGTGGGGTTGGTTCTTGTTGCGTATTTAGGATGGACCTAAAAAATAAGAGTAGAAGAGTAATCAAATTATTTATTATGAAAACTCTGTAAAAATCTTGTAAAAGTATGTAAAAATGTAATAAAAAAGTAGTAAAAAGGAACATGTGCACCTGATCTATGACGAGTGAAAAGTATAGAAATTATCTTGAATTGTTGTAGATGAGCAATTTTTTGGGTGATGTCACGCTAAGAATGGTTTTTTGGGTGATTTAACGCCAAGAATGAGCTTTTTGGGTGATCTCACATCAAGTGCGAGTTTTTTGGGCGATATCATGCCACGGTAGAAGAGTGTAGGGGAGAAAGGCCTAGTGTTAGTTTTTATCCTTGTCTACTTCTTGACTTTATACACCACTGGAGATGGTGTGATCTTGTTTTGTTCCATGTTCGATCCAGTTTGATCCAAGTAGAAAAAGGAGAAAGAATGCATTCTGATTGCTAGAGGATTGTTCCTGTACTGTGAAAACTGCTATATAAACTACTAAAAATTGTGTCAATATGAGAAAGTAACTATAACTGTTCATGGTCATAGGTTTGAAGGAAAGGTCAATAACATCAAGGTGCTAGTGTATGGATGTGGATGCTATCATATGTGTTGTACTGAGGACCCAAGACATATTTTGGTTCATTTCTCAGAATCGAAGATTGTTTTGTTCATGTACTCTACAAGCATGTATTGAAGCTCTGAGTTGTTGTATGGGGTGAATGATTCACCCAATGTATGTCCCCCTCATTTGGGGTATATGCGACGTCACTAGGAGGATGTGGCCTAAAGAAGAGGACCGATGTTGATCTAAAACTATAACCTTGCAAGGGGAGGGAATTTTCTTGGTAAAAACCAAGGCACATGCAAAAAAAAGTGGCTAGAAACATGTGTTAGTGCAAACAAGAAAAGTATGCATATAGAAGACAAAGTGTAATCTAGCAAGAAATAAGAAAATGTAGACCGTGGAAAGCGAGTTTCAAACATGGGACATTACTCACAATGTCGCAGGACAATCAAGGCTAAAGCATCCAAAAACATACAAGCAATGAAAAAGTAAGTCATAGGGCATAGATGGAAAACAATGGCATACGGTGATAAACAATGGAAAATAGTATCATGTAAAGTATCACACAACCATGGTGACAAATAGTTCCTACAACAAAAATGTTACACATGAAGCACCAATTAGCATGTTAGAAAGACTAAAAGTATGTCAAGACATTTATATATTGATAGAGTAATGTCCTAGTAAGAATAGGAAGTACTATAAAATGAAACAATAGCACCTATAGTGTGTACAAAAGTAGATGCCCCTAGGAGCCTCGGTGGGACTGGTAAGAGGTATAGTGCCAAGCATCCATATTGCGTGTAAATATCTATATAAAGTCTGCATCCAAAACTAGAGAACAAGTGAACGTGCATGTGTATATAGAAATGATAATGACATACAAAGTATTTGTCTATCATGTGAAATAAATTGTGCATATAAATAGTATAAGTAAGAAAGAATAGATGCAACCAAGATATGCGGTATGTTGTGAATGAGTGAGATGGAATGATATGCAATGTGAATGTGATAGGAGCAACGTGCCCCCAAGTGGATGTGCATGAATGTATATGAGATGAGGTTCATTTATAAATTCCCCCTCAATAGTCAAGAATGAACCATAGAACAAGAGTGTGTCATCTGGAAGTGGTTTGAATCGTGTGTTAGATAGATAGATCAACAAAGCATAGAGCATGAAGAGTGTGTGAGGTGTAGTTCTTGTTGCAATAGATCCCTCAACAGTCATGTAAGAACTTTAGAAAGCATAAGTGTGTCATTAGATAATGAGGTGATCGTATAGAAATCACCTACCAAATATGAAGAGGCGTGTGAGGGATGGTGGAAGCATGTGAAGTAGTGGTAGCATGAGTACAATATTTAAAATTAATGTCGGATGAAATGGTGCCAATGATGGGAGATGTAGTGGTAGGAAGCACAAATTTCAGTGGCTTAGGAAGCCAATGAGTTATAGTAACACTATGAGGAGGATGAGATGATGTAGTGGTGGATGAGATTGATGGAGGCCATGGATGGATAATGATCTTAAGTGGTGGATGAATGAAAACCTTAATAGTGGGTGGAAGCGACAAGTGGATAGAAGTGAAAGCATGCTTATGCATAATTGGAAAAAATACTGCTCATGAGAGCAAGATCCAAAGGCAATGACACCCTTGTCTTCTAACTTTTGTAATTTATCATAAAGGGCACAATAATCATCATCACGGTGGCCATTGATGCGGTGGAAATTGAAATAAGGGAAATCGCGCTAGCGATGCAAGTGATGAGGAGGAGGATGTTGATTATAGGGTAAGTGAATTAAGTGCTTATGAAGTAAAGAACAAAAAACATCACGAGGCTTAGCAGCATGCGAGAAATACAATGGCTCCCAAATAGGAGATGGAGAATACTTAGGTGGAGAGCGACGTGGTGGAGGAGATGGAGGACGCTTATGTGGTGGAGGAGATGGAATATGCTTGCAAAGTGGAGGAGATGGAGACCTTAGAGGACGCTTAATATATGGAAGAGGAGAAGAAGTAGAAGATGATGCAGTAGTAGGAGTAAAAGGGGGTTCTATAACATGTGCAACAATTAAATCTTGTTCTAGATCAATGACTTTATAGCATAAAATCATAAACGATTCACATGTATCATATTATAATATTTCTTTCAATGCAGGAATCAAGCCATGACAAAAGATAAATTGCTTTTATAGATCAATAGGCTGAAATAATAACTAATGCATGCAAGAATTGAAGCGTAAAATGTAATCTAGAATGGGTTATTTCTTTCCTTAATGCAAGCTAGGTAAGTGATCATGTGTAACTCTAGGACCATTGTTAAGCATAAAGCATCTAAGAAAAACATCTTCCATTTCACAATATGTACTAATAGATCCATAAGGAAAATGAGTGTACCATTGAAGAGCATCATCAAAAAGACTATGATGAAAAGATTTTAGTAACAATCAATCATTCGAATAAGAATCCATAGCTAAACAATAATGCTTAAGATGCAAATATGGATTGCTAGAGCCATTAAAAAATAAAAAGGTAGGCATGATAAAATCCTTAGGAAAAGTTTATTTTTGAATTTTCCTTCGAATATGATTGTTATGAAGAGAGTTATTATCAATGGAAGAATAATAGGATTTTCTTTCAAGAGTAAGAGATTGAACTCAAGATTGTAAATGACCGGCAACATGCATGAATGATAAAATATCATGTGAATGAATCGTAGAGGAAGTGAGAGGAACATGAAGAGGTTGAATTTTTCCATTGTCAATAATCATGGGAATGTGAGAAGAAGAAATGAAAGATGAAGGATTTATGGGAGCGGAAAAATTATATGTAGAAGAAATAAGAGGAGATGTACTAGTAGGAATGGGAGAATCATGAATAACATCTTGAGAGGAAGAAGAAAGAGGTGGAAGAGGAGGAGAGGAACATGGAATATAAACAAAAGTGTTAGGAGTAGAATCAGAAGAAATGATAAGAGGTGAACTAGTAGAAGTGGGAGAATCATCATGAATGCCATTGGAAACAACCTCGAAGTGGCAGAAAGCGGAGTGGACAATTCACATTTAGAAATATTAAGAGAAGTAACATCCTCACTAACATGATCATGATCAGAAATATAACCATCATCACTATCATTCATATTTTCGCATGCAAGTAATTCATTAAGAGAGTCATCAACATATAGAGAAGTATTAGGAGAACTATACTAAGAATTAGCATTGCATTCATTAGAGTCATTTTTAGAAATAAAAGAGACATGAGATATAGCTTTACATTCATCTTGACTATCATTAGAAACATCATCATGCACATGTACATCTGCAACATTGGAAGTAACATCATTTTTATCTACAATGTGCATAATGAAGACCAAGCATATAATCGATAAGAGCATCATCATGTGTTGTAACAAGAACAGAAGAAGGTGGAGAAGCCTCAGTGATCATAGAAGAACAAGGAAATCATGAAGTAAAGTTTTGATCAGGTGAAACTATGCTCACGCTAGAGTTGCAAAAACTAGTGGGAATGTTGTGTTCATTAACAAGAAGCAATCTATGAACTTCGTCATCAAATCGAGCATTGCAATAAAGATTGTTAAGTTTAGCCTCAATAGCATCATCAAGGATAGGGTTCAAACTAACATGATGCATAGCTTGCTTAGGAGAGGAGGATCTATTTTTATCCATGAGGGTTTCCTAGGGCAAGGAGTTTGACTAAGGATGAGGTTCACCAAATCCATTTATTAAAAATAGAATTATGCTAAACCGTAGATATTGCAGAGTCACGTATAATTAATAATCAATGAAGCACAAATTTGACACAAGTAATAAGTTAAATATATTTGAAACCCTAGGTGCAAGAGAGGGAATATAAGACTTAGTTGATTTTGCAATAGATCCAAGTGTTCTAGACAGGAACACTGGTAAACATGAGGAGTAGACTATCGCAACTGTAGCCGATAAATTCTCTAACTTTCGGATGAGCCAAGACTAGGGCACTGGATCGGGTCGGGGGTGCCTAGGCACCGATTCTACTTTTGGGTGCATATGTCTCACGTAGAACCTCGAAAACTAATTTTCCTTGTGTCACACCAATGTCACTAACCTTTGTTTTTGTCACATGTATGTCGTTGGATAATCACAGAGTTCGCATGTAACTTACAAAACAAATGATATCCTGAAAAACCCCAAAACACATCAAATCCTAAAAATAAAAAGATGTAAATGGGGAGTCAAACTGACCCCGACAGTCACCCAACAGAATGAGCTTATGACCGAGCATTGCACTACATCTCGATTCCATGTAGTTCTTGTGTGTGTGTGTGTGTGTGCAAGAATGATGCCCTATGAAGCTCTTGTGCAAGATGCACTTGATAGAGAGCAATAAATAGATGCGCAAATGTAGATAGATGTTTGGATGTCAAAATGAACTTCCCCTCCTTTGGATGTCAAGATGAGCTAAGAACTCTGCTTTCCACTCTAGACGAAGCACATACGAGTTGAGTTATCACTTCATCGTGATAGCTTTGGAGGAAGATAAGTTGAAGTTGGAGAAGATTCATACCAGTCTTAATCCTACGAGACATGATGACCAAGGTGGTCACAAGAGATAAACTAAAGTTATGTTCAGCTTTGGTTGGCCTTCGCGGATGACAGTGAAGGGTTGAGAAGCTTTCTTAGTGGAAATAAGTCTCCAAGTGGGAGATTGTTAATGTTTGTGGAGCCTATTTTCATGTTAGAGTGTGGTACACCTTCTATGTGTTACACTCGGGTATTTTTACAGTGGTCCCGCTTGCGGTGAACGGGTCAAGGGGGTTGAGGTGAAGCCCCGAAGCAAATTTTCATGGGTGGTTTATCAACCCATGGGTAATGGGTAACCATTATGGGCTGTTTTTGGGACCATGGTTTTTCAAGTACCCATTTTTTTGTAAAAATACGTCTTTGGCTACCCATAGGTTTATGGGATGGTTTTGTTTTTTGCCCATTGTTTGATACCCACGGTTTTGTAAAACTGCTTAAGCAGTTGTCTATTTCTATGGTCTTATGCATATGATAGATGTACAAGAAAATGTATTGCAGATGTGCTTTGAATTCGGGTGTGAATTTCAGAGAGTTTGTTGAGCATAGCTTCAAACGGATCTGGTATTGTATTGAGAGAGTGGAGGCTTGTAATAAAATCGAGCAAGTGATTCTTGGTGACGTAGCCCATATTGGGTGAACCACGTTAAATATTTTCTCTCTATGTTGTGTTATTTATTCTACACTTTTATTTCAGATCTATAATATTTTCTGCATATTATTTTCTATTGTTGCGATTTTGTAAGGGATTATTCCGCGTATTTTATCTCTTATTTCCTAACAAGATGCACTTGATAGAGAGCAATAACTAGATGTGCAAATGTAGATAAATGTTTGGATTTCAAAATGAACTTCCCCTCCTTTGCATGTATGCGTAACATCCATTCCCTTGTCCCTTGAATGAGTGTTAGATGCATGTTTGGATGCTCTTATAATGGCTTTGGATGAAAGCTTAGGTGATGATAGTAGATGCTTAGAGCTTGGTCCTTTATTATGATCACATAGCTTTGTATTTATATGATTCCCTTGTTTGAATTTTGTAATTGAAAACTAAAAGGCCATCCCATAAGAAAACAAGATGCCCAAAATATAAAAGATGGCCAAAAGGGATGAGTAAGATACAAAGAGGTTGGGAGCGCCAGAGGGGATGATGGCACTTGGGTGTTGACGTCCTGGTTGGGCACTGGTGTCCAGAATCAAGAAAGATAAGAAAGTGAAACACTGATTGGGCTATGAGGTGTGGAAGACCAAAAAAATAGCAATAAAGACAAGAAAGAGGCCAAATACAGTTGTCAATTGCTAATTTTCTCGCTTATAAACCATATGAATAGTGGTATATGCTTAAGACTTAGAAATGTACCCAAGTGTGTGATTTAGTGTCTACATACAATCTAAGTTGTGGTTTCTTATGCATTTGGTGATGACCCTAAGGTCATGAAATTTCCATTGATATATCACACTTGTATATCTAAGGTGATATGATGAGGTTTTGAGCTTAATTCTTTTAAGACTAGTTTTGTAGGTCTTAACCAAGTGAAGAAGATTGCTCCAAATGGTGGTGTCTTTGTGTGTTGTGATGGTTAAGAGTTATAGAAGCATGTTGGTGGTTTCTTGAAGGCTTAGACAACATGTTTAAGTGCTTCTTGTTTTTGGGTAATGGCCATGTTAGCTCAAAATGACCTACTTTTGGCAAAAGGGCAGTTTGGGTGCTTTAGGGCTTCTATAGTCCTAATGGAGAGATGATGATTCTAGATGCTATTGTTGACCTATATGGTCCTATGTATGGTGTTCTTATTATGTTTTTATGTTATTTTCCCTATGATGGCTGACCTAGATGATTTGTAATCATTTGTCATGTATAAAAGCATGTTGTTGGTGTCTTATTTTGTTGTTGAGACGGTTAGAGAAAGTGCGAGATAGAGGGGTGTTTCTAGAGGTGATGGAGGTATTTGTGACCATCTAGAGAGGGCAGAGAAGATGATGTGATGATTTAGAGAGTGATCAGATGCTGGAGAGATAGGTCATTAGGCCTAATCAACTTAATGAAGAAGTGTTTAAGCAAGTTAGCCTAAAGAGTAGATTTGGAGAAGAAAGAAGGAAAGAGAGATTCATAGTGTCATCATCAGTTGGTGCAACATTTTAGAGGTGACAAACAAATCATGTGGCTTTATTTGGTGTTGAGTCATTTAAGGGGTTGGTGCCTCCTTGTAGGGTTGGTGCTCTACTAAATCTAGGGGTTGGTGCTCCTTGTGGGGTTGGTGCCTCACTAAACCTAGGGGTTGGTGATCCTTGTTGGGTTGGTGCTCAACTAAATTTGAATCATGGCTCTAATAAAGTTTTTTTAGTGGGTTTTCTTCCCTTTAAGGGTTTCCCACTCACATTTTTTGTTCATGTGTTCTTGTGCTCTCATGGTGTATGCTCATAAGTTTGGTTAATCATTGCGCAATCTATATGTTGAATGTTTGATGAAAGCATTAAATGGCTGATATATGTTAAAGCTCAAATGAATGAATGTTTTTAAGACCCACTGATTCACCCCTCTAGTTTTTGTGCTTCCAACACTTTATATAAACTCATATGATATATATAAGAAATAGAAATATAGTTATATATCTTATTTATTAACTATAGTCTATCGTTTATACTTATATCTAATATAACATAAGGAACTATATAATAGATTAATAACCCACTTAATATTTTGTTCCAACAATGAGTGGATAATGCTTCTCTCTAACAAGTTTGAGCCAACAATGTGTCATGCAACTTTATAAAATTTGCAACCATCAATCCCAAGACCTTTCGCATCTATCATGAATTATGAGGTGAATATAATTTATCCATCATAAGAGGGGAATCACATTGCATTTCAGTCACCTATGAAAAACTATAGAAACAACATCTGGGAATTTTTTAAGAGCATCCTACCACTTTTGTGTGAAAAATTGAGCCTACAAAACCATTCTATAGTCTTCCATAAAGGAATTAGAGATGTCAGGAAAATTGGTGAGTCAAGCTAGAGCCATTTGAATGGATTTTATTTGTTTTTTGGATTCTTTGGGTCAAAGGGATTTGAAAAATCTTTGGAGGTACGATCTCAACCTTTGAGCCAATGTAGCATAGCCTAAATCTGAGCTAACTATGTAGAATATGTCTCACTAAGCTTGAGCTTATACTGCAATTAGGGCACCTTGAATCACAATGGAACATTGTATGGGTCATTTTCAAGGAAATCTTAAATTCTTTAAAATTCCATTCAAAGAGCATCATTAGTTCACTTACGCACTCCCACCACCTACTTGCCAAAGTGGTGGAAGAAGTTAGTGGTGTTGGATGGCCTCATTCCACTACTATATCCAATGGGTACCATAAGGCCATTGATGTTTGGTTGTGTGGCACTTCAAACAAGGCTCGCCACTAAATGAATCTAAAAAGTGATGGGACGGTGGTTAGAGAGAATGAAATCCTAATATAAAGTTTTAAAAGAGCCACCCACACTATTAAAGGAGAACATGTGTTTCTCAGATAACATAGCATGATCCAACCTTTTTAAAATTGTCTCCTTCAACTCAAAAAATGGACCAAGTGAACCACAACAACATAGTAAATACCCATCATTCCAACAAAGGGTCCATCAAAACTCGATATGTTAATTTTTTTGTTCTCTAACACACCACCTTTGTCTTCGAGATGCTAAATCATATCAAAATCTCAATAACTAAGTGAAAAGGCAAGTGACAAGATGTCAGTTGCCATCTCCACAAAGTAGCTCTTTCCGGGTCATCATTAGATGCATAAATGATAACAATACCTCAGGGATAGTCATTGACATTTAATAGGACCAATAAGTCCTAATGAGATGGATCTTCCCCTAACACAACAATTAAGGAAGCAAATCATAGGGATATCGAAATATTGGCACCACCTCGATCAACAATATGTGAAGTGTGAAAGTGGGTAAATTATGACACTATGCAAATTTAATGTAGATTACAAAGAAAACATGAAATCTTTACTACCTATAAACAAAGTCTAACTTCCCAACATTCTAACATGCAAATCACACAAAATTTATGTGAGGATTGTCCAACATTCTAACATGTAAATCACGCAGAGAATTTACGTGAGGACTTTACAAGGCCTCTAACATTCCAAGATATGAAATTCATGTAGGAATTTTGTCCATGCTAGGTACCCTATCCATCCTAGACATAAACATAATATAATGCAAAAAAAAAAAAGACAAAAGTGATCATTAGTTTGGCTTAAGATAATCTAAAAAATGAAACAAAATTTAGTTCCATTAACTCCCTTCATTGAATCATCACCATCACATGGTGGGCTATAAGAGGGATGAGAAGGTTGAGTAGAGGATCCCACATTTAACACTATTATCTCCTTCCAAGTGTCTTGCATACTGCAAGGGTTTGAACTAAAGGTGAATTGTTGACATGGAAGTTAATAACACATGAGTGTTAATTAGGGCTATGGTTTGGGTTAAGGCATGAAATTAGTTTTATTCTCTATGGCTATTTTTTATCTGTCACAGTGGTCCAATTGTCATTTTTAACAAGTGCCTTGACTTTGCCCCATGTGACTATCCTCAACAAGGTCAACCCGAGCCATGAGAGGGCAGACCCAAATCTTGTAGTCTAGCTCTTGACCACTAAAATAAGTGTTAGGCAAGTTTAAGTAAATAAATTTTTACAAAAGCTACTTAGAGCCCACTTGAATGTCAATGGTCTTTTATGAGTCATTGGTTAAATACAAAACTCAAACCTATTTGTTAGGATGAGCTAGGTAAAAACTATCTAATCCAAAATAGATAACATGTCCAATGGGCTTGACAATCTCAAGAATAAAAGACCAAAGAGGGATCAGAAGGCCAAGAGAGCCAACACAAATGAGTACCTTAAAGGAAACTTGGTCCAAAAGTTTAAAATCTCAAATAAAGGCAAAAAAATAAAAAACATGTTTCATAAAAACCAACATGATTTAGTCAAAAGAGCTTAAAAGTGAGAAAGTTGTTTAAATGAAAAGCTATGTTCCACCAAGTTTCCAAGATGGGGACGATAGGGGATGAGGGGACGTGTTTCTATGATAGATTTTTTTGGAGGCCTTTTTTTAGGGGATGATAAGGGACAACTACTAAAAAATAAGGGAAAATTTAAACATATGAAATTTCAAATATTTATATGATAACATTGATAAAACATTCATCAAACACATTATAGAACTTTAATACATAAAATTGGAGCTAAATTGAGATTTCACATAAGATTCAAGCTATTAAATAATAAAAAATAAGGAGATTTTTAAAAATATAAGAAATTTCAAATATTCATCACACGCATCATAAACCTTAATACATAAAATTTGGCATTTCATTTTTTGATCCATTTTCGTTTCCATTTCCTAATAGCATAGAAGACTCCTTCGCAATGAAGCTACAACAAAACTTCTTCTTACCCAAAACAATCAACTCAAACTATAATGCAAGAAACACAAACAAAATTGCTTGAATCAAAAATATAAAAAAACATAATCGTAGTTCACATGGGGTTTACCGTACCCAACAAGAAGAGAACCTTAATCAAAGGCTTTCACATTTGTATCACCTCCTCAGTTTTCCATAATACTTTATCGATACAACATAAATGCCATTTACTTTCCTGAATTGAAGAGGAAGTTGTCCATGAGATTTGCATTTTACCCATGAGCAGCTTGCAATTGTGGTTGATAACATGAATCTAGGTCAAATGTCTTCTTAATAGCTAGAAGATAGCTTCAGCATATGCACCTTTACAACAGAAATGAAACATCAGTAATAACTAGCAGAGATAAGAAAATAACAGCTATGAACTAGCAAGACAAGATGATTTCAATTAATTCATGTTCTTCACATAAATACAAATGACAAGTTATCATTGGTGATAAACTTTTCAAAATGAACTAATATATACTAAGTACACATTAAATTAATGAATAGTCCAACAACATATTATTATAAAACAAGTTCATATTAATACATAATATATATCCACTACACCCAAGTAGTGCTCTTTATGATGGTTATACTAGAATCTACAAGAAATGACTAGATTTACCATCCAAAGGTCATGTTCTCACTAATTGTAAGAGAGATTTTATTATTTTTAACTTCATGTTGTTTAAACAAAAGTTAAAACATTGTTGGAACGTAGGGACACCTAAACATCCCCAATGTGGTCAAGGGACTTGTAGAAGTCCCCTAGACGTATGGGGGACATTTAGATTTCCCTTGCCATCCCTTGCTCAAAATTTTAAGATTTTAGGATGTATTTTTTTGACAAATTAGGGTCGGAGTAGGGAATGTCTTCTTCCCAATACCAAGTTTCCAAAACGTCCCTCGATAAAAGGATGCGCCTAAAAGGGCAAGCGACACATCCCCATGGAGCATATAGATGAAAAGATAACAAATCCTTAACAAGGTTCCTAATAACAACCTAAATACCAAGAGACTTCCAATTAAGTCAAATCCAAGACTTGGGAATCTTCAAAGGGAATATATCCATCATAATAAGTTATCATACCATTTTATGACATGTTCCACAACAACAATATTTATCATAACATTAAGAACAAAGTCAATTTGTTTACCTCATTAATCTTGGAGAAAAGTATCACACATTTAGTAGTCATCTTCATCATTGCTTGCAACAAAAAATTGTATAAAGTATGCTAAACACCATTTAAGTAAGCTATCCACCCAAACGAATTGTGAGGACTAAAATAGGTAATACAATTGGGCTTCAAAAACCATGGTAATACAATTGGGCTTCGAGAAACCATAACATTTGAAATGGATGGCCGGAGAGATATGACAAGACCGTAACAAGGTGTGACATGAAAGAACCCTCTGAGAGCCAAAACCTAAATGCACAAATGGCTTTTTCATAACAATCTATCTTAAAAACAAACATTTGAAAGAGGCTACGATAAAAATAAATAAATTTAAAAACGATAAATTCCTGACCATTTGGAGGATTTTGTATAGATTTACATGTACAAGTCACCTAATATAGAATGACCTGATTGGAAAAGTGTAACGACCCAAAAATCCACACACGAACAACACAGTGAAATACAGGATAACTTTTTTTTTTTTTTTTTTCGACAAGACAACATAGAATTCCAATCACATAACACACTTACGATTAGGGCCAACAACAATGAGATATTCTTGAGGGTTATTTATTTTAAAAGGACATCTTGCAATTCTTAGCTTACGTTTTCAAGGAGGCTCAAGATATGATTCGTACAATTCATCTTACCAATGCTAAGTTTATTCCTTTGACACTGAGTAATTATCTTTAAATCTTCTATATTATGACATTTATTTGCTTAATTCGCTTATCAAGAAAAAGGAGTATTTAAATTCCACAAGGCCATCTCGCTCACCACTAACGCTACTAAGATTCATTCTTGCCCACAAGACAATATGGTTTTAATTTCAAAAAACTTAAGAGAAGAGATACAAGGTGCCTTGGAAAAGGGTTAGAGGGAGAAGGTCGAGATAAAACATCTTTAGGAATTCATTAGTTATTGTCAGTATTTAATTGAAGCTAGGGCTCTTAACCAGAATTATCAACAACTTAGGCTTCGCTAAAAGTATTAACAAGGAGTAAAAATTTACTTTCCAAATGGCGGTGAGAAAGATGGTGAGGTCTCCAATTTGTTTTCTCTGGCTTATTAAATCTTATCATCTTCAAACAACTAACAGTTCATTTCACCTTAGGGTCATTTTACAAATTTCACCGTAAAAGGAATAATGTTCACTAGAGGAGCTAGGGTTATCATGATATAAAGTTTACTTGCAATGATAGTCCTGCCCTTGTTTACTTAAAGAATTTCTTGCTCTCAAGTTGGTGACCCCTACGTTACTTTATTTGAATACAACTTTTAATTTAACTTCCAGAAGTATTAAACAATCCCATGTTAGTTTACTTATGACACTTTATTACTAAGTCATGTCAAGGTTTAACTCAAAATTTATTCTCAAGGCAAGGTTGTAGCAACACTCATTTACAAGAACCAAAACAAGATTACATCAATTCTTAAAATACTGATACTCCAACAAAGTCACTCAACAACAATAACCAAATTTTCTTATAATTTCAATGATGGTCAAACAATACAAGGTTTCCAAAGTTCAGATGACAAAGTCCACAATACTTTATACTAAGACATTAATCCTCTTTTAAACTTTCCACTGGACGTTAACAATAGTTGAACAACAAAAAAAGGTGTCGAGCAAAGGATCTTCTCAACTGAGGTTGATGACAAAAGTCTACAAATCTATCCCTCATCTACACGCAAAATCCATCTGCAGCAAATTTTCTACAAGAGTCAGTTCACGAGAACTGAGCAAGATAAGGCTACACAAAACCACCATAACTATTATCTAACAATACCACGAAAAGGAAGCACTTTATTACAAGAATTGGTTCAAACCTCTAAACACTATCAACACATCAAGTTATAATAAAGTCTTCATCATGCCAATCAAAGAAGGAGAAGACCTTGTACTTCAGTTAGGAGTAAAAGCAACGAAAGTATAGCAATCGTAAGAGAATGGCCCTTGGCCCTATAAGGAGAAAACAAATAATCTAGCAAAAAAATAGAATTCCCATCAAGTAAGTAATTAAACCATAATTACAAGATTAAGATTTGATATATACACCAACCATCTAGAAATTTATCAAAGGTACCAAACGCATAGACTAAATTAATATATTTCTAAAAGAACAAGAGTTGATCGGCCCAAGAAAGGGGAACCATGGGTTTCAAAAATTAACACAAAAAGCCATGTATAATCGAGTTTCAAACCGGAAATCAAATAAAGTATACACACAACATAAGTTTCGAGGCGAAAGCAAAGTATATTAGTTTTGACCATTAACTACAAAGATTTTCCAATCATCCAAAAAGGGTCCAAGTCTTACAGGCTAGTAGCAAACACGCGAGAGAAGAAGGGGGTTCCGCCCAACAAGAGTATACAATAATGTCATCAACAAATTTTTATAACACTAAAGATTTGCAAACCTCCACTACAATACTAATGTTTGGTTAACTTAAAATAAATTACCCATATCCCAAAACAACCATATTTTATGGCAACCCTCTTGTAACACAAATCATCCGTCACACAAATAGATACAACAAAATTTATAAGTGACATTATAAAAAAAAACCTTCCGCTATGAATCCATAAGATTATCAAATGAAAGCTGAGTTTTTCCCGAAGATTAATCACATTTAAGGAAATTTCCATCACAAACTATTACGGTAATTACGTGCATAAAAACCACCAATATTAATTAATAGCGTTAACATTACAAGGGAAAATAATGCCGCTTAGGAAAAAAAAATAGAAGAGCGCCATCGCAATAATAGTCGAGAGGGGGATTAGACCAAACTATTCTAGTGTCAACGAGGTACCGGATTCACACAATGAAACCTCCAGCTTAATTGATCCGAAAAGCTAGTTATGGTTCAAGTTGATAGGGATGGTCAAGGTACTTCTTGAGGATGGCCTTAAAAGCCTAGAAACAAGATGAAAGATAGTATAAGATTCTAAACACACGAGACAAAAAAACATATTGCACACACAAACCTTTTCATTCTACCGCTTTAATACCAAAACTCTAAGTCAAGCTAGCCCAAGCATTGCTCACACAATCCTACAACCTTTCTTTCTCGATTCCAAAAGGTTATAAAAGGGACTTGCGAAGGTGCTAACAAAAACGTCAAAAGACAACTTGGGTGCTAGGGAGGAGCTTCATAGTTATCGTAACTTACTTCCATAATATCGAAAATACTAGTTGATCAACATAATAACTTGCAACTCAATCGCAGAGAAGAATTAATACATAAACAAACAGATGAAGGTCTATCATTTGAGTAAGAGAAACATAACATTCAGAGGAGAGGGCACACACATCCTTTCGACCAACATACTGTCAATGATAAAAGCTAAAACAAGAAGAAACAAGCAGAAAGGGGAAATCTCCCATCATGACATCCAACTGACATATCAATGCAAGGAAAAAGTGGTTCAATTTCGCAATAATTGTAAATATAATAGCAGTAGAAAAGTGTAGAAATATCTTGCCTCTTTCTCCGCTTCAACAGTCGCATGACTCGCTCACGGGTCGAATAAGATCTATAGGTATTGGAATCCGAGTGCACTGGCCTCTAAGCGGTCCACATTCACGATCCGTGAGACCATGCACTTGAAGAGGATTTTTGTCAAACAATTCACGAGAATTGTTGTATCCGAAGTGACTCCATGCACTTGTGCTCAACTATTGCTTTCCTTGAGCTTTTACTTCTTGTGGGATTCGACAACCAACTCACATACCCTATACGTGCTACCACAAACACAAGTGATCTACACAAGGCTGGAGGAGATATTTTCAGAGAAGAACCTAGCAAGGATGTCACAGAAAGCAAAGGTTGTAGGAGATGGATTTACCCAAGTTACTCAGATTTGTTTCAACTTCCTATGCCTCCTCAACAAACCCATTCCAAAACATATCATGCAATCCTTGTTGTCCTTTGGCCATATTTCACTCAGAATTTTGTCAAACAATTTTGGGTGTCTTATGCTTGCTTCCACTTTGCATATGTATCTACCAACGCACCGGCAAACAAAGCATTTGACACAGCCTTGTCCCTTCTCCATTATTTTCCAAGTTTCCAAGGTGTCTCAACCCACCCAATTTGTCCACAACCAACAATCATTGCTGTCCAAAAGACCACATTTCGTTCAAGTTTTGCCAAACCATCCGAACACTTTGTTGAGCATCCAGATCAGGAGTATAAATCCGTCTTAAGACAGTTATGCGCCCAGGACACTAGCAGATACAACAAGCAACAAAAATCTCTTTTTTTTTTTCAAAAGCATTAGAGAACGTCCATGCCCACTCAAACAATCCCACTTTGGTATAGGCGTGAGATGCTATCAAAGGTTGTGGAGTTTGACTTTACACCCGCTCTTTGCATTTGCTTGTAAGTTTATAAAGCCATTTCAACATATCCATACTATACGAGCCCGCAAGTAGTAGACACAAACACACCCCTCTCCAGCTTTCCCAAAGGCACCCATTACAATACTATCAAGATAATATGGCACAACACCCCCGCCCACAGAAAGTGAAAATAGTGGTTACAACATCGATTCGTATACAAATTTGGAAGAGAAGCAATCTTCACTTCTGCTTATGCTTTCATGTCTAAAGGCTGCAGAGGCAGCCCTTTTACCACTTTGGAGCAAAAGCATGGCATCTTCCATCATACCCAAATGGCAACATGCCTGTCCAAGAATCAGGTGCTTCCATTCCTCTCGTTCAAAGTTGTTGGACATTCCTGCACACATAAGTGTTTTCAATTTGGGTACCAAAAAAAACACTTGAAGAAAGCTTTTGCCACCGATTGTTTAGCTACATTGTAGCTGGGAAGAAGTTCTATGCTCTCTCTTGACAGTGGTGGGCTTTCCAATGGATCAATCTCTCTGGTAGGGATGTGTTCCTCCAACATGTTTGCAACATCTTTGAATCTACGGAGATATAAGAGTGCCCTCGCTTTAAGTTCCAATGCCTTCTCACATTTGGGCCCGAGTTTGAGAACGGCATCAAGGAGATTTATTGCTGAGAAGACATCAGCTGATTCTTTACTTTGAAGTAAATGCCGAGATTTTCTTACATGCTTCTCTGCAAGCATCCTGCTGCTCAGCCACCAATGCCTCTTCACAGATGAAGAAGACGAATTAGACATTGCATAAGCAATCCAAAATAAGAGTGCCCAGCTTCTGAAAAAAACCAGTGATTGACGAGACTTGGTCCTGGAAACAAAAAAAAAGTGTTCTTGCAATAGCTCTCTACAATGAATAATGCCTTCAACTCAGGAGACAACACTCAAAGAATGTGGAGGAAACATGCCTACTTCACTCGCTGAAGCTTCATCAAACCCCACGCGCGCAGGGAGGAACCAGGAAGAAGACGCCATGCCAGACAGAGAAGGTTCATGGCAGGGGACAGAACAACAACTGCAAGAGGACCAAAACAACACTTCGAACACGTTTTTCCCTCCATCAATGCCTGCAGCTCAAGAAAAACGCGCCCAACGCTCCACCTAAATGCATTAAAGAAGGAAATCAAAAGAAGATCCTGGTGAAGGAAGTCAAGGCTCCACCGACTCCCACTATCTCACGCCAAACAGATAAATATAAGTTCATTTAAAAGTACCAAGAATGTCACCCATCCACCAAATGCACCAGGGAGGAAAAATATGCTTCAACCACTACCAAAAGAATAAAAAAATACAGTCTACATCTCCTCATGTCTAGCCTGTCACATCTATAAACCAACGTGGGAGGAAAGCAATGGGAGCAACAATAAGTTCACCTCAGAATTAAGCATTGCAACGAGGCACTACATTCTCCTCCCCTTAAGAAAAGCATTGTCCTCGATGTGACATAACACAGCGGAAAAGAAATGGTTCGCAACCAAGAACAGGTAAAGGAGAAAGTACACTTTATGGTTTAAAATTTTAGTTGATTAAAGCACGGCCACAGGGTAGCCTTAGGAACATTTGGCAGAAATTTTAACTTTCAATGTTCTGTGAAGATCGCGCTTCCTTCTTATTTATTATTTTCATTAGTCTATTTCCGTTAACATTATTTTTAGTTTATTTTCTTTTAAAATTTCATCATCAAGGGTTTTAGTTTATTCTTTATTGTGGGTGCCCAACATGAATCAAGCTAACACAACACCCTATCGTTCAAAAAGGACACTACAGATTCACAAGCACACAAGTATATTCTTCATGAATCTATTACACTACAAAAGGTTACTCAAATACGGAATGGATTAGGCACAGTCCACATAACATAGTACTCATCACACATCTATGACTGACATACAAAATACTCAAACAAAAGAGTACTACAATCCACCAGACATTTCCTCAATTCCACGTATGAGGATTTTCCATGACTCATAAAAACTACATGTACATAGTGTCCACAAGGGAATCAATGACATAACCACAACATCACACACATATCCATCTGACATGAGAAACACATACATCAAAATACCACTACCAAACATCACAATAACTCAACATATATCCTGAAACATCAACCATACAGAAAAATATCATAAGCCTCCTCAAACTCTTATGCCTCCCTCAAGTCTCTTATGCCTCCCTCAAGGAGGCCGGTTGACCCTATGGCCTAAGAAGACACATAGAGTCCAAACACTCCTAACCCAAGTGACATAATAACGTGTGGTTCATCAACCCGCTAGTTATTTGTAACTCCTTAGGGGCGTACTCCCCATACAACGAAGCGGGTCCATAGGTCCAACCATTCCATGGTGCATCCCATGACCCTATTCCACACATCACGACAATAGAACCAACACAACAATCCAATCAAAGTGCCAAGGGGCAAAGTACAAGCCTTGGGCAAGGCGGTAAAAATTCCAAATTTAAAAGAAGACCCAAAATCAAGCAAAATAAATGGCCAAATAGCCATAGTTAGTATCAAAATCCCCATGTTAGTGCCACAAACCAAGGAAATGCCCAAAATTGTAAAGCATGGCAATCAAGAAAAGCTGCTGGTCCTTACAAATAAAGTAAAAAGCTCAATTTACGAATAAAATCAACTTATAATAATGTCACATTACGATAACTATGTGGCCTTATCTAGCCACCAAAGGGGTACTCAACGAGTTGCTAGCACTCGGAACATCGAGCCTCAGCTCGCAAAATACGTATCAATAATACAACTGTCATCACCTCTATCTGAATCATCCCGCCACCACTTCGACAAGGCTAAACATAGTCATAGTTGCACTTAGGTTGTGTACATACAACCACATAGGGAGAGAGGAAAGAACCACATGTTATCTACTAAACCGAGTTTCGGCTCAAGTTATTGACCCATGGTACACCATTCCTCACTCTCAACATACACTTCTACCGATTACCCTCAGGGTCGGTTAGCGTAAGGTTCACAACATAACATACAACAACATCACTAACATAACGGTGGCACACACATAACTACCATAACGTCTTACATATGGTACATATACAGGGTAGATCACGATCATACATTCACTGAGTGTAACACATCACTTTACCACTTTCTGCACCCAAAGTGCAATCACCATACGATAGGGTTCATACACTCACCGTATGACCCCAAATCACAACATGAAGCATTACATATTTGCACAATTCATACATACGATGAACATAGTACATCACAACATAACATCCATTGCTACATAACAAGGTGGTACACACATTTCTTCAAAACATGGTAAGAACATCATGATACAACTCATTTCTTTTAACACCAATCTAGTCATACAACACATTGATACACCTACATATCACAATATGTCACAATGCTCCAACACTATGTCATCCACATTATAATTCTTTTCACACATCACAAACAGTAATTCACACGTGAACTCTTCATAGAATCCACAAGAAGGAGAGAGAATACTCCCATCCCCAGCACATCAATATGATAACAAATACGCACTGAGTGACATACACATCACGTGCGTTCACAATATCACAATTACGACATGGATCACATCACGCTTAAAGCACATTACTCTCCCAATATCTACCACCACCATGCAACATCATCATCATCATCATGTAGTAACATCATGTAACACAACCACCATCATGTAACATCACCATACAACACCAATCCGGCCCATAGGTTCGAGAGCATGAACCTACGCTCTAATACCAAGTGTAATGACCCAAAAATCCACACACGAACAACACAAGGAAAATACGAGATAACTTTTTTTTTTTTTTCTTTTTTGACAAGACAACATAGAATTCCAATCACGTAACACACTTACAAGCTAGGGCCAACCACAATGAGATATTCTTGAGGGTTATTTATTTTAAAAGGACATCTTGCAATTCTTAGCTTACGTTTTCAAGGAGGCTCAAGATATGATTCGTACAATTCATCTTACCAATGCTAAGTTTATTCCTTTGACACTGAGTAATTATCTTTAAATCTTCTCTATTATGACATTTATTTGCTTAATTCGTTTATCAAGAAAAAGAGTATTTAAATTCCACAAGGCCATCTGCTCACCACTAACGCTACTAAGATTCGTTCTTGCCCACAAGACAACATGGTTTTAAGTTCAACACACTTAAGAGAAGAGATACAAGGTGCCTTGGAAAAGGGTTAGAGGGAGAAGGTCGAGATGAAACATCTTTAGGACCTCATTAGTTATTGCCAGTATTTAATTGAAGCTAGGGCTCTTAACCATAATTATCAACAACTTTACTTAGGCTTCATTAAAAGTATTAACAAGGAGTAAATATTTACTTTCCAAATGGCGGTGAGAAAATGGTGAGGTCTCCAATTTGTTTTCTCCGGCTTATTAAATCTTATCATCTTCAAACAAATAATAGTTCATTTCACCTTAGGTCATTTTACAAATTTCACCGTAAAAGGAATAATGTTCATTAGAGGAGCTAGGGTTATCATGATATAAAGTTTACTTGCAATGATAGTCCCCCTTGTTTACTATAAGAATTTCTTGCTCTCAAGTTGGTGACCCCTACGTTACTTTATTTGAATACAACTTTTAATTTAACTTGCGAAGTATTAAACAATCCCATCTTAGTTTACTTATGAAACTTTATTACTAAGTCATGTCAAGGTTTAACTCAAAATTTATTCTCAAGGCAAGGTTGTAAAGAACACTCATTTACAAGAACCAAAACAAGATTACATCAATTCTTAAAATACCGATACTCCAACAAAGTCACTCAACAACAATAACCAAATTTTCTTATAATTTCAATGATGGTCAAACGATACAAGGTTTCCAAAGTTCGATGACAAAGTCCACAATACTTTATACTAAGACATTAATCCTCTTTTAAACTTTCCACCGGACGCGTTAACAATAGTTGAACAACAAAAAAAAAGTTTCGAGTAAAGGATTTTCTCAACCGAGGTTGATGACAAAAGTCTACAAATCTATCCCTCATCTACACGCAAAATCCATCTGCATCAAATTTTATACAAGAGTCAGTTCACGAGAACCGAGCAAGATAATGCTATAGAAAACCACCATAACTATTATCTAACAATACCACGAAAAGGAAGCACTTTATTACAAGAATCGGTTCAAACCTCTAAACACTATCAACACATCAAATTATAATAAAGTCTTCATCATGCCAATCAAAGAAGGAGAAGACCTTGTACTTCAGTTAGGAGTAAAAGCAACGAAAGTATAGCAATCGTAAGAGAATGGCCCTTGGCCCTATAAGGAGAAAACAAATAATCTAGCAAAAAAATAGAATTCCCATCAAGTAAGTAATTAAACCATAATTATAAGATTAAGATTTAATATATACACCAACCATCTAGAAATTTATCAAAGGTACCAAACGCATAGACTAAATTAATATATTTCTAAAAGAACAAGAGTTGATCGGCCCAAGAAAGGGGAACCACGGGTTTCAAAAATTAACACAAAAAGCCATGTATAATCGAGTTTCAAACCGAAATCAAATAAAGTATACACACAACATAAGTTTCGAGGCGAAAGAAAAGTATATTAGTTTTGACCATTAACTACAAAGATTTTCCAATCATCCAAGAAGGGTCAAAGTCTTACAGGCTAGTAGCAAACACGCGAGAGAAGAAGGGGGTTCCGTCCAACAAGAGTATACAATAATGTCATCAACAAATTTTTATAACACTAAAGATTTGCAAACCTCCACTACAATACTAATGTTTGGTTAACTTAAAATAAATTACCCATATCCCAAAACAACCATATTTTATGGCAACCCTTGGTAACACAGTCAACCGTCGCACAAATAGATACAAACATAATTTCTAAGTGACATTATCAAAACAAAACCTTCCGCTATGAATCCATAAGATTATCAAATGAAAGCTGAGTTTTTCCCGAAGATTAATCACATTTAAGGAAATTTCCATCACAAACTATTACGGTAATTACGTGCATAAAAACCGACCAATATTAATTAATAGCGTTAACATTACAAGGGAGAAAATAATGCCAGTTAGGAAAAATAGAAGAGCGCCATCAGCAATAATTCGAGAGGGCGGATTAAACCAAACTATTCTAGTGTCAACGAGGTACTGGATTCACACAATGAAACCTCCAACTTAGTTGATCCGAAACCTAGTTATGGTTCAAGTTGATAGGGATGGTCAAGGTACTTCTTGAGGATGGCCTTAAAAGCCTAGAAACAAGATGAAAGATAGTATAAGATTCTAAACACGCGAGACGGAAAAACACGTTGCACACAAACCTTTTTATTCTACTAGTTTTAATACCAAAACTCTAAGCTAGCTAGCCCACGCATTGCTCACACAATCCTACAACCTTTCTTTCTCGATTCCAAAAGGTTATCAAAGGGACTTGCGAAGGGGCTAACAAAAACGTCAAAAGACAACTTGGGTGCTAGGGAGGAGCTTCATAGTTATCGTAACTTACTTCCATAATATCGAAAATACTAGTTGATCAACATAATAACTTGCAACTCAATCACAGAGAAGAATTAATACATAAACAAACAGATGAAGGTCTATCATTCGAGTAAGAGAAACATAACATTCAGAGGAGAGGGCACACACATCCTTTCGACCAACATACTGTCAACGATAAAAGCTAAAACAAGAAGAAACAAGCAGAAAGGGGAAATCTCCCATCATGACATCCAACTGACATATCAATGCAAGGAAAAAGCGGTTCAATTTCGCAATAATTGTAAATATAATAGCAGTAGAAAAGTGTAGAAATATCTTGCCTGTTTCTCCAGCTTCAACAGGTCGTACAGACTCCGCACGGTCAGCATAAGAACTGTAGGTACTGGAATCCGGTGCACCAGTTCTAAGCGGTCCACATTCACGATCCGCGAGACCATGCAATTGAAGAGGATTTTTGTCAAACAATTCACGAAATTGTCAGATCCGGTGACTCCATGCACTTGTGCTCAACTATTGCTTTCCTTGAGCTTTTACTTCTTGTGGGATTCGACAACCAACTCACATACCCTATACGTGCTACCACAAACACAAGTGATCTACACAAGGCTGGAGGAGATATTTTCAGAGAAGAACCTAGCAAGGATGTCACGGCAAGCAAAGGTTGTAGGAGATGGATTTACCCAAGTTACTCAGATTTGTTTCAACTTCCTATGCCTCCTCAACAAACCCATTCCAAAACATATCATGCAATCCTTGCTGTCCTTTGGCCATATTTCACTCAGGCATTTTGTCAAACAGTTTGGGTGTCTTATGCTTGCTTCCACTTTGCATAAGTATCTACCAACGCCCAACAAACAAAGCATTTGACACAGCCTTGTCCCTTCTCCATTATTTTCCAAGTTTCCAAGGTGTCTCAACCCACCCAATTTGTCCACAACCAACAATCATTGCTGTCCAAAAGACCACATTTCTTTCAAGTTTTGCCAAACCATCCGAACACTTTGTTGAGCATCCAAATCAGCGGTAAAAATCATCTTAAGACAAGTTATGCGGCAGACACTAGCAGATACAACAAGCAACAAGAAAATCTCTTTTTTTTTTCAAAAGCATTGAGAACATCCATGCCCTGCTCAAACAATCCCACTTTGGTATAGGTGTGGAGATTCTATCAAAGGTTGTGGAGTTTGACTTTACACCGCTCTTTGCATTTGCTTGTAAGTTTATAAAGCCATTTCAACATATCCATACTATACGTAGCCTGCAGTAGACACAAACACACCCCTCTCCAAATTTCCCCAAAGGCACCCATTGCAATACTATCAAGATAATATGGCCCAACACCCCAAATTTCACGTAAAGTGAAAACAAGGGTTACAACATCGATTCGAGTATATCAGATTTCAGAAGAGAAGCAATCTTCACTTCTGCTTATGCTTTCATGTCTAAAGGCTGCAGAGGCAGCCCTTTTACCACTTTGGAGCAAAAGCATGGCATCTTCCATCATACCCAAATGGCAACATGCCTGTCCAAGAATCAGGTGCTTCCATTCCTCTCGTTCAAAGTTGTTGGACATTCCTGCACACAGAAGTGTTTTCAATTTGGGTACCAAAAAAACACTTGAAGAAAGCTTTTGCCACCGATTGTTTAGCTACATTGTAGCTGGGAAGAAGTTCTATGCTCTCTCTTGACAGTGGTGGGCTTTCCAATGGATCAATCTCTCTGGTAGGGATGTGTTCCTCCAACATGTTTGCAACATCTTTGAATCTACGGAGATATAAGAGTGCCCTCGCTTTAAGTTCCAATGCCTTCTCACATTTGGGCCCGAGTTTGAGAACGGCATCAAGGAGATTTATTGCTGAGAAGACATCAGCTGATTCTTTACTTTGAAGTAAATGCCGAGCTTTTCTTACATGCTTCTCTGCAAGCATCCTGCTGCTCAGCCACCAATGCCTCTTCACAGACGAAGAAGACGAATTAGACATTACATAAGCAATCCAAAATAAGAGTGCCCAGCTTCTGAAAAACCAGTGATTGACGAGACTTGGTCCTGGAAATAAAAAAAAACTGTGTTCTTGCAATAGCTCTCTGCAATGAATAATGCCTTCAACTCAGGAGACAACACTCAAAGAACGTGGAGGAAACACGCCTACTTCACTCGCTGAAGCTTCATCAAACCCCATGCGCGTAGGGAGGAACCAGGAAGAAGACGCCATGACAGAGAAGGTTCGTGGCAGGGACAGGAACAACACTGCGCAAAAGGACCAAAACAACACTTCAACATGTTTTTCCCTCCATCAATGCCTGCAGCTCAAGAAAGACGCGCCCAACGCATTAAAGAAGGAAATCAAAATAAGATCCTGGTGAAGGAAGTCAAGGCTCCACCGACTCCCACTGTCTCACGCCAAACAGGTAAATATAAGTTCATTTAAGAAGTGACAAGAAATGTCACCCATCCGCCAGCTAACCAGGGAGAAAAAATGCGCTTCAACCACTACCAAAAGAATAAAAAAAATACAGTCTACATCTCCTCATGTCTAGCCTGTCACATCTATAAACCAACGTGGGAGGAAAGCAATGGGAGCAACAATAAGTTCACCTCAGAATTAAGCATTGCAACGAGGCACTACAAAAAGAGCATTCTACAATTTGAACTCCTTTGAACTACAGTAATAAATAAAATGCAATATTTTTAAATTCTTGCACAATTTATTTTGTTGTATTCGTTATATGCTTACACTGTACATAACATAACCTCACCTTAAATAAGGACACCTAAACTATGGATAAGAAGACACTCTTCTCATGTTAGCGTGCTCCAAACTAGAGATAACACACTAGAAAAACCTTTTTAAATGCTTCTATGTCCTTTTATACTTGGCAAAGCCCATTAAAAGAACTGCTAAGGCCTGGATTAAGTGACTTTGAATCGAAACCAATGTATAAAAATTCTATGGAGATAAGATTTTCACAAAAATAAAATGTTTCAACCTAAATAAGGAGAATGCCTACACCAGACATGTCCAGTCAAGAAGGTTGAATCTCTTTAGCTGCGCTGCTCATGTGTTAGATCATACCACATTGCTTCATGATCAACACGATTGTTGCCAGCTTCCTCTTCCAAACCCCCAAAAAAATTGCAATCAGAAAAAGAAGATTTTATCTACAGCTAAAATTAAAAGCTCGTCTTGAATCCAGTTCCCAAAGCACTGCAGGCATTGAGAAATCATGGAAGCATATATTCAGAACCTGAAAAAATAAGAGAGAAAACGGCAGAAAACAAAACAACAGTAGCGCGATTTCGTTTCAAAGTTCAAACCCTAACCCAGAAAACAAAACCCTAATGCAATTCCATTAAAAACTGCAAACCCTAGCTCAGAAAACATAAACCCCTGATGCGAGTTAAAAGCTCGTTGTTTCACGAAAGGGGCGGCTCCATCGACAGTAGCATGAGCAAGATCTTTGAAAGCGAGGAAATGTGAAACGCTTCAACGCTGCTTCCCATTAAATAAATGTTTTCTGGCCCCAACGCCGACTCTGAATGAGGAGCCTTGAAAATATGGGTTAGGGTTTTAATGAAGCTCGCTGTGTCATTATTGTAGATCGGGAATAATATTAGCGAAAAGACTTGCGTTCTATAAAGGCTCACGTTTCAATTGTTCTTTAACTTTAAAAAAAAAAAAAAAAACTTGTAGGTAATTTAGGCATTCTACTTGGGATAGTAAGGCTATAGTCCCCATAAAGAATGCTCAAGTTTCAATTGTTCTGATGTAGGCATTTTACTTGGGATAGTAAGGCCATAGTCTTAGGAAGGAGGCTCCATAAATATTTTAAGTGATGTTGTTGAGAAAATTTAGGAACATTTTACCAATTTTAAAGTATGGTATTTTTTATTACTTTTCTCACCAATACCCTCTAAGATATTATAGGAGCCTATTGCGCTTTATGGTGATTTGCAAGTAAATAAAATATATATTTCCCTCTAAAATTGCCAAAAAATATTAACGCCAATGTATGTTATATTCCACATAGACAAAAATTAACCTAAACAGTAGGGGAAAACTCCCAACCACTCTTAAGTTTAGAGGATGGATAAAGTGGAGCTCCTATTTTTAAGCCTAGATTCTATTATTTGCTAGCAATGGCTTCAAAAAAACATGGGACCTTCTCATTTATAAGAAAATATGAGCTAAAGCCCCTCTATGGCGTCATGCTCTAAGGCATTTTGATGTATTTGGCCAGTTCAATTATTGCATCGCCTCTATTGATATTAGGGTAATGACATATTGGGTTTATATGTAAGAATAACATATAGACCCAATAACATATAAACCCAATATGTCTAATAACGAGGGTGCAAACACTAGCATGCGATAGAGATAATTAGGGTTCAAATTTATTTGGTTGTCGATGTACGGCCTTATCATTGTCGTCTACATGGCACACCTTTATTGAAGAGACCTATGACTAATATGATCAATGGCGAGGATGAACTCGAGCAAAAGCAATGAGTATGAGCATGCGGTTTCCGTAGGTGTTCCTCCCAGCAAAACGAATCTTATGTTGGTGGGCGATGGCATGCATTGAACTATTATCATTGGTTCGATGAACACCATGTATGTCAACATTGGCACATACAACTTTGCAACTGTTGGTAAATATTCAATATCTCTCTAATTAGCTTTATAATTATCTCTTATGTTGTTTTTTTTTTTAACAACAAAGTAACCTTTTGGTGTCTAGTATGAATAATCGGTACATTTAGCCATATGTAGTAGGAGGTAATAATTTCATAAGTTTTAGCCTTGATATCTTGAAATGTATGTCATGAAATTTACAAGAGTGAATGTGGATGGTTTCGTTGTGCGAGATATGACATTCGAGAACAACCATGACATTTGAGAACCACACAGGTTAATAATACACTTAAGGCTTGCCACCAGAAACTGTGCAACCTCTCCAACTTTCTCTTTTTGGTAACAAAGGAGCTAAGACGAAGCAACACCACCGTAACCATTTTGTTGACCAAATTTTTAGGTACAATATAAAAACATTTCATGTGGATAAGATTTGTTTGAGTCTCATTTTTTACGCTTCTTAAATCTAAGAAATTTTTAAAGCCCTACACATATAAAATTTAGGTTTTTAATCACGAAGGTAGGGCTCGATGTCTAATAATAATGGTGGCGGTGGAGTTTTTGTGGAAATGATATTTTCTACTTTTACCTCCGCTTGATCCAAGGATCATTTTAGGGACATGGTTTTCCGAATCTCCCTAAACCATTACAAGATCAGAAGATTGTTTCGACAGATATTTGTCACCTATTTGTGTGCACAAAAATGCACTCATTGGAGCGAGATATTGTCTCGGAAGGTCACAATTGAACAAGGGCACAATATTGTTGGTGTGTGTTATTTTCCACATCATCAGGTGAGTCATCTCGGTTAGGTGAGATCATAGGTCCATGTGTCATTTAGGGGTCATTATGAGATTCCCTTACGCTTCAAAGGTGCATCGGTGCATCAAGTGCGTCACGTCGCCATGCGTCGGTCGTCATATGCGTCATTGGGAGTTACACTTCTATTCTGGGAATGTAACTCCCCCTCTCTACTCGAGTTGTCATGATTGCAGCACTAGGGGTTACTCAACACCTCCTATATGTACACGTCTTTTGATCTATGAGATAGAGGAGAGTTTTATGGCTTAACCAAGTTCTACCCATTTGTTGAATCTTTGCATGCACATTTGGTTGATGCTCGCTCCTCCCAAGATCTCTTCATGTTGTCGTTCGCACATCCGTTGATGTGCACGTCGTCCCTCATGAACCTCGATTGCGGGTTTTCAAACCCTCTTTCATGCTATCAGAGTAGATCTTGTGGATCCGCACTCATGAGCATTCTCATGCATGTTTTCTAAGCTTCCGACGTGATATTCGTGATTTCGTGCGTGTGTTATAATGGTAATTTTGACCATGCTCTACTTGCACCGATTCATTTCGCAGCGCATTTATACCTCTGTTGGTTCGTGGGTTGGCTCGAGGTTACTTGTGCTTGGTTTTTATGCCTATTTGACTCGTTTGCATTGGTGAACTCGCTACTCGGGCACGTTTTTGGATTCAAGGCTCTTTTTGGTTTTCTCGCATTACTTTTGCATGTGTTACCTCTCACATCGAATCTCTATGCTTGTTTTTAGCACTCTTGGTGCTGGTTTCACACATGTATGCGGGCTCAACTCGCTACGTGTTCCCGCATGCTTGGATTCACCATTGGCTTATGTGGTTACGTGCTAATCCAATCTACAGTTTTCTCGTGCCTCTACGTTTACTCACGACCATTTTCTTTGTCTCATCGTGGGTACTTTGGCTCTTTGCACTTTGTGGATGTTCTCAGGCTAGTTCATGGCTCATCATGGGGGTTCTTTATGGATCCTTGACCTGCGAGTTTGAAATGTGTTCTTTGCACGTCTCACAAGGCTTCTGAATCCGCCATTTGGCTCATTTCCTGTTTGGTGCTCAGATCTGTTTAATTAGATTCCCATGCTCTTACCTCGACCTGCATTGTTGCACCAGCTCGTGCTTTGGTCTGCCCAACTTGTGTTTCTATTCTTTTCATGCATTACTTGACAGCTCATTTTTTGCAGCAGCTCGGATTGAACTCTTTGGCAGTGGCTCGACCTTTTATTGGGACTGTTGTTTTGGCTCCTGATCAAACAAACTGTTGTTGAATCCCTCTCAATGTTTTTGTGCTCTTGGGCATGTCGTTGCAGACCTGCATTTGGAATCCAACAAACTGTGTTTTTTATTGGAAAATGTTTTTGTTTTTACTGGCCATTTTTTGGGCTCTTTTGGTATTTTTTTTGTAGTGAGGATCTCCTTGGACAACAACCTCCCACGTGGATCTCCAGCCCTCTGCTCGAGCCTGCACACTGCCCTTCTTGGCCTTGGCACGTTTTTCCTTCCAACAACTTCTGCAAAACAAAAAAATGTTTTTGCTGCAAATACGTTGGAAAACATTTTGAACCCTAGCGTTTTTGACTCCAACGGCTCCAAACAGCAGCTCCTGGGCATGTGGCAAGCACCTTCTACCTCGCATTCCGTCGGTCATGGCTACAAAAATGGTTACACCAAGTAGAAGTGGGTCGTGGCATCTTCTTGTTGTCCAACTCCTCCATGTGGCATTGGCCACTTCCAACGTGGGCCCCTCCTCTCCTCCACCTGCTTTTTTAATGTTTTAGGGTGGTTAAAAAAAATGTTTTAAGGTCAAAACATTTCATTTGGCATGTAATAATTTTATTGTAAAGGTTTTTGTTTTTATTGTATTCTTCCCTTCCTTCCAAAGGTGACGAAGACGGAGGGCGAGGTTCGGGGTTGGCAGGTGGCTAATTCCCCCTCGCAGTCAAAACAAACTCTAACTAAAATTTCATGCCATTTCCAATGAGTACCCACACGATACCCTTTTCACCCGTTTCGTGTACTTTTTAATGTGTTTGCAGTGTCTAGTGCATTTTTCCATCAGTTGCAGGAATCGTTTTAATGCTATAACTTTTGACTCACTACTCGTTTCTGAGCACTTCCTTGGTCAAAGTTGCATGATTTTTCACACATTACGTGATGGAATTGTCATTTTTGTAAACGCACTACTTTTATAAAGTGCCGCATTTTGGGGGTTGCTTGTACTCTTGGGCCTACACACGCAAACACATTATCGGCCGAGTCCGACATCTTGCTTTTGTGCATCTTGCATTTTTCATCATGGAGAGTGCTCTTTCCAGATGTGACCATCGTAGGATCGCCTTATAGCCTCCGCCACTTCTCACCGGAGAGAGACCTATTCAGCTTGGCGTGCTTCCATGGAACGTTACTTCACCCATGAGGGTATTTCAGCTTTCTTACTTGGGCCAGTTCCTGCACCCACTAATCATCATCATCGAGAGGACTTCCTCGACACTTGCGACCACATCTTTGGTCACATGATGATGCATGTCTCTCGTTCTCTCTAGTTTCACGTGGCAGACTCAGATCCACCTCACCGTGTCTGGTGCATTCTTCAAAGATTTCAGTATGGAGACCCTTCACATACTACCGCCATTGTTGTTGCTACTGATTCATTTATCTCCTTTAGTTCTTCATGTGATGACAGCTTCACCGACATAGGCTCACTTGGTTCTACTTTTGATGACGCGGATTATGCATCCAGCTTCGATGTCGAGAGTACTATAGAGGACTCTTCTCCTCTTTCTCTCACTATTCCAGAGAGTGTTGACACTTCCCACATCTCATCAGATATCGAGAAGTCCCCTTCTCGCCTCACACTGATCATCACACCCACCTCCTTTCCACTTCCAATGTGTGAAGCCCCTTTCACTCCTCTACCTTCATTAGATGACTCATACCTATCATACATCGCTCTTCTATTTGTTGAGCCCCCTTATTGGGACGAGTATCTACCTGACCTTAGTCATCTTTTCGCAGTCTACTTGTGATGCACTACAGGTCCCTCATCCATCTACAAGTGTTTCAGAGGAGTTCATCATCTCTATTGTTGGGAGTGCCCCTTCTGGGATTCTTACCACTTCCACTTTTCTAGAGACCTTCATTGATCCACCCTCAGCTATGGATCCCTTTTCTATTGTGGAGGATGTTTTGTTCCCTTCACATCACTTAGACATCCTTTCTACGGGTGTTCCTCTTTTTCACTCTGATAGTTCTACGCATGTGGCATTACCTTCAATTCCTTGGCACTCACTCGCTAGACCTATGTCAACTTCCATGCACCAAACTCAGAGTTCTTCATGTCACTTGCCTTTAGTTTCCTTTGGGAGTGGGTAAATTTCCAAAGATGTCATTTCTATCCTTCCTAAGGGCAGGCACACAGTTCGATGCGGTGGATCTTCTTTAGTCTAGAGGCGAGGATCTCGTGATCGACATTCTTCTCCGGAGACTTCCTAGAGCTACGCAGTTTAGATCCGTCCATGGCATCTTCTGCATTCCTCTCATCTCCCTCTTCTTCTCTCTTCTTCTTCTTTCCGAGAGATTGCCTCTTTGTACATGGGTATCCTTTTCGTGCTCGCCTCAAAGTCCGGGACCCATATTTGGCATCTTTCTTAGATTAGAGAGTGTTTTGTTCTCTTTGGTGGATGTTTTTCCCACTTGGGTTTTCCTTAACTGCTTGGGACTTCTTTCTTATACATGGGTATCTGTTATCCAAAATTCACCCCCAGGTAATTTTGATAACATGCATCAGATTATTCAGTCCCGAGCAAGTAGATTGTTTAAAGGCCCAAAATCATGTTTTTTGGGGCCCCTCGTTTCTTTCTAACTCTCCCATCTAAGAAGAAAACCCAACGGGTTAGAAAAGGTGAAAAATTGCAAAAACCAAACTTGGGGCCAAAAAATGAAGAAAATCGACTAAGTCCTAGTCCAGCAAAGAGCAAGGGACATGGGGGACAAGTTGGGACATCGGGACGTGCGGGACGCTCATGCTTGCAAAAAGCCGAACTAGCCGAGAAAACAAAGAAAATTGCCTAAGTCTTGTTTCGCACGGTTTGGGACAGTTGGGACAAAAAGTACGCTGGGGACGCTGGATCGGCCGGCCAAAGGCCGGCAAGAAAGTAAGTCCATTTCGGGTGGTTCGAGAGATTTGTCCTAGGCATCCAGGATGGACAGGATGGGACAAAAGTACGCATAGGATGCGAACCGGCCGATTCGGTCCGAAAAGCAGGGACTTTCGTCCCTGGGACAGGACATCTGGGGCCAAAAAAAGTGGACCGCGGGATGCAAAAAGCCGAAAGAGCCGAGAGCCAATGGAATCTCACCACGTGTCTTCACCGCAAAGAGGGACAAGGAAGCCCGAATCGGGTGGTTTGGAGATATTTGTCCTAGGCAGTTTGGGACATCCGGGCCAAAGGTACGCGTGGGATGCGAAAAGCCGAAAGAGCCGCCAACGAATCAAATCTCGCCACGTGTCTTCACCTCATCGGCCCGGCGGGAAAATTTTGAAAAATTTTCCAAAGGAAAAAAAAAAAAGGGAAATGGTCAGGAAGGGCCCGCGTCCAATGAAATCGTGCCATGTGGCACTTGAGTGGCGGAGCGTGGGGAGAAATGGGAAAATTTCCCAAAGTGAAAAATACCAAATTTTCAAAGGACAAAGTGCGCCCCTCAGGCCCGAGCCAATAAAATAGTGCCACATGTCCAAGTGGCAAGAAATTAAGGAAGGGCCCAAAAGAAATTTTCAAAGGATGAGCCCACAGATGAATCAGAGCCCGACACGTGTCATCCAAGTGGCAGAGCACGGGAAAAAATTCAAAATCCGTTTTGGCCTGTTTTTTTCCCTAAATCTTCAGATCGCCATAACTTTCGATCCAGAGCTCGGATTTTCACGTTCTTTATATCAATGGAAAGCTGGTGAAATTCTCTACATGATTCCTAGGTCAATCTTGCATTTTGGTTCAGTTTGGAGAGAGAAAATCAAGAAACGTCTCTAGCGTGTGGTAATGGCCAAATCTGACATTTCAACAACTAGTTTTAATGCAAAATACAGTTCACCGCTTTTGCTAGGGTTCTCACCTACCACCATAATGAGATGAATTAAATGCAACCTAGAAGTGGTTAGGGTAGATCTAGATTTCCTCTCTCTTCCCTCTCTCATTCTTCCTATAAATTGTAAGGAGGCGCTTCTTTCTAAAAGGTGGTTCATCTTTTCGGCTCGCCCTCCCTTCTTTTCTTCTCCGTGGTTGAAAATGGAGTTCAACCTCCTCCCCGCTCTCGTAATGGCATTTTTTTCCTTTTACTATTGAAATGATGTTCTCAAACAAACTTCGAGAAGCAACAAAAACATGTTTTGTGATGCATCCGTCCATCCTTGCTCATTCTTTTTTGTTTTTCTTCGCTCTCTCTTCATCTGCAGTATTTGTGCATGTTCTAATGTTCATTACAGTGTCTGAGCTGTGTTCATGGAGTTTTGGGACATTTTCTGTGTGAAATCTATCCTTGGGCCTGTGATGCATCTTTCCATCCTTCCCATCGCTCACCTCTCTTTGTTCCATGGCAGTTTTGATAGATGTTCAACATTTTCCTTCTCTGGTGTATCACCGTTTTAGTGTAGGCTCTGTTTTTTCCCTTTTCTCTCTCTCTCGTCTCCTTGGCATGGTTAGATTAGGATTAGATTAGCTTTCCTGCACTAGAATAGCTTGTGGCAGGTAGTTTAGGAAGAGGAACCAGCCTTCTCTGGAGATTCCTTTCTCATTTTTATAGTCCCACACTGGAGAAAGGATTCAATGTTGTGCAATCACACTGGATGCTAGAGTGATCAAACTAGAAATCTGATCAACGCCTCCAGGGGTGCTGTGATTTTGCACTAACAGTTTTTGCACGCCCGGTGGGACCTTAGAGGTCTTCCACTTCATCTTTTGCAGGTCAGGTGTGTTCCCGTGAAGATTTCAGCCTTTGAGGCACTTGCAAACACATCTGGCGACTCCATCTGATCAGCAACCCATTTCTGAAGTTACAGACCCATTTTTCATCCATTTCCATCCATCCTTCTTTCCATCCCTTTCATTCTTTTCCATTCCATGAAGTTGTGCAATCATGACTTCATTTCCATCATGGAATTCACATTTTCAACAACAACGAATAATGTTTCCCACCTCCAACATGTTTTTTAAATCCTCCAAATCAACATTTTGAACAAATTCAAAATCATCATGCATACCCATATGAGCAGCAATGCCAAAATCATTTTGGCTATGGAGCTTTCCAAGAGCAAGAGTATGCATATAATGAAGACAATCAGATGCAAGATGCTGGTTTGTTGGAGAAAATCCAAAAGATGGAGGTAAAGATGGTGCAGTCCAGAGCAACAACTCAAATGAGAGCTTTCATAATTGGTTAGCAGGACTCCTTGTCCATGGGGAGGCCCTTTTCCAAGACACTTCAGCCCTCAGGAGAAGCTGGACTTCATGATGAAGATGCTGCCCCAACTTGCACAATGGATAGCAGAAATAGAGGCCTATACACTTGTTGTTGAACAACCTTGTCAATGGGTAAGTTCTACACCATCATCTAGTTTTTCTCTTCCCATTACTCAAGCAACACCATCTCATTTGGAATTGTAAATTCTAAACTCCCCATCTGCTGTCCCAAATGTTGATCCCATGTCTCCACCTCTCAGTCTTCCACCACACCTCAATTCTTCTTTCCTTTTTCCTTCCAAACAATCATCCCCTCCACAAGAGCTAAAAGAAATACACTCTCCCCCAAAGAAACAAGAGGTTTCACCTCCTCTACCACCACAAAAAATTTCCAAATCAATTGAGTTACAACCCATCCCTCCTCTTGCATTCCCAATTCCATGTGGGGAAGAAGAAATTGCAAAAATCAGCCATGAAGGACAGCAAGAAGAGGAGCCCAACAGAAAAGAAATGATAGACAACTTGAGGGTTTGGGCTGCCAAATTTGGGATGACAAAGATCCCCTTGATGGTTAAACCTACAGAAGAGGCTAAGGTTGAACAAATGGTGGTTAAGACTGATTTTGTGGCAGCAGAAGAAGAGCAAAAAGAAGAAGCAGATCAGCAGCATTTTCTCGTAAAGTAGTGTCCATGTTGCACTCTATTCAAGGGAATGCTGATTCAATTCAAGTCATGTAATCAGCCATAAAGGAAGAAAGCTCAGAAGAAGATCTTGCAGTCCCAACTTGTCCTCTAGAGCAGCAGATCGAAGAGTTTGACTTGACAAACTTCATGCTAGAGGAAGAGTTCAATCAAGAGCAAGATTGTCTTCAAGTAGTAGAGAAAGGAGAAGCTGCTCCAGATCCAAAAGAAGAGGAGCACATTCTAGTTGGGAGGAGAAAATTGCAGATCCAAGGGCTTTGAGCACAAAGCAGGCTACAGGAGAACCTTCAGTTCTTCTTTCTACTTCACCTCTCTCAAGTTCTAGTACTGAAGAGGAGTTTGATCTCTCAAACTCAATGTTGGAGGGTGAAAGAAACCATGGTGGTCAAGTTACAGATCAAGAAGACACCATGGAGGAAGTTGAGCATTTGCAGCAGGACAGCCATGAGGTAGTTTATCCGCTCGATTTGGAGGACTGCTTTTGATGGAGAAGAGCCGGTTGAGTTTCCACCATTCTCTCTTTCATCATCCACATTCCAAACACTTGAGTCTACCTGTCATGAAGGAGAACATTCATTTGTAGTAGTAGCCTCGCATCTTATAAGAGCTCTTTGGAACCAAGATTGAAGATTTTAATCTTTCATGTTCTTCATCGAGGAAGAGAAAGGGCAGAGAATTTCTACCATTGCTTCCACACCATCCATTCAAGAGGGTCTACAAGAAGACTCCATTTTTGGAGTTAAAATCGAGCTATGGGCATATCAAACGGATCGACCTTGCCCAATCGTATTTGGCTTCACTGAGCCAAAGGAGAAGTCACAACCACCATGCTTGCTTCTGAGCATGAGGGTGAGCTACAAAGTACCAAGGATCAGCTGTCATACCTCTTCAATCCAAATGCAGAGCAACTAAAAGAGGTATTGAATTTGCCTTCAGCTGATACCTTGATGATTTGGGTGGAAGACCAACTTCTTGTTGATTTTCCACTCATCCTAACAACCATGATCAATCCAAATCAATTGCATGGCTGCCACTTTTGAGAAAGGGAAGCTATTTCTCACAACCAATTACAGGGTTTGTTTAGCTTGCCTTTGCTTCCAGTTAGAGTAGAGTAGGTAGGTTTGCTTTTAGTAGAAGAAGTGCTTGTGCACACTCTACATGTTCCATTTGGAGCATGTATGATTTTCAGTTCTGTACATAGTTTTTGTGGTGCTGGTTTTGCTCTTGCATAGTCCATTTCAGTGGCATTTTGGTGAGAATGACTCCATTTCAAAGGGGTTTCCAAGTGGCTCAGAGAGGAGGTTTTCAAAGTTCATATCAGTTTCTGGGTTACAACTCATGACTCCATGCCCAATGGATTCTTCAGAAACTAGTAACTTCATCTAGCAGGCAGATGACCCCGCTCGAAGTCACCAAAATTGTTATCCAAAATTCACCCCCAGGTAATTTTGATAACATGCATCAGATTATTCAGTCCCAAGCAAGTAGATTGATTCAAGGCCCAAAATCATGTTTTTGGGGTCCCCTCGGTTTCTTTCTAACTCTCCCATCCAAGAAGAAAACCCAACGGTTAGAAAAGGTGAAAAATTGCAAAAAACCAAGCTTGGGGCCGAAAAATGAAGAAAATCGACTAAGTCCTAGTCCAGGCGGTCTACGGACAGTTGGGACATCGGGACGCGCGGGGCGCGAAAAGTCGAACCGCCGAAAAATGAAGAAAATCGCTAAGTCAAGTCTTGTTTCATGCGGTTTGGGGACACGGCTTGGGACAAAAGTACGCGCGGGACGCAGATCGGCCGGTTTGGCGCAAGTCAGTCCATTTCGGGCGGTTCGGAGATATTTGTCCTAGGTAGTCCGGGACAGTTGGGACAAAAGTACGCGGAGGATGCGAACCGGCCGATTCACCGAAACAAGGACTTTCGTTCGGGACAGTTGGGCCAAAAGGACGCGTGGGACGCGAAAAGCCGAAAGAGCCGAGAGCGAATGGAATCTCGCCACGTGTCTTCACCTCAAAGAGGGACAAGGAAGCCCGAATCGGGCGGTTCAGAGATATTTGTCCCAGTGCAGTTTGGGACATCCGGGCCAAAGGTACGCGAGGGATGCGTGGGACGCGAAAAGCCGAAAGAGCCGCCAACGAATCAAATCTCGCCACGTGTCTTCACCTCATCGGCCCGACGGGAAAATTTTGAAATTTTTTCCAAAGGAAAATAAAAGGGAAATGGTCAGGAAGGGCCCGTGTCCAATCAAATCTTGCCATGTGGCACTTGAGTGGAAATGGGCAGCGGGGGAAATGGGAAAATTTCCCAAAGTCAAAAATACCAAATTTTCAAAGGACAAAGTGCGCCCCTCAGGCCCGAGCCAGCCAATAAAATAGTGCCACGTGTCCAAGTGGCAAGAAATTAAGGAAGGGACCAAAATAAATTTTTAGAGGATGAACCCGGTGAACGAATCAGAGCCTGACACGTGTCATCCAAGTGGCAGAGCGGGGAAAAATTCAAATATCCGTTTTGGCCTGTTTTTTGCCCTAAATCTTCAGATCGCCATAACTTTTGATCCAGAGCTCGATTTTCACGTTCTTTATATCAATGGAAAGCTGGTGAAATTCTCTACACGATTCCTAGGTCAATCTTACATTTTGGTTCAGTTTGGAGAGAGAAAATCAAGAAACATCTCTAGTGCGTGGTAATGGCCAGAACTAATGTTTCAACAACTAGTTTTAATGCAAAATACATTTCACCGCTTTGGTAGGGTTCTCACCTACCGCCATAATGAGATGATAAATGCAACATAGAAGTGGTTGGGGTAGATCTGGATTTCCTCTCTCTTCCCTCTCTCATTCTTCCTATAAATTGTAAGGAGGGGCTTCTTTCTAAAAGGTGGTTCATCTTTTCTGCTCTGCCCTCCCTTCTTTTCTTCTCCAGGGTTGAAAATGGAGTTCAAACCTCCTCCCCTTCTCTGTAATGGTGTTTTTTCCTTTTACTATTGAAATGATGTTCTGTGCAAACTTCTGGAGCAACAAAAACGTGTTTTGTGATGCATCTGTCCATCCTTGCTCATTTTTTGCTTGTTCTCTTCTTGCCTCTCTTCTTCATGCAGTATTTGTTCATGTTCTAATGTTCATTACAGTCTGAGCTGTGTTCATGGAGTTTTGGGACATTCTCGGTGAAATCTATCCTTGGGCTCGTGATGCATCTCGTCCATCCTTCCCATTGCTCACCTCTCTTTGTTCCATGGCGCTTTTGATATGTGATCAACATTTTCCTTCTCTCGGTGTATCACCATTTTAGTGTAGGCTCTTTTTTTTTTCCCCTTTTCTCTCTCTCTCTCTGTCTCCTTGGCATGGTTAGATTAGGATTAGATTAGCTTACCTCGCACCGGAATAGCTTGTGGCGGAGTAGTTTAGGAAGAGGAACCAGCCTTCTCTCTGAGAATCCTTTCTCATTTTTACAGTCCCACACTTGGAGAAAGGATTCCATGTTGTGCAATCACACCGGATGCTAGAGTGATCAAACTAGAAATCGATCAACGTCCAAATGGCAGGCTTGTGATTCTGCACTAACAGTACCTCATCGGGCCTTGTGCCAAGACCCATTTCTCGTTTCGACTTGCCACCTCATCCTAAGTTACAATGAATGGGGGTGTTAGTGTATCATTATTTTCCACATCATGGTGAGTCATCTCACTTAGTTGATATCGTAGGTCCATGTGTCATTTAGGGGTCATTATGAGACTCCCTTATGCGTCAGTGCGTAAGTGCGTTAGTGAGTCAACACGTTAGTGCGTCAGTGCGTCACATGCGTCATTGGGAATTACACTTCTATTCTGGGAATGTAACTCCCCTCTCTACTCAAGTTGTCATGATTGCAAAGACCGAGGTTTACGCAGTAACCTCTTATATGTACACGTCTTTTGATCTATGAGATAGAGGAGAGTTTTATGTCTTAACCAGTTCTCGCCCGTTTGTCAAATCTTTTCATGCACATTCGGTTGATGCTCGCTCCTCACGAGATCTCTTCACACCGCCATTCGCACATCCATTGATGTGCACATCGTCCCTCGTGATCCTCGCTTGTGGGTTTTCAAACCATCTTTCAAATACAAGTCAACTAACTAGTGTGGACATGACACATGGCAAAAATGAAGTTTGGTCAAAATGGGAAATTTTTGTCTTGGAACATCACCTTGAATGGTCGGGATAAAAATGGTGGACCTTGCTATTTGTTGGTAGGGAGCCCTCAAGCAAGGCTCAACACACCCTTTTGACGGAGGGGTGGCTTCGCCGCCATTCTTCATTATTGGCATTACCACAAGTTTATTACTATATTCCTTATATTATCATTTGATCTTGCATTACATTTATACTTTACATTGGAGGACCGAGCTCTTATTCAACTAGGTGGTGAGCTACTATTATGGTTCCATTTAATTCACATGCTAAGTGGGATATTATCATACTACCACCCACGTTTCATATACCCCATCGACGAATTTATATGGTGCGACCCATGTGACACCCTCCACTTTATAACCGACGAGTTCACAATAGCTCGGCCATTCTAAATATGGGCGGACTATTATGAATGAATGAATGAATGAAAGTTTTTAATGATGTCCACAAGACCGAGCAGTCTATGGGACCCAAAGGTAAACACGAGCAAGACTAATCCAAACACCAAAAGATGCCCAAGAAAAACCACTACTTCAACCTTTCTTCCAACTCTTTGTTAATTTTGCTTCGCTTGCTATGATTTTTATCGAAATCTACTGTCTTTGCCACCCTCTCCTCTTCAAAAAAAAGTTGTAAGATCAACCTCTCTTAAAATATCCATGTAGTTTCTCCTTATGTCCTCGTAATCGACACATTCCATAATGAAGTGCCATTCTAATTCCACTTTGCACCCGAGTTGCAAAACCGACAAACCCTTTTAGAGCACTCCTCCTTGGGAATTTTCCATCTCCCGCCACACTTAACATGATGTGAACTAGTTTTTATCTATACAATTAGCATTTTAGCCTTCCACTTTATCGTCACTCCAATGTAGTGTTTTTCCCATGATCACAAGTGGGATTAAAATTGGACATAGTATTCTCTTTTTTGACCAAGCTTCTTGTTCCACATGGTATTTCTGAACTTCTCTCTTACATACCTCTTTATTTCTTCATTAGTGATAGGGCACTTATGCACGCTAATACTCCATTTTCTCATTCACTCACCGTTTTGCTTCATCCATGTTTTCTTCCTCCTGTTTAACTTTTCCTCAATTCTATTCTAGGCCACGAGGAATCCTCCATGATTTCCACTTTTTGAAATATCCTAATAGTTGAGTCATCACCATCGCTTCCACCTAAAGGCTCCGACTTCCACTACAATGATTTCATATGGGACCGTGGTTTTAATTTTGAAACTACTTGTAATTAGATGCTTCAATTCTTTCTATTTACTTCCATTTCTTCATGGATGTATCTGCGCCGCAAAATCTCACAACCGTATAGCATTACCAGGATTACCAAGAACTCGAAAAGGTTCAAACGGGTCTTCCACCCCATAATTTTGATGTTCTCGCATTTGTTTTGGAGCATATATAGAGCTTTCCACCCACTTGGATTCTCTTAGCTCTCTTTGCGTGGTAAAATCAATAACGTGTGGCCATGCCACGCTTGGGGGCCGAGGTGGTCGAGCATTTATAAAGGTCAATGCAATTTATAGCCCATGTATCGACATAATAAAAGCCACCACGTAAAGGGGAGCCCACGTGGCAAGTGGGGGCGATGAAAGCCTATTTAGAGGCTTAAAATATTTAAAGCCCCGGAATGTGGGATTTTAACCCACACATTATATAACAAGCGGCTATGATGTTTAATGGGATTCAAACCCATAATGTGTCACCTGTAAAATACATTGTAACTATTACACCACACGAGCTTAGAGAGTTAAGTGGAGAGCTCAAGTATATAACGAGGAGTTAGAAAGGGGACTCACTGCTATTTAAATTAGCTCTTCTCGGGTTTGTCACACAAGGCGATTAGACCAACATTTAATTATCCTGATTTTTGAAGCACTTAGGCTCAAAACCAGACCTTGGTGTATGCAAGAAACTTGTTCACAATTTGATTATGCTCCTAGTTTTGAAATTATTTTTCCATTTTGGAAGTCCGGTGATGTCATTTTTAACTATAAAAGTCACTATTTGTCAAATTCAACAAGGAATGACCTCGAAAAAGTACTTGAAAGGTGAAAGATGTTTACTCGAGTTTTAGAGTCTTTTGAAGGTCTGATAGTACATTATTGTAGGTTTTGATCTATTTTGTTGATTGTAAGGGTTATTGTACTTATAATTTTAGCAATTTTTAATAGATTGGTTTGTATGAACCCGAAGATGTAGGCTCACATGCTGAACTTCATTATTAAGTTTTGGTGTCATTTTTTTACGCTGATTACATTTTGATTTCTGATTTCATTTCCACATTTTAATCAAAATTTACATATTAAAAATCAATAATAACGACATCTTGGATAAATTGGTAAAATGTGAATTTGATGTTGGATGGCTTTGATAAAATAGTGAATGAAATTCAGTTTCGGATCAACCATAAATCAAATTTGGATCAATTTTTAATGGATTAATTAGGGTCCTAAAATTGATAAAAAATTTATCCGTAAACATTTTTTTAGTGGAGTTAATTTTTGTTATGTTTTCGAATCATGTTGGTATCGAGTTGGTTTCATGATTGCTTCAGTTGCATTTGTATACCAATTGTGATTTGTTAATCCCATTAGTGCAAACTATTTGGCTTGATCTTCTTACTCGGTAGTTTTGCAGTATTTTGGGGATCAATTGGTTTGTAGGTAATCATGGGGAAAGCATTGAAGAGGGAAATATTAGAAGAGCTCGAGAGCATCAATAGGAAAATCCAAGAGGAAAATGCATTCCTGCGATGTAAGCTCTATTCCCTTGAAGAGCAAGTTGATCGGTTGACAACAGATCTAGCATAAAAGGATGAGCTCTTGAACAATTTGCAATGTGGTGATCTTTATAAGGAATTGCCCTTTAATTCTACTTCAGATGCAGACCATGACGAATGCAATGTAATTTTTAACCAAAAGAATCTTTTTCTTCCTCCCATTAAGTTTCAGATTTAGGTAATGATGTATTTGGTTTATTTGAAAAGCATATGAGAGGAACTGGATCCAAATTATTATTTAAGATGGGTTTTGATGGAAGAGGTCTTAGAAAAGATAGTCAAGGCATTACTAACCCAATACAAGTTGAGGATCATCCTCGTTTTGTAGGATTGGGTTTTACTAGTGTGGGAAAGGATATTAGAGAATGTTCCAAGCATGCTGATGAGAGACAAGCTTCTAAAAGCCAAGAGAATACCCCACTAGGCCGGCAGGTAGATTTAGTGCAAGAATTAGGTTCTTCTTTATCAAAGGATGGTAAGAAGTTTCAACGACTTTAGAGGTATTGAGATTCCACCTCCACGTTCTTACCATAATCATAAGCACAATAAAGGTTATAAAAATTCTGATCCACTCTTTCAGTTTGAAAATTTTGGCTTTGATATTCAGAAAATGATGGATGCCTTTCCTTGTACATTTTGTGGGATGCATAATCATTTTGTTGTCAGATGTTGGAAGAGAAGGACTTTTTGAAGAAGTTATTTTCATTTTTCAAGAACAAGGAAAATTAGAAAGACCAATCTCGTCATTCAAGAGCAAGAAATGGCAAGAAAAATTTCTCTTTTGTTAGGAATTTTTGTTCCCCTTATCATGATGATGGACATCGGGTGAACTTTTTTAGAAAATCCATCCATCTCGCCATCGGAATAGTGGCAAACCAAAGATGGAGTATAGACCTATTTCAAAGGTAAGTGAAGTTTCAAATCTACTATCAATTGATGTTATAACCCTGGATTAGGTGATACTTGCAGATGAAAATCTGTTAGAATGGGTTGGTAAACATTTTTTTAACTTTATATTGCATAACTCTTGATTGTTTATAGCATACAATTAATTCATGGCTTTTGTTATGAGATTCCAGTTGTTTGTTGAATGAAATTGCTTCCCATTTGTGCTTATATTTGAATAGTTATTAGAGTTCAGATTTTGGGAGAAAAGCTGGGGGAAATTTTTACCATACTCAATTGGTTTTCTTACTTTGGAAATTTGATTGATACTCCATTTACATATCCTTATTTCATCTTTGAGTTTCTGGTACAGTTGGGTACAACTCATGTTTTAGCTTGGGAGATTTCTAATGGTAGTATGCAGGTTCAGTGGGCATAGCTAAAATGTCTATTTTGGAAACTTGCATTTCAGTATATGTTGTTGATTTTATTGTGCAAAGTATGGATGCTTGTAAGACCCATTTTGGGCACCATTTTGTTTTTTTAATTAACTTACAAACTCATTATACCCATACAGGATGTTTGCACATTTTCTAAGTCCCTCATTTTGGGAATTTTGTTGTAACTATCCTTTGTGGTTATAATTAGGGTGTATATTGATTACACTAACAAATTGGTTTGTAGAGTGTACCTTGTGATATTTGTGCTTGATGAAATTTCATCATTTTGTGCATTTCAACATTATGTAGACAATTTACTTCTATCCTATTTGTAGTGCAAATTATGCGATATATTATTTTTCACCGATTCACACCCGATTAAGTTTTTGTCTATTTTTGGCATGTTTATTCTGGATCATATTGGTGACATGTTGCAGTGTTTTACAGTTTCACATGGACAATGGACACTAGCCTATTAGGTGCATTTTAGATGTCTTTTATACTGATCTATTTTGGTGGAATTGTATTTTCAATGATGGGTCGTATCACAGTATCAAATTGAACACTTGCTTTCTATTATTGATTAGGTGTTTTATCCGATCGGTTGTTTTTGATAGCATCACAATGGGATGGTAGTTTATGGGATTCAATGAGGCATTCACCTATTACTTGGGCATTTGGTTTGTCTTTTTATATTGATCCAAGTTGTTTGTAGAAGTTGACAGGGTCGCAAAGTATCAGTGGACAATTGCCTTTTTGTGGCTTATGATTGTCTATTTTGACTGATCAATTTTTGTGACTAGCTAATCAACATTTTCTTTAATTAACCCATATTGTTATTCCTATAGTGTCATGTATGTGTTTGTGAGATGCAGGAAGGGGATTGATAATTTTTGGTGGGTGAAAACAACTTTTGTGGAAAAATCCTTCTTAGTGGGGAGGTGTGATTTGGGTATCATTTCAGAACAAAGTTTTCCACAATCTCCTAGACCATTACATTACGTAAGATCTTTTTTTCACCTATTTGTGTGTGTAAAATAGAATTCGTTGGAGCAAGATATTGTTCATAGCAGTCATAGTTGAGCGAGGGGCACAATACGAGTCAATTGGCCAATGTGGACATGACATGTGGTGAAAATGAAGTTTGGTAAAAATGGAAATTTTTTGTCTTGGAACGCCAACCTTTGATGGTTGGGATAAAAATTATCGACCCCACTATTTTCTTATCGGGGCCCTAAGCCGGGTTTGACACACCCTTTTGATGAAGGGGTGTCTTTTTCGTCATTCTTCATTATTGGCATTACCACAAGTTTATTACTATATGCCCTATATTATCAATTGATATTGCATTGCATTTATACTTTGTAGCATTGGAGGTCCAAGCTCTTACCAAACTCGGAAGTTATTTCTCACACTGGACGAGTTCATTGTAAAGTTGGGTGAGTTCACATGTGGATTGGATGAGTCAACCAATTAGCTTGATGAGCTACTATCATGGTTCGGTTTAATTCACATGCTATGTGGGATATTATCATACTATTGCCCATGTTTTATATACCCCATGGAAGAATTGATATGATGTAACCCATGTGGCACCCTACACTTTGTAAACAGAAATTTCACAATAGCTTGGTCATTCTAAATGTGGTCGAGACTATTATGAGGAAGGACACTGCGTGGAAAATTCAATAATGCATGGACATGCCACATTTGGGGAACGTGGGATTTTAACCCACACATTATATAACAATTGATTATGATGTTTAATGGGATTCAAACCCATTACATGTCCCTTGGCAAAATACAATGCTACCATTACACCACATCATCTTGATGTGTTAAGTGAAGAGCTCACAACTATATAACAACGAGTTAGAAAGGGGGCTCATTGCTATTTAAAGTAGCTCTTCCAAGTTTGTCACACACAATGATTCCATCAACTTTGAGTTATCCTAATTTTTGAAGCACTTAGGCTCAAAACCAAACCTTGATGTAAACAAGAAACTTGGTCAAATTTTGATTACGCTCATAGTAATGAAATTATTTTTCCATTTTGGAAGTTCAAAGACATTTTTTTAACTATGAAAGTAACTATTTTTGGAATCCAATAGGGAGTGACCATGACAAATTACTTCAGAAGGTGAAAGATGTTTACTAAGTTTTTCCGAAGTCTTTCGAAGGTATGATAGTACACTATTGCAGGTGTTGATATATTTTGTTTATTGTAAGGGTTATTATACTTACAATTTTAGAAATTTTTAATAGATCGGTTCGTATGAACCTGGAGACATAGGCTTGCATGCCAAACTTCGTTATCAAGTTTTTGTGTCATTTTTTTACGTTGATTACATTCTGATTTCTGATTTCATTTCCACATTTAAATCAGTAATTTTAAATCAGAATTTACATATTAAAAATCAGTAACGACATCTTGGATAAATTGGTAAAATGTGAATCTGATGATGGATGGCTTTGATCAAACAATGAATGAAATTTAGTTTCGGATCAGTCGTAAATCAGATTTGGATCAATTTTTAATGGATTAATTAGGGTCCTAAAATTGATAAATTTGTTATCCAGGTAAACATTCTTTTAGTGGAATTAATTTTTACTATGTTTTCGTATCACCGTTAGGGGGTTCCCTATACAACCTAAACCTCTTGTGAGAATTATTGTGCTATTTCATTTCCGCAGAAGAACAACCATTTTTGCCTTTTCCTTCACCTGTGATTATTCTACCTCCAACTCCACCCACTGTTACTTATAATTTATACACCTCCACCTCCTCCCATCACCTTTGTGGTGAAAAAATGCCCTCCCCACCAACTTCTTCCATTTATTCATGTTCATTTAGATCTGAAAAAGGACTAAACCCTACTCCTTGCCATTATATTTTCCCCATGCTACCTAGTTCTTATGCCAACTATTTGTATTTATATGGTGGCGTTGCTTCCTCTCGAGCTCCTTTGCCACTATTTTTTTCTATTAATTATCTTATTATTGCCTTTTCTATAATTTCCTATTGATGTTTCAGTATGTTGGAAAATGTTAATGTATGTTATTTGATAACCCCATTGAAACTTTTGCCCCTTTTTGGTTAAACTAGTCAAAATAGCCTAATTTGTAAAAATTGCCAAAATTACCCGCTTTCAAAGTTCAACTTCTAGAAGCGTTTCAAGAGCCTCAAATCATTTCAAAATTATTTTTATAGTCAACGAAAAGGTATCGAGTTTTCTCCATGGTGGTATGATTTAACATGAATTTTAGAAGATTTAAACATTCTTGGAAAATATTTCTTCCTAGGCACTTTTTGGGAAAAAGGAGTTGATGCAAGAGCATCACTTCTTAGATCAATACAAACATGTCATAACAAAATTTGGGGTTTTTAGGAGGTATAGGGGTCCTTAGGAGTCTTAGGAGTTATTACATGTTGGTTAGATGATCTCAAGAGATCAAAAATTCAAATTATGAAGTTTCCTTAAATTTTGAGCAATTTGAATTTTTGAACTTTTCTAGAAAGGTGTAGGGGTCTTAAAAGTTATTTCTAGCATGTTTAAGGTTGCGGTAATCATTATTAGTTATTGGAGTCTCTTCATGATGTTTAGGTTTGATCATGTAACTCTTCAACCTTGTTCTTAAGCTCCTTTGCTTAAAATGCAACCTCCATATGATCTTGATCTTGTAACCATAGAGGTCGATTCTGAAGAAAAATACTCAAGCAATGAAGTATAAAGATAAAATAGTAATTGTTTTTCATCATAATTTTAATGAAGGATAATTTTTTGGAGGTCTAAGAATGTATTTGAGAAGAAAACATTGTTTGCAAACAATTGGTAATGAGTTGTAAGTTTGCATGTTATGTTTTTATAAATCATATCACTTTATGCATGAAATTTTGATGGTTATTACAGTTGGTAAGAAACATTATAAGATGATTCCATAGGATTATTGTATGAATAATTTAATATTTTGTGAGGTAGGATTTGAACAAACTCGTAGTCTTGTAGCATCTTGTGGAAAGTGTGGAATTGACTCAAGATTTTCATTTGATGAAGTAAACTTTACTTAAAGGTCAAAGATTATGATATAAAAAGAGGTATAGCATGTGTGTAGACTATATTACACTCTCAAGGAACTATGGAAGGTAGTATTGTGAATTTAATTTGATGATATACCTTGTAAACTAAGAATTCCTTGTTTCAAGTAAACAGAGTATGGTAAAACTTTAATTCAAGTACATACTTCAAGGAAAAATTAATGTTTGTTGGTAAGTTTAAAGGTTTATAAATGTTAGAATAGGCCTATTGAAAGTGGTTTCAGACCTTAAAGGAACGAGAGAATAAATTTGTAAGTGAATCATCTCTTCTGGGGCAAAGAAACCCTCTTAGGGTTTACACCACATGTTGTAGATTGAGAGGATAAAATTCATCCTTAAGGGATAATTTTTATAGGAATGATATTGGGACCCTAAAAACAACATAATTTCATGATTTCAAGGTTTGATGATGTCCTAAGAGAACAGAGTTCATAACGGTTAGGTAACTTGGATTGTTACCTAGTTCGAGACCTAATTAGGGAACTAGTATAGTGAAATTGGAGGTGTTATTATGAAGGAAGACTACTTGAAACTTCTTATACTAAATATATGCCCAAATGGGTATTCCAAATGGTATTTTTTTAAATTTTAGATAGGGTATCAAAATTTAGACCTAAAAACCTCTCAAAGAAGGGCTAGTAGAGAAGGATTAGGCTTAGAAGGAGAGATAGAGAGAAAAGGCATCTACATTGTTAACTATGCCAAAACATTTACCCCACACTTGGAGAATGGAAATGGGTGCTCAAAAATAACTTGAGTTAGTTCTGTATGTTTGTGGATGTCTCCAACCATGAAATCACATAGAGCGTTGTTTTTAAGAAACTTAAGGGGTAGTTTTTGCAAAAGGAGGTAAAATTGTCAATTTCTTATGATTTCAACTAAGTAGATGACGGATTTGGCATGATGCAAGACGAATAAACCTTTCTCAAGCATTGAATAATCTAAAGTGGGTGTTTGGGGTCAATTTTATATCTCTTCAGGATTTCTTGTCTTGAAAAAAATTGTGATTTTGCAAGCTCTAAGGGAAGATTTGAGTTTTTTGAACAAATTAACTTGTTTGTCTGAGTATTTTTGTGATATGATCTGCATTAGGAGTGTGCATGCTTCATTAAAGATTAAAATTCAGCGAAGGGTTTTAAGAACCCTATGTGGTGTTGGGAGCTCATATCCCAAGAATTGAAAATATTTTGGAGCCTACTACGTGGTGAAATAAGGTGGAGTTTTTGAAGTATACAAAGTGGAAACCTTTTTGACACTAACTCAAGGTGGCCTTTCTACACATGAATTTTACATTGAAGGTTTCAAACACCTTGAGAGGATTTAGGAACCTAAATTTTTTCAAGTGATAACACATTCAATCCCCTTCATGACCCATAAATTGGTTTGGTTCATTTTTTTGGAAACTTTTCCTGCAACTTAACTCAACGATACATCATCTTAAGTAAAAATGGAGGTACAAGAAAAAATTGTTAAAACACTCATTTTCATACTTCATAAGTAGTCTCATTGGATTCATTGGCCCTTTTCCATGTAAATTCATAAATTATACATCCCAAATTCATTAGGTACGAACCTTAAGGCAAAGGAAAGTCTCTGCAAGCAAAACAAAGTCTGGAAATGAAGTTTCAAAGTGTGCTTAGCACAAGAGCACACTTTTCTTTCACCATTACACCTTGGGAACAATTTAGAGGTGTAATGCATCCCAAAAGTGTGCCTCTTTTGAGTGGAGGATATTTTTAAAACAAAAAAGTCAAAAAGTAACGTAAAAACATAAAAAGTGAAGGAAAACTCAAGTTTACATGACATGTGGGCCTCTCGAGTTCACCCTATGCGCACTTCCAACCTCCCATTGCACCTAGACCTAAAGGAGGCATCATTCTCACTTGCATTTGCACCATGCACTCCAACTTTGCACATGCTCTTCCCATCTCCACAACATAACATGCTAATGAATTTTTTTCCCTCCAACTCTCCAAAAATTGCATTAAAAAACACTAAGGTGGCCAATAAAGAACATTTGGAGCTGGTTTTTCATCCTTCCATTGTTGCAGAACCCTTCATGTGCCCTAGGAATTCCAAAAGGTTTTTTGATCATATCTCGTGATCTTGTAAACGAAATCACTCCAAATTTTAATTATCATTGAGTCAAATTAAGGCATCTTAGATAATTGTTTGGAGTCAAATTAACAATGATAATTTACATTCCCAACTAATCAACCTTGAAGGAATGAATAAATTCACCATGACTTCATTCTTGGTGTATGTCATCACAACATTACAAAATTGGTCCTGGGATGACTCTAGAAAGGAATGTTTCGAAAATGCATCAATATATCAAACCTACCCTAAATTCATGTTGAGGAAGTATAAAAGACGATATACAAGAGTGAATGATGTCTTTGTGATGTACTTGATTAGGAAGATGGAAGATGATATCTATCACAATTTCTCGGAGAATTTTGTACATTAATAAACAAGTATGGGAGTTATTTCATTATTTCATGACCTTCTCCTCCATTCACATTAGAGGATTTAATGAAGCGCAACTAAGACCCCCAAAGTACGCGAGCAACAAGTTGGTACTCATATTCGGTAAGGATCATAGTAGATTGAAGGTGAGCACAAGTATCTCAACTTGTGTCATCAACCCGAACTAGAAGACTATTGGGAAGATTGTATAAATGAGATGGAATTAAGCAAAAAGAGTTCTAAAGGATAATAGTCCATACAATGAGATATTTCTAGATGGAATGGGCTATTATGGAGATTGAATATGATGGGATCATTATATTTGAACCCGACTACTTGGAAGCCATTTTATTTGAACCTATCCCCCCCTGGATTCGTTGGAGGTGGAACCCAGTGATGTATTGACCCACACTACAATGATTCTACACATGTCAAGGCATTGGTATCTAAAAAGGGTTTATGAGCTAAGTTACACCCCTTATTCATCCTACATGAAATCGAGAAGGTAGGGAAAAAGTGTACATAATATAAGTGAGATCCCCAAGACACAAGGGAACTTACCAAATCAAGAAAGTTCTACCACAAGAATAACTAGAGCCCTCACCTACACTCTCTCACCGAAATGATCGGCGAGAAGATTTGACTCAAGTACCCTTGAGCCTGGAGAGTTTTTTGCTTCTACTATAAGGATTAATTCCATGTCTCTAGAGCTATCCACACATTCATCTCACAGGTCCATCATGCCTCCAATGCAATCTCATGAAGAAAGTACTCATGTATCCTCTCACAGTGCAAAGTTAAGTACTATTGCCATTTCCTCCCATAGGTATCCCAATGGCACATGCTTAATCTACTTTTTTAGGTCATGTGTTCCCATGGGTATAAGATATCATCAACAACCACCAACATATTATGGTTAAGGAAAAGACTCCAGTGGTTGAGATCTCCTTGAACTTTGGAAGCATGCTTCTCATTTTCGGAAAGCCAAGATGACTTTTCGTGTCATGATGAATGCCTCTAGGTCTCAATTCATTGAGTTTTCTTGACTGAAAGTGGAGAAAGATGAAACATAAATGGGAATTTATTATTATTAAATGCCATACTATTTTTGGAGAGCTTTCACATGAAGAATACATCCAAAACTGCAAGAAGATTGTTGTAAATCTTGTTTCCCAAATGAGGGAAAATGACGAAACAAAGGAGAATTTGTAAAATTAATTTCACACCGTAAACACATACATCAAAACCTTCTTAGACCCAGATGATCATCCTCTCACTTTTTTGAGTCAATTTCCTATGAGAAAAATTGACTCGCATGCACCCAAGAATCCAAAAGAATGAGAAAAATGGGCAAATGAAAGATTCATGGATTGATTTTATCATTCACAAAGGTTGTGAACTTCTCCCCAAAATGATTAGGATATTCAAGATTGCCACCTTATCACCTGAAAAGGTAAAAATGTTCTCACCACATTAAAAATGGAGGTTGATCACCGGAATAAGAGACTCGCAAACCCTTTGTGAAATGAGCACGATTGATCCAAGGTCATTGCTTGAGAAGAATGTGTTCCTAAGTCAGAAGATAATTTTTACCGCACATGGGTGAGAATAATCGAGTGGAAAATGAGATCTCTAACTACACCCTTTGAATAATTCTCATGTCATCAAACTCGAGGTCGTGAAATCAAAGAGGAAATAAATGAACATTTGAGTAAGATGATATGTCCTGCATTGCATTCAAAATTGGTGTCATTTAATGAGCTCGGTAAACACTTAAGAGCCATCATAAAAGGTGAATTGTCCAATCCATGATCATATGGAAATGAATTCATGGAAACCCTATCTCAAATCACATTAACTATTTCAGATTTAACAAAGAATATTCCCAAATGGCTCAAACATTGTAAGATGATCCAAGGTGCAATAGATCATTAGATGGACATTGTCATTAACAATATTGTCCCCTATGGGAAAGAAGTATCGAGGAAGTGTTCAAGTTTAATGTAGCAATGAAGGACCTTAGGATTTCTCCAATTCATTGTATCAAGGGATCTTCTTTGTGTGCTCCATCCATTGATTGATTTCATCTCTCTCGATTCCCTTTTATTTCTCTCTCTTATTCTTTCATGAAACAAGTAATTTTCCCCAAAAGTAGTCTAAAGTATTTTCTAATTCTTCGTTGGGAAAAACACTTTTTTCTAAAAGTCATTTAAGTAGTCGCTTTTCCATTTGGTAAAATAACTTTTATTAAAATAAGGAAAAATGCCTTATTCTAGAAAAGAAGGTGAACAATCATGTAGGAATGTGAAGAGTCACGCTTCTAGGCTATATATTGGGGTTCTCTCCTCATTTGTAAATATAATTTTTTTATCTCCTTTAGAAAACTATTTTTTATTGTTCCTCTCTATTGTTTATGACATTCTCTCAACTTCATACTCATTCGAATGTATTGAATCTATGGCATGCATGAAATCTTTGTATTTTCTTTCATAAAATGAAATTAACAATTAAACTTTGTGTTGATTGAGATTGTTGTTTCATGGATCTTACATAGTTGTGTGTATATTTTCCTCTCTCTCTCTCTTAGTTACAACAAGGGTGTTTATGTTATTTCATAGGTATATGACTACGCCCAAGAGTTAAAAATAGTGTACATAATCTATATTTCAATAAATGGGAGCCACCCCATCTTGAAGTGGAGGGATTCAATTATGCTAGCATTGAAATAGCCCATATTTTGACCTTGAGAAAATATTTTGCCAACAATTTTTGGCACCCAATGTGGGGAAAAAATTTCCTCTCTATTTCCACTAATGACCATTCTTGGAAATGATCCAATGCTACAAAAAAATGCTTTCTTCTTCTAGGAAACCCAATAAGATATCACTACAAATTTAAGAAACTACATTTAGAACCACCTAGAAGATAATACTCATTACCACACAATTGTAAGGATTATGTACCTAGAAGAAGAATGTGCCCAAGTTTTTCAATGTGTTAGGTTATAAATCATCCAAGGAGCATGTAAATAAACTTGTTTTAAGTTGAGCATAAATCCTAGAAATTGGAGAAAAGAAGACATATTGGAGCCGATCGAGAAATCACCTTATTGATCTCGCATTCAAGAGAAAAAAATAAGTAGATTTTAGACTCCCCTTTGTTCACACAACAAGACAAGTTTTTCAAGAGTACTTTCCTGAATTTAATCCTAAGCTCCATGTTAAAGAACCTCTTAAAGATCCAATTGCACTCGCCTTAGAGCTTATTCCTCTAGAAGAAGAAGAAGAAGAAGAATGAAAATAATAAGAAGAAAGGATGGATGTACTTGTACCATGGGGAAAAAAACACATGCATGTTATCCCTACCTCCTCCTTTCCATGAACTCACATGAAGTTCAAGAAATAACTTCCCAATTTCAAAGGAGATGGAAAATAACATCCGAATGACAATATTGTTGCTTTCATTGTAGCTTGTGGAGTGTTGGGAGTTGAACATAAAGACATGTACATAGGGATATTTGTTAAATCGCTACAAGATGTTTCTGAAAATTGGTTTTATCATCAACCTAGGATTTATATCACCAATTAGAACCAAAATGAAAATAAAGTTTGAAGCTAGATTTAAGGCAATCGAGGATGCCCATGTTTTACTTATTGGCATGTTGCTGCATAGGTGTTGTCATTGATGTAAAACCTTATTAATGAAAAATTTAATGATGGAATATGGATATAATATGTTGAGGATGATGATTACATGATGATTAAGAGGTATTCATGGTTACATAGGTTGATTTAGTGAGGATGGCTTGTTCTAAAGCAAGCCTATTCGGTATCCTAGCTTACCTAGGTGATAACGCATGGTGATGTGAGCTTCTTGGTAGCTTGGGTAGCATGTTGACATGATGTAAAGCATGTTTGGAGTGTTCTTGGGAAATCACATGAGCTTTAGGGTGTAGATACATGTTGGTAACTATGTTTTAGGTTCTCATTTGGATAAGGTATGGTTGTTAAATAGTAGGAGAGTGAGTTGTGGAGCTATATGAGCTCATAGATTTATGTATTAAGTTGTATCATGATGTAACAAGTATGTTAGGACAATTTTTAGTGTTTTCTTGATGAGTTATGAGGTTTTTAAAGTTGACCATACCCTTTACAATGCAAAACCCTAAGGGCTAACTATGCAATCCTCAGTGGTTGGAAATATTGAGAGGTGATTATGAAATTATGATGATTGGATATGTTATTATGGTATTTAATTGTGCTATGGGAAAAATTTCAGGTTTCCATGATGTGAATTTTACAAGATATGAGGTTTTTGGTGAAACAGGTCAAGAACAATGTTATTTCCAACTCGAATTGGGAATTCTGATGCTCACCCTGAATTGTGTGATTTGCATGGGACCTTGTGGATTTCAAGGATGTTTATAAATTTATTCTATAATGTTTCAAAAAAATAATGAGGTCATTTCATTGTCACATTTTTATGAACAAATGTTAAGAAGGTAAACAACTTGTTATGAAAAACCCTAGCTTTAAAGAAATTTATGATATTTGCTTCCTAAGTGGCTAGTTTTGATTTTTCTTACCTAGATGATGATTGGAACATGTATAGGACCTCATACATATTTCCATAAAGGTATGGTATAGGTTGTGGTGATGAGTGGACCCCACTCAAATAAGTCAATTTATAAAGAAGTTTAGTTTGGGACAAGGTTGTCCAAAGGAGTTGCAAAATAAATGACCATTGTGTGATGTATGTGAGTTTTTTTATTGATTTAAAAATAGTTTTCAGGTCATGGTTATGCATTTAATGGTCAAGTATGCTTCATTTAGGTTGACTGTCAAAGGGCAGTTTTGGGGCAGTTAGAAGCAGTCTTCAATAAAATGGACATTACAGAGCTACAAAAGGAGTTTAGGAGGTGATTAAAGTTGTTTTGAAAATATAATTCAGATATATTTACAGTTATATAATTTTTTTCTCATGATGATGATATTTTTTATATGGTTTCTAGATCAATTTGTGAGCAAGAATATTTTTGTTTTCAGGACATGCATAACTACTTTTTTTGAAAGATTGAGTTGTTAGTGCATGAAATGGATTGGGTGATGATTTATATCACCTGGAATGTGAAGAGGGATTAATTTTTCATCTAATGAATCCATTTTGAGGTCTTTAAAGTGTTAGTAAGGTGTTAACCAGTTGGATTTTAAAACTACTTTTTGGGCAACTTGATTTAGTGAAGGCAAAATTTGATGTGGTTTGAAACTAGTGGATGTTTCATGAGATCTAACTTGTTTAGTAAGTGTTCTAAAGGTCTTTACATTTCAATAGAGTGATTACATTCCATATTTGAGGTGTTTTTGGGTGATCTTGAGTCTTAAAGGTGAAGACAAGGTGTTAGAAATAGTTGTTTTGTGAAGGCAATTAGCCACTTGGGCCCATTAAACAAAATAATTTGATTGGTTCATGATAATTGTGACCATGTATGATGTTTAAATTTTATTTTAAACATGTGTGATGAATTTTAAAGTATGACTAAAAATATTTTTGGGTTAGGATATTTTTGTCATTCCAATGCATGGGATTTGAGGATTTTTGGTGCATGGAAGAAGGTTTTAACTAGGCTGACCCATATGGGTCACTTTATAGCTATTATGAAAAGTATATGGGATTTTTAAGATGCATTATTCATGAAAATGAGGTAAAATTTTTTTTTAATTTAAATTAAGAAGGATCTTATAAAAGCATAGTTTTGGGTGCTTTTGTGAGCTAGTGGTGTGTGTGCAAGAAGTGTGACCTAGGTGTGAGAGTTTTTTAGGTGTGTGAGCATGAATTGAGATCATATCAAGTGTGTGACAAGTTAAGGAATGTAAAGTCATTTGTGTAATATTTTTAATCTTTGAGAAGTGAAGAAAGAGCTGCTTGTTTGTGAGAGATTGAAGACCTAGGTTTGAAACAAGGTTTGAAGAAGTGTGAGTTAAATCATTGGTCTCTATCAATTGTGGAAGAAATATATTAGAGATAAAAACATCATAAAAGGTGGTTGAGTGGGTTCTTGATCATCTTAGGGGGTTTTAGCCTCCTTGTGGAGTTGGTGCTTCACAAAACTAGGGGTTGGTGTTCCTTGTAGGGTTGTAGCTCTACTAAACTAGGGGTTGGTGCTCCTTGGGGTTGGTGCCTCACTAAATTTGAAACATATCAATATAAATATTGTGTTTTAATGGGTTTTATTCCCCTTGAGGGTTTCCCACTTATATCTTGTGTCTTGTTTTTGATTATCTTGTTCATGGTTTATTGCATATGTGATATTTGATAGTGTGCACACATTAATGGATGGTTAAGTGGTTTTGTTTTGAATAAGAAATATGAAATATGATTTAATTTTTGTAAGGACTGATTCAACCCCCTCTCATTCCATTTTGCTTCCAAAAATTGGTATCAGATTAAGTCCTTTTGAGAAGTTTAATCACTTTGAAAGGATATCCTTGAAGCACAAAAATGGTGAGTGGTTCCTCATTTGGAAAGGCACCATTGTTTGATGGTGTGAATTATGATTTTTGGAGTTTGAGAATGAAGAACCTATATCATGTCTCTAGGGTTTGATGTTTGGAAAACTATGAAGAATGGCTATACTCCTCCTCCACTACTCCAACTACTAAATAAAATAAAGCATGTAGTGATAACTCAAAGGCATTTAGTGCCATCATATGTGGTCTTGGTGAATCTAAAATGGGAAAGTAATGCATTACAAATCAAAAAAAGAAGCATGGGAAAAACTACAAGTTTTGTATGAAGGTGACTCAAAGGTAATAATTTCTAAGCTTTAAACTTTTAGAAATCAATTTGAGAGTCTTAAGATGAATGATGATGAGTCCATTGCTACATATCTTCTTAGAGTTGATAAAGTGGTCAATAATATGAAAGGGTTAGGTGAAGATGTGAAAGAATAAGTTATTGTTCAAAAGGTTTGAGGTCACTAACTCCTAAGTTTGATTCTAAAGTATCTTCTATAGAAGAGACAAAGGATATAACTACTTTGAAGATGGATGAGTTACATGGTACTTTGACTACTTATGAGATGAGGATAGGTGATTCCAAACTAGACAAGAGAGATATTTCCTTTCAAATATGAAATGAAGGCTAAACCAAGAAGGTGAAGGATGATGATACTACTCTTGAAATTGAAGATGAAGAGATCTTTTTATGATGGCTAGAATATTGAAGCTTGGATATGGTAAGTACAAGGTAAACTTCCATTCAAAATGTTTCAATTATGGTGAAGTAGGTCATTTTTCTACTAAGTTCCTCATAGGAATGAGAAGGAAGAAGATGATGAAGATCATGAGGCTGAACATAGAAAGAAGAATTACAAAAGTTTGGTAAAGGTAAGAAGACTTTAAGAAGTTTAACTATAAGAAGGAAAAAAAAAAGAATTTTTATACAAAGAATATGGTGAATTATCTGATGCTAGTAGTGGTGTTTCAGATTCTGAATCTGAATCAGATCATGAGGATATAGGAAATGAGGTATTGTTCATGACTAATGATGCAAAAAGGTCTTCTAGTGATGGTTCTTCTTTGTTAGGAGATTTTATATCAGGTTATTACAGCTATTATGATGAAGATGAAGGAAGAAAAAAATATGATCTTGAAGGAATTCAAAGAGAATTAAAACATACTGAAAAGAGAACAAGAAGATGAGTTTGCAGGTCAAGGAATATGAAAATCAAATTCACAAGCTAGAAGAGAAGTACAAGGCTAAGTCAAGCAATCAAATGAGTCAATCATAATTATAGAAGAAAAGGTAAAGTATCTTGTTTCAAGTTTTCAAAATAAATAAAGTATGTGTTCAAAATTTTAAGAAGATATAGAGTTCCTAAGGGTTGAGCTACTAGAGGATAATAAGAAGACTATGTCCTTTCAAAAGTTTGAGAAAAGTTCAAATGATCTAGATGATCTACTTGGAAAACAAAATCAAATATGATAGAGATGGTTTGGGCTTCAAAGAGGAATCTAAAGGAAAGGAAGTAAAGCAAGAAAACATGGTTCCAAGAAAGGAAGAAGGTGAAGCTATCATCAAGGAAGAAAAGAAGGAGACTCTCATCAAAGAAAATGTGAAATCAAGGCCAATTAGGCAACCTAATGCCTCAAGGTATGAAAGAAATTTCAATGGTCATTGTTTTACTTGTAATGGCTTTGGTCATAGGGAAAAGAGTGTAGAAATTCCTCTAGAGATGATCATCCATGGAGGGACAATAGAAGTGAGTTTGCTAAGAATGTGGTGTGCTACAATTGCAATGAACAAGGTCATGTTACTAGATTTTTCTTGTATGATCCACCTAGTCAAGATGAAGGTTACAAGAGGAAGAATTCAGTGGTATGTTACAATTGTAATGAGGTTGGTCATGTGGAAAAGTTTTTTGTTTCCATGGCTACTCAAGACAAAATCAGAGATCTCAAGGTTCTAGAGTATAAGGAGGTAGCTTTCAAAGGCCTAGAATGCATAATAATCCAAGAAGAGTGTGGGAACCTAAGAAGAGATCATGGTGTTTCACCAAGAGTAGATGTTGATGGAAGGAAAGGGATAATCAAGTTTAGATATCAATCAGAGAGAATGATGAAGGAGTATTTCAGTGTCTAAGAGGGCTTGAGACCTCTTCAAGACCTTCTTTTAGGTCTTCATGGTGTTCATATGCCTCTACTATGCTTCTTAGAGGTATATTATTCCATATGAAGCATTAGAGTGAGGGGAGGAGATTTTGGTCATGTGTGTGTCTCCTCCATGATGTCAAGGTATGTCATTTCATGTTCTTTTGCATGGTATTGTGAGTTCATATGGTTTTTAAGTTTTTTTGTATTAGTCCAAGTCTCGGTTGTCATAGTGTTGTGAAATGGAAGTATGTTGATGTGTTTGTTTGAAGTCAATGATTGCATTATCATGATGAATTTTATGACTAGGAAGACTCAGTATGTGCAATAGTTTGTTTTGAGTCACATAAGTAATTTATTGTGTCATGTATTCATCATGAAAGGATCCTCTTTCCTAAATGAGTTTGAGTTAGTCAGTCTAAAGTTGAAAGTGTTGAATGAGTCTGTGTGATCTTGAAGTGCCTTATGATGTCAAGTTTGAGTCAAGTGGAGTATCTTGAGTCTATCATGAGATGGATTAAGTACATATTTCAATAATCTCTTAGTATAAGTGTCTATAATGTGTGTGAAGTCTTGAATGGATCTCAAAAGGTTAGACATGTTATGTGTTGTCTCTTTAAGTCAAACTTAGTCTCTTAATGGTTTGTCACAGTCATTTATTTTCTTAAGTATAGGTGTTATAGGTCATTTTCTTGTGTGAAGTATGGTTTCATGATTTCATATGGTGTAATGATCTATGAGAAAGGGTTGTACCAATTTTGAGTTCTTGAAGTCTAAATACATGCATTTTAGATACTTTTCTTCCCTGACTGGGTCTTGAAAGTGCTTATTCAGTGGTATGAAGGGAAAGTTGAGTTTGAAGATGAAAAATGTGATGCCCAAGGATAAAAAATTGTACATATAATCTAGAAAAGGATGTCTTCAAGATTCAAGTGTGTTTGAGACCATAAAACTGATTAGATTCATGGGAATATCTGACAGAGTTCAATTTGACAATATTAAAGATAAAGAGACCTAATCTGAAAAGGAGGTTGGTGCAATTTCTAGGAAAAAATTTTGAACATGGTGAGTAATGTTATGATGGAAGATATCATGGGTAAAATGAGTTTCCATTTTTCAGCTAAAGATCTTCTTGTAAAAGTGAATTCTCTGAAATTTATGAGTGATTCTCATTGTCATAAGGGCTAAAGACATAATGAGTGTTAATTATTGGTGAAAGGTTGGTATAGTGAGATTAAAATTATTCTAAGAGATTATAAGGATGAAAAAGTGATTTTAATCCATGAATGGATGCTAGCTGATGATCTAAGACCAAAATGTGTGATGGTTTTCTCTCTATGCTTGCTTGGTGTTTTAAAATCTTATAGATATGCATGAATGTTATATCACGTATATGTAGGTGACTCTTTATATGCTTGGTCTTCCAAATTGGTGTGTATGAGTGTAAATGAGATATAAAATATGTTCATGATCAGAGGAACATGGTTATATTTATATTCTAAAATATAGGTTCACAGTGAAAGCTTGTATGAAATACTTCAAAATTGTGTTGATGGAGATGTGATGAAAGCTATAGGTATTCTAGATGAGCTTGATCCATTCTAGTTTTATCTGAGCCTAAAATATCATTGGTATTTTCATGATTAAATATGTTATGAGATTTGAAGAAGTGAATAATCTCACCATCGATTGGGTAAGCTTGAAATCAATGGGTTAAGAAGAATATATGTTGACCTTAGAGCTAGAAAGGCATGAGTAGTATTGTTTCAATGTACATGTATGGCATTGATATGAGTACTTTTGCAATTTCTTGTGGGTTTAATCTTAATGAGTATGATTGTAAATGAATATTGGAATTATATAAAGTGCTAAGATATATTTAAGTTGATAAATCTGTAGAAGTTCTCTTTTGCTCTTAGTGTAAAATAAGTTGTTATAGGTGCAGTATCTATATATAAAGAGGCAGAGCATACTTCTTCATGAGTATGTAATGTATGAATTACAAACATTTTGGTGGTTTGTAATTTATGATCTCATATTTGATGATTAATGTGATCCAAAAAGGTGTATTTTGTCTTGTAAATTATGAAAGACTAAAATTCATATTCTTGCTCCACTAGTACATCCTACATGTGTGAAGAGTGTATAGTGTTATTTTAAGTTTGATGGTGGTGTTTTTAAAGAAAATCAGCATCTTCATTACTTATTAATGGTAAAAAAAGTGATGAAATTTGAGAAAGTGAATGAATTGGTCATATAAGTCATGTTTGAGTTAAATCAATGGATCAAGACCTTAAGTGAGACATTTACAGTGCTACAAAGGCCCATAAAATTGTTTCTACAGGTGGTTGGTGTGTATGAGCCTATCAAGAAAGGGGGATTAAATATGTGTAATCCATGAATGTTATTAGTGTATTCATGTGCTTGAAGAAGTATGTATCTTGACAAAGTTGAAGCTAGACATGGAGGTGAATTGATAATGTTTTTTTGTTTACATGTGTATAAAATGAAAAAAAGATGCTTCTACAGGGATGTACTATGTGTATGATGGTCCAAAAGTAGGGGGAGCAAGTGAGATTTATTCTAGAAGGTGCTATGGATATCTTCAAAGTAATCAAGGTATGTGTTGGGTGATTTCTCTAAGAACAAGCAAGGTATTATTCATGAATGCATTATTTCATCCTAATATGACTGTCAAAAGACTAAAATGAGTTTAGGGTAGGGATTAAAAGTGACTTTGAGTTTGGTTTCTCTATCAAGATAAATTAGGAAGGTAAGTTGCTTTTTGTGCTTTATACTAGATATGGTGGTCTTAAATCTAGGGGAGTTATGGAATGTCAATTCATGGTGAATGGTGTTTATAGCTCATCAAAATTGGTCTTAAATGCACTGAAATGCTTGTTTAGGGAAATCAGTCCCAAAGGTTGAGAAATGAAGAAAAATGAGAAAACCTAAGTCAAGTTTATGTCTTATCAAGTTGAATTTGGCCCAAAATGAATGAAATGTAAGGGATTTATTTTTCTCTTGCATCATTTTTGGCATGTTCATGGAGAGTTTTCTTCAGGTACATGGCTACTACAATGGGCTAATGAAGGTAAAAATAGAGTTGGAGGTAAAAGGAAAAGTTTTTGCATGCCTAAAGGTGAATGATGGTGTAATTACTCCTAAAAAGAGGTATGATGATGATTTCTTCATGTTTATTGGAAATATTAGATGATGTATATGTGTTTCTCCAGGGGGGGCATTATGTGTTTTTATGCTTGAAAAGAGGCTAAAATTAGTTTTGAGTGAAATTTCAAGATTTTGAGCTTATTTGAGACCTTTGGTTGATGTTTCTAACCAAAAGGTGATCCTATGAAGTTGATAAAGGTGAAGAACATATTGATATATACATGTATCCTTTTTCATTAATGTAAAAAGGGGAGAATTTCAGGTGGTTTTCCATCAATGACAAAGGGGAGATTGTTGGCATGTTGTTGCATAGGTGTTTCATTGATGAAAACCTCATTAATGAAAAATTGATGATGATGGAGTAGGGTCATAAAATTTTGAGGATGATGATGACATGATGATTCAGAGGTATTCATGGTTGCACATGTTGATTCAGTGAGGATGGCTTATTCTAACAAGCCTATTCAGTGACCTAGCTAGCCTAGGTGATGGTGCATATTGATGTTGAGATTTCTTGGTAGCTTGAGAAGCATGTTGAAATGATGGAGAATCATGTTTTGAGAGTTATTGGGCACTCACATGAGCTTCAGGTGTAGATATAGGTTGGTGACTATGTTTTAGGTGCTCATTTGACTAGGTATGGTTGTTAGATAACATGAGAGTGAGTTTGGAGAGCTATATGAGCTCATGGATGCATGTATTCAGTTGTATTTATGATGTACCAAGTATGTTTAGGACCATTTTGAGTGTTTCATGATGAGTTATGATGTTGTTTTAGTTGACCCTAGCCTTTATAATGTAAAACCCTAAGGGATAGCTATGAAAATGATCATGGATGGAAATATTGAGAGGTGATTATGAAATTATGATGATTGGAGATGTTATTAGGGTGTGTAATTGTAGTTTGTGGGAAAAATTTCAGGTTTCCATGATGAGAATTTTTAAGATATGAGGTTTTTGGTGAAATAGGGTCAAGAACAATGTTATTTCCAGCTCGAATTGGGTCTTCTGATGCTCACCCTGAATTGTGTGATTTGTATGGGACCTTGTGGATTTTAGGGATGTTTCTAAATTTATTCTATAAGGTTTTAAAAAAATAATGAGGTCATTTCATCATCACATTTTTATGAATGAATGTTAAGAAGGTAAACAACTTTTATGAGTTTGAAACCCTAGCTTGAAAGTGGTTTGTGATATTTGCTTCCTAAGTGGATAGTTTTGATTTCTAGTGCCTATGATGATTTGGAACATGTAATGGAATCCTTAAATATTTCCATAAAGGTATGGTAGAGGTTATGGTGATGAGTGGACCCCACTCAAACATGTCAGTTTCTGAAGAAGTTCAGTTTGGGACAAGGTTGTCCAAAGGAGTTGCAAAACTAAATGAAAATTGTGTGATGTATGTGAGTTTTTATTGATGTAAAAATATGTTTCAGGTCATGGTGATGCAGTTTAATGGTCAAGTATGCTTCATTTAGGTTGATTGGTCAAAGGGTAGTTTTGGGGTAGTTAGAAGCAGTCTTTAGTAAAATGGACATTGTAGGAGCTACAAGAGGAGTTAGGGGGTGATTAAAGTGTTTTGGAAATATAATTAAAATATATTTCCAGTGATAT